>CM031244.1:775305967-775787934 GCA_018340775.1 Taxus wallichiana var. yunnanensis
ATTTTGTCAACGTCCTTCTTAATCACACAAAATCTCATTCTTGTGATAGTTTAGTAGCATTTGCAATTTCATTATGAGAAGATCCTTCATCTTGTAATGAGATAAAAAATTAAAATCACTTTACTGTCATTTTGTTGATAAAGATTGTCTATAAGCCATTGAGTGTATCTTAGGCATGAGAAACTAGGGGTATTTAGTGTTTAGTTGAGTCTTTGGCTCGAAATTTCATGTTAAATTATTGGAGATTATGTGAAACCATGAAAATATGGGCTTCCATTGATGCACACCTTCTAGTTGAAGGAATATTTTAGCTATTATGAAGCATTCTGTCATTTAGTTTTCCAAATGTTGTGAAGGTTCTCAAAGATATGGAAAAATCAAGTTTATCTTGCTTAATATCCCACAAGAAATTATTCAAAAACAATGAATTCTACCTGGACTACCTCTTTTTCCCTATATGTCCACAATTGAGTAAATTCTATTGCCAAAATATGTAGAACCAATCAGGATCCCATAATGTCTCTAGTAACCTTTAACCCTGTTTAGAAAATATCACCATTCTTTAGAAGTGACAACTCGTGAGAGTTAAATTGTGGTGCATTGATCATATTTTCTCAGGGTCTCCTTTCAAATTTGTGTAAATAAGGATATATTCATTCTCCTTCACCGAAAGAGGTTACAAAATGGGTCCTCTCACCTTGATTTAAAGGCATGGCCTAAAGTAGTGAGGATAGATCAAATCCTTAATGAAGGTGCTATCCATTTCTCTGATTCCCAGTGACAAAGAGTTAGACGAATCCCCTCCCTAGATACAAAATGACTCATAATAAGATCTTTTTGTCTCTTAGTGTCTTTCTAAATATGTGATGTTGCTCGGTTTCCAAGGGAGAATAAATTTGGATACCAACACACTGGACTTGAGACTTTAATGTCTTAAAGCATACTAAGCCCACAATCCCTATCTAGATTGAGTTTCCAGGAAACCTTTGCCTCTACGTGGTATTTTATAGGGGATCTTTTCAAATCCTTGGGACGACTCATTTGTAATGAGAAACCCAAATTTTTTAACGCTTTCCCTTAACGTCGTGTATGCATTGAATTTAATATTTCAATATACCTTAAATAATCAATTTTTACATAGGTTGGTGACATCCGATTCACTCAAAGGGCTCTTTATATCAACCTTCCAAACACTTGCTTTCATTGTCATTCCTTTGAGCACATGATTCGTGAATTTCCTCTCATGGCCAACTGATGTTTTGCTCTTGTAGAAAAAACATGTCAAACCTAAAAATTCATCCGATGATTAGAAAATGTGACTAATAAAAATGGTCCTTGAAAAATGGTCCGTGAAAACCACAAACTTATATTTATCATCCTGTTATCAATAGTGGAACTAGTTCCTCCACTTTTCCTATGACCAAACAACCAAAACCCACTAATTCCAAGCTTCTATGTCCCATTCACTTGTGTTCACGATGTTATTGCTATGGTTTCTCTGATATACAACCCCTTTGATGGGGTTTACTGTACCTCCTTGGAATGATAGAAAATGTGTTCTTATAGCCCTTATCCTATAGAGTATGGTGAATATTTGTAAGAAAAGCATATATCTTAGACCTTTGGAGAACATTTAAGCTCGGTTCTCAAAATAAACTCTTTTTATCCCAATCAATATGGACACTAAGGAAATATGAATTTAGATATTTCTCAATGATTGTGTAACCTTGCAATATTATAGTGCTTACTTAACCAATCTGGTGTTATTTGGTTACGGAAAGTTGTCAGCACTTTAGCCATATGAATTTTTTTTGTCTACAATAAGTTAAGCTTTTTGGATTTTTTTTGCAATCTTTAGCTCATACTATTTGGCTACAACCCATATGTCACACCTCAAGTTATGAGTGGGGCTGCAGTGGGGTTATGACTTTGATTTATCCTAATATTTCTTACCATGTGATCTCATGGGGTTCACACCCAACGCATCGTGTAGTGTGGACTTGGTTTGATTTGGATGGTCATCTTTTTGGTTTTGATAACATATATTCCTCTAACGATGCAGGGAAAGGGATATTTTTTTGATTTGGCTTACTGATTCTTTATCGATTATTTTTGGGTTTGTGTGGCAAATTTAATATGATTGATAACCCAGCTTAAAAATAGGGTCGATTTCCAATGTAATGGCGTGCGAGAGAGAGGAAGCTTGGTTTAAATTTAGGTGTATAAGTTGAGCCTTTTTGATGCTAATATTCCCTATTGTCATACTTCTTTAGCTCCTTGGTTTACTTGGTCTAATTTCTAGGATGGGCAAGATCGCGTTGTTAAAAGACTTGACCGAGATCTTATGCCCTCTCAGAATTTTTTACTTTACTCCTATCTCTAGCCCACCCATGGTTATAGCCAACATTACTCTTCTTTCCGATCATCCACCCATATTCTTTAATATTTTTTAGAGTTATCATGTTAAGAAACACAAGGGCATTTCTCAGTCTTTTCTTAATCTTGCCCACCTAAAACATGCTCAATTGTGTCTCACATATAACTTATTTGGAACATAGTCCTCGAAACTTAGATTCCTCTCGGCTGATTCAATTGTGGAATGATGCCATCAAACATACCGGTATCATTTTACGCACTTACGGTAAAAAGGCTTATTTTCAAGAAACATTATCATACAATTACATACCATGATTTTGTAAGAATTTCTCTTGATCTTGAATCTTCACCCTTTAACAATAATTTATAGTCTCGGAGGCTTTATTTGGCGACACAATCTTAAAATTCAAAAAGCTTACAATTCTAAGAGCATAGCGTGTGTCAAATTACATTGGCTAAAATTTGGTGATCGATCTTCCAAATATTTATTCTCCATGTTGTGGTCCAAACACTCTTCAGATAGGATAAAATTTGCTTGCATGATTCTATAAGGCTAACTAACTTAGCTATATCTTGCGAGTCTTTTTCTAACACTATCATGGAGTTTTAACAGCTCAACCAACTACTCCTACTAAAGAGGAAGCTCTTTCAAAGTGTTTGTATTTGGTCCCCTACATTTTTTTACACTCTCAAAGGACTGCATGTGAAATGGATTCTTTCACTCTGGTATTTGAAGGAATCTTATTTTCAAATGGTTCCTAACGTAGATGGTTTTCCAGTGGAATTTTACCAAACCCTTTGGGACATAGTTGGTTCAAATCTCCACCATGTTTATTTGGAAGCATTTGTATCCAATTCCCTATGGGACATCATTAACCAAGCTAACATCAAGTTCATACCCAAGGCAAGGGATCTTGAAATCATCACTAACTAGAGACCCATCACCTTACTAAATGTTTCTTATAAGATTATTGCTAAATATTTAGCCAACATGATTGCTAATATTTTTCCTTTAATTGTTAGAAGTGAGAAAACTAGTTTCATTAAGAATATTTTTCTCAATAATATAATTGCTATTTGGTAATGAATGGAATTTACTAGACAATCTTCACATCAAGCTTTATTTGTTAAGATTGATTTTTCTAAAGCTTATGACAGGATTGAATGGGCTTTCATTTTAGCTATGCTCCAAGCTCTTGGATTTGGCCCTAGGTTTTTGTAGTTTGTTCAAATGTTTTTTTAGAATGTTGGGGCTTGTATTACTATCAATGGGGTGTAGTCTTCTAGGCTTGGTATTTTTAGGTCTATTCATCAAGGCTGCCCTCTGGCTCCCTCCCTTTATGTGTTGGCCATAGAATGTTTGAATTATCTTCTTACCAATAGAGCTTCTCAAGGAATTTTTAAAGGTATTTCGTTACCTTCCACATCTCAACAACTTATCAATGGTCATTTTCCTGATGAATCATTTCTCACTCTCTTGGAGGAAGAATAATTTGTGTGCCATGCATTGGATTGTTAGAAAAATATTTTCTTGCTTTAGGATTTTCTATTTAATGGGATAAACCTCAATGCTACGAAAGTCTCAATAACCCATCCTTAATTAGATTACGAGATGAAGTGGAGCTAGATTGAGAAAGGAGTGTAGTTTAAATTCCTTGGGATAATTTTCACCTTCTAGGCCACATCTTCTCAAGTTCAAGAATATGTTGTTAAGAGAGTTTAGTGTAAAATTTCTTATTGGATTTCTAAGCCTCTCTCTTTAGTAGGTAAGTTTCAAATCTACTCCAAAGTGCTAGCTGCCACATATGTTTATTACTCTTCTTGTTGGGCTCCATCTATTGCTGCTTATGCAAAACTTGAGAAGCTAGTTCAAGAATTTCTTTAGGCCAACACTACTGCAGGGTAGAAGGGTTTCCATAGGGTGGCTTGGGACATATGTTGTATGCCTAAAGAAGATGGGGGCTTAGGTCTGATTAACATCAAACTTCAAGGGAAATCTCATTTGTTAAACGTATTTTGTGCGTTTAAAGGGAAATTATTTGAAGATTTTATTCATCATGGCATTTATCGGGGTTCCCCTTAGGTAAGCTCATTTGGAAAGGTATTCATTTTAAATATTTGTTGCTCTACCTAGTTTCTGTTAATATTAAAGGTTCGTTTATTTTCCAGAGTATTTGGAAGGCCTAGGAGTTTCTCAAACCCAATCTACTTTGGGTTGGCATGGTTTCAGTGTCTTGGCCTTTCTATTAATTCATTATCTCTCTGGTGGTCCCATGTGTTTTATTTTTATGAAAAAACCTTTCTTTAGCCCCCTGGTCTAAAGCTCTTAGATTGTTTAAAAGGGAATTCAATTTATTGGGGATTTATTCTACAAGCATTCCGAGACTTTATTTCTTGGGTTTCTCGTTTTAAAATTTTATCTACTCCCTACTAATGTAGTTCCTATTTGACAATTAATTTAACATATTCTTATTGAGTATTTGCATAAAATTGGGCTTACCTTTGGTGTTCTCTTGGTGGTGTGACTGGAATTGGCCTACTATTATGCCTTTTCACCGATACAAACCCTCCCTCAGTTATTCATTAATAGCTCCTAAAGTGGTTGATTTCGTTACTCTTAATAGACATTAGTGATGCCTTTCCTCTTTTGCCTCTGTTGGTCTTGGGGTTTGGTCTACTCATGTCGAGCCCAAAAAGGCCCATTTTTATGGTGCATCCTTTATCAAGGCCTCCCATCTAGTAATTGACTCGTCCATCTATTATTTACTCTGTTTTGTTGTGTTGCCAACAACCAAAAAGATTAAGCACATTTTTTGGTTTTTCCCTTGGGAGTATTCATCTTAGCGATGGATTCACACCCTTTTCTTACTTTTTCTCTAAATTTCTTCTCCTCAAAATGGATCTTTGGGGGACTCGGCCATGCAATCTACAAATTATACCAAATTTTGGAATATTTTCATAGATGAGATATTATTTTTCCTATGTAAAGATAGAAATAATGCAATTTTTAATAATGCTACACTTGATTATGATTTCTATGTTACTAATAAAGTGGTTGTGATATTTAATGTCCTTCTTCAGATTCAAAATCAAGTTGAGAAGGTTCGTCTTGAGGTGGAGTATCTCCAAGCACCTTCTTGATCATTAACACTTGGCCACTTGTGTTGTTAGTCTATTTCCCTAAGATACACCCCTTGCCATCATTCACCGCCTCACCATAATTTTCCACCTCTTCCTCGCCACTCTCTCGCCTCCCAGCTACAGTAGGGTTCGAGCCATTACGTCCCACAAAATATTTCTTCATGGTGGAGATTTTCCCATCCTCGGCCTCCATCACTTGTGCTTCCTTTACAAGGTGGCTTGGTTTGGAAATCTTTTGATCTAGGCAATTTTCCTTGTCTCTCACAGGGACTTGTCTCCCATTTAGCCTATGATGAATCGATGTTAAACAAGATAATGGATGTGATGGCTTGGATCCCATTACTAATGAGGATCACCCCTCATGTTTAAGTTGGGGTGAAAAGACTAACATCCCCTCCCCCACCACCACCTACCTCCATGTTTGTGGTTGTTACTTAGTTGTTATCTCTTTTTTGGTTGATATTTGAATTGTTTATATGTAGTTATTTTGGTGCTATATTTTTCCTCTCTTAGGATTTATAATATCTTGATGTGACTTTTGGAATTCTAGGGTGTGAGTTTTGTACCCTCTTTTGTATGAATGAAATTGTTAATATTTTTCTATTAATATAAAAGTGCTTTTCAATAAAAAAATTATTCCACAAGGAAAAATAAATATTACTCCATATTTTTTTCAATAGAAAAATAATAATTATTATTTTACAAAATAAATTTTAAACATTATTTTATCAATTTCATTTTATCAAACTTTACTTAGTTCTTATCAAAGTGAATCAAAAATAAATTTAAAATTATTATAGATATAACTACTACTCTTTTTTAATATAAATTATGATAGTTTTTCAATTTAACAAATGAAATACATATTGTAGAATTATTGTTTTTTTAGATCGGGTAAAATATTTTGGTTATGAGGGGAATAAAAACCCCAAATAAAAGGAGAAAAGACATAGCTATGAAGCAAAATTAAGAGGCCTCTACCAAGCCAAAACAAATCATTAACAATAAAAAAATACCCATTAGACCCTCTATCATGAGATCATAAATTATTTTGAGAGGGCCTATAAAATGGTTTTCTATTCTTTTTTCTTTAAACACACTCCAATACCTTTCTCTATTAGGATCCTCATTTTCATCATTGTGGATTGGTAAATCATTTTCAAATGTCTCTTTATTACCAAATTTCTCCCCTAAAGGATGTGGCATAACACCTGGAAGTTGAAGAGAAATTGTATCCTCTCCCCCAAACACAGGAGGAGAAACAAAGGATTCATTTGAATGCTGAAAATAACATCCTTCTGATCCTAAATCCTCCATATAAATGACAGGTTCCTCACCCACCACCATCATATTGGGTTTTGTGTCTCTCCACCAAGAAATCCTATCACTCTTTCTTTGTTTCACACTAGTGCAATGTGAGGCTAAGTGACCTAAAGAGAATCATTTACTACATCTTAAGGGAATACTTTGATAGTAAAGTTGTTTTGTGTAGATTCTATCCAACACCCTAAATTCCATAGTGGATGGAAGCTCAAGAGTGGTATCAAAATCAACCAAATGTGACCATAGGTCGTGTGAGTATAAATTTTAGATTTGGAATCTATGGCAAGCCACTTCCCCAAAGCATTCTCGATCGAAAAAGGGTTATCTTCCCCCAAAATTACAGTGACCGGTGGGGAAAGTGCACCCAAATAGGCTTAACATTAAAAGTATCAATATTAGGATTGAAATAAGGGAATCATCGTTTCATAATCCAAAGATGATCCTTAAGATCCCAAAGCTTAGAGAAAATGGTGGCATGATCTTCCAAAAACTTACAAACTACAATAAAAAAACCCTAGCACAAGGATAAATATCCACTCTACCATGTAATAATGGAAGCCACTATTAAGATATCAAGGAATGTAGTTGCGGAAGACCCACCACATTCCAAGAAATCTGAAAATCAACCCTTTTATGGTAAAAATGTCTTTGGATTCAATCACCTAGAGCACCAAAGGTAACCTCGGGAGTGATAGTGGCCACCTTAAGGCTTCATAGTTTATGCATCGTAGTAGTATAGGAACATTGCGAAGAAGGTTGAGGAGCCAATGAGTGAACACACAAATTCTCATTAGAAGTCATGACGGGGATCCACCCACACCCGTAATAGGGGATCCAACCAAGATCTCTAGAAGAACAGAATCGCCATCCTTTTCAAAAAAAATTAAATTTTGGTAATGTGATACATTTTAAATTATGTTATTATCACAAATTTTAAGTCGTATAATTATCACAATTTATTAGTGTAGAAGTGTTACATTTATTCTTTGTAGCATTGTCACAATTTTTATTATAAAATTTTGAATATCTCTTATTGTTATATTTGTGGCATCACCACAATTGTTTTACTGATATAATTCTTCTAAGAAATATTTGTGATTGAGTCCAACAAAATCGACTCACAATTTCATTAAAAATATCCACAACAAAATTGTAAAAAAATTGTGGATACATCACCCTTTATCTTGTAGTGTATACCTCATGTTTAATTTAAATATACATATTTTAATTCATTTTCATGTATTTATCTTTTTCCACTAGATTATACTAATTCCATATACTTGGCATTAAAGATAAGTTTACTTTTACTAAAAACTTTAACTAATGTTTATCCCATTATTGCATAACATTATGTATAATTTTTACTTAATGCACAAATTTTAAAAATGAATTTAAATCATAATCTCTTTAGGATTTAAATTTAAATTTAAATGCAAACTTATCTCACATTGTCTAAAACTCAATGCATGGTTCGGCCAATTTCCCAAGATGCATCAAATTCAACGTGATCAAAGACAAGAAGTTCAATTGCCAACCATTCATCATTCAAACAAACAAGAACATGTTCTAACAATTTTATTTAAATTTTCAAATTTTAATTAAATAAAATAAATTCTTATAAAAATAAATAAACCAATTACTCACAACATCATTAAATAATGATGTACGATGAGCGAGTTATATGTAAGTGGCATTTTGCCACATCAATATAATCCACTCATCTTCTATCGATATGAATAGATAAATGAAATATAAGATAACATAAATATATCACTCATCACATTACTAAGTAAATTATACCCCCTTCTTTTGGTGTGTATTTGTTCTCAATTACCTTTGTTGTGTCAAGTTCATTATCACGATCTGCCAACCTATCTCAAATGATGTCCTCCCTCTCCTTTTTAACGATGGTATACCTAATCTTACATTCACCTCACATCAACAAAGGGGTATTTAGTCCATATCACTAAAATTCCACATAATTATAATAAGTTTTCAAATTTTATCATCAAAATAAAATGATGATAAAAATTAATTTTCGAGATTAAGTATGTAAATTTAATCATATAGATTAAACATGCATCATATTTATACATCCAAAATGAGGGATGTGATATCTTTCCCTTCCCAAAAAATTGATCGTCATGATGAGTACAACAAAATATGATATTGATAGGCTCATCAATCCTTGCCATTAATAATGTTAATCTTGAGTTGGTGTCCGAAGGCTGTATGCATTAAGAAAAGAAGATCTTAGAAAGTAACTCCCTTAAATACAATCCAAACTTACATAAATTGAAAGCACACATGCGGAAATTTAAATACACACTTGAAGAAATGTAAATACACTTGCATAATGGAAATCACACTTGCAGGAATAAAACACACTTACATAAATTGAAATTGTTGAATTGGAAATAATAAAAATTAAATAAAACACCTGTAGGTTTACAACAGACTGAATGTTACAATATAAAGAGAAGAACAACACAACAAGATGACAATTACGAGAAAAAGAGATAAACAAAAATACTTACAAAATAAAGCTACAAATATAAAGATTCATCTTTCTTAGAATGAGTGGAAACTCATTCCTTGGAAGAGGATTTAAACCATGCCTCGAGATCTTAACTCAAAACTGCAAAATATTAGAGAGAAAAGAACATATTCATTTCTTGGTGGTAAAATACTACATATCTGAGTGTGGAAGGTTGCATTTATAATTTATGTGTCCAACCAACTTCCTTTTTTGGAAGATACAATCTGATCTTATCTTTATTCTAATCCTAACAACTAAAATCTCCATCTCTAAAAAACATGGAGAAATATATATTATTGAGTCAAAGTCTTATCTCATTTATTTTATGAAGATTTTCTCCCAAATATTCTCCTTTTTTCCCGTAACTAGAATCATAATGATTTTATTCTCCTAAATTATTGAAAGATGAGATTTCTTCAAAATAAGATTTTGACCAAATACCTTTCTGGATTTTCCATTTGACTTTGTTGTTTTTGAATTTGGAACTTTTGATGCTTGTTTGATACTATTTTTCCTCGAGACTACAGTTCACTAAAACCTATATATCATCTTCATTAGTAAAACCTATTGCAAATCAAAATGAGGGTTTTGTTAAAAACATAGCTATGAACAAAAACCTCTCTAATTTATTTTTTTGAATTATCTGTTTCTATTTATGGAAATTTTAGCACTCATCTAATACACTTTTCCTCGAACTCCATCTCATTAAATGTTAGATCTCTCTTCATTGGTAAAACCTATAGAAAATATAAATGATGTTTTTATTAAAGACATTTATATGAAAAGAAACCTCTCTCATATTTTCTATTTGACTCTCGATTATTCACATATCCCATTTGATGTGAGTTCTAAACTAAACCTATGAGTTTGAGAACTAACTCTTGTGAGTTCAAAAACTAACTTGTGAGTTCTATTAAATTTGCAAGTTCTAAAATAAACCAATGAGTTCTGGAACTAAATTAAAACAAATATAAATTTTTCATATGATCTCAGATTGAGATGATTCTTATTTTGAACTTGTATTGTTTTTTAGAGGAATCTAAATATGAAATCAGATTTGAGTTTAGATATACCATCCATGATCAATTCCACTTTTCCTGTACTATCATTATTTTTCATTTATGGCTTGTATACACAAGAATTTATATTTTTCCCAAATAATCAATAAGATTAGTCAACAAAATAGATAACAAAATATTTATAAAGAATGAACAAGATATATATCCTATATTCTATCTTAAGCAAACTATAAGTTCTTAGATTACATTTAAATCCACTTTCAAAGGTAACTTGCGAAGGAAATAATAATTGTAATTTATGGCCAATTTATGGCCTCATCATTGCCCCAAACTTACTCTTATAAATGTCCTCATGCATTATATTATTATCTCCTCTTCTTAGAGTATTCTCTACATTGATCTTATGTATGTATGTATTCCATATATAGTTAAAAGACAAATTCTTGTGGATCTCTTTTTGCTACTTTTTTAATTTCCTTTTTTTTAGTAGGTTCTTGTGTGATCTTCTTCTCTTTTTTTATTTTCTTTCTTTACAATAGGTTCTTGTGTGGATCTCCTTCGTTGTTTTTTTTGATTTTATTTATTATACAAAGTTCTTGTGTCGATCTCCTTCTCATTATTTTTATTTTCTTTCTTGTACAAAATGTTCTTATGTGGATCTTCTTATATTGTTTTTTATTTTCTTTCTTGTATAGTTGGTTCTTGTGGATCTCCTTCTGTTATTTTTAATTTTATTTCTTGTACAATAGGTTCTTATGTGGATATTCTTCTTTTGTTTTTGATTTTCTTTTTTACATCAGATTCTGTGTGTGGATCTCCTTCTATTTCTTTTGATCTCCTTTCTTTTACAATAGGTTCTTGTGTGGATCTCCTTCTATTTCTTTTGATTCCTTTCTTTCCAACATGTTCTTATGTGGATCTCCTTCTGTAATGTCTCATATCTAAAATAAAAATTCATACCTCATGTTTCTCCTTCTCTCCAACACTTAATCTCATGCATTTCTCATGCATGTTTTTGATTCATGGTTGCCCATAAATTAGACTCTAAAAGTTTGATTGTAAAGAAGTACATATATTTTTCATATATATAGGGGAGATATGAATTTTATCTTCCTTCCTTGGAGATCTTAAAAATGGATCTAGATGTAGTAAAAAAATTACAAAAAGCTAAAAAATAAACTAGTAGAACAAAATAACTTAATCATACCTCTAGTTTTCTTTTTCATCCTATTGTTAAAATAGTCAAATAGTGTCTAAAAAGAAGCCACCAAGTAATAGTTGATTACTTTTGAAGAAGAGTTGCCTTTTTTTTTGTCTTTAATAGCCAAAGACTGGTTTTCTAATCAAAGTTTTTTTTTTTGCCTTTGATTTTCTAGCAAGCTAGTTTTCCAATTAAAGATTTTTGATTTTTTAAAAATTTTTTTCCTTTGATTTAGGGTAGCAAGCTGATTTTCCAATCAAAACCATTTTTGTCTTTGATTGACGTAAATAAGTTGGTTTCCAATCAAAGATTTTTTATTTACTTTATTTATTTATTTTATTTATTTGAAATGATAACATGAGAAGGATTAAAGAAAAATTTGATCCACCATATGACCGTATTTATCAAAGTACAACTTGTGTAAAATTGGAAGTAATGTGTGATATCTCATAAAAACCTTTTTGCATACTTGGTAACTCCAAGAAGATTTCTAAAAATTGTGTAGACAATTTCTAGGTCTTCATACCCAACTTGAATCACAATCAAAATAGTAATCTTCAAATAAAAACTAGTGATCTCAGGAGATGGATTGTGTTATATATCCGTGGGTCCCTCCAAACTGCTCATTGGTTGATATTGTTGGTTTGCAAAAATTTACATGCTTTGGTACTAAGAACAACTTTGGAAATTCCTGTGGATGTTAGCATGAAAAAAAGTGTTTGTCTTGATATTCACAATAATTGTTTCTTCATGTTATACAAGCATATACAAAAATGAAGAAATTGAAAGACATGAAAACAAATTTTTCTAATGGATATGGTTAGGGATTGAATTTTATTATGTGATGAAAACCTAATTTGGATGGGTGGATTTATTATGAGTGGGTTTTTATTTTGGCTCTAATGAAATCCCTGAATATGGATGGAGTTAACTAGAAATGCTACCACTTCATTATTACAAACTAGATAAGCTAGTTTTTGACTAAGGTTATGTGTAATAAGATCACTGAGTTGTTAGTTGATAAAGGAAAATGGTGGTGGTTATCAATAATAACATATGATATTTCATCAACTAAGTCTACTTCCAGATTCAATATCATATTCTACCATTTCCATATTTGAATTCTTTGTTGATACCATTATACCTTCTTGATCAAACATTACATTCATTTTCTTATACACTGATTTAGTTTTTGGGTAGATAAATATTTGTAATATAATATTCCTAATTGTAGAAATGATATTTTAATCTACTTGTAGGAAATAAAAGTCTAAAGAAACTACTTACCAAATGCTTCTGTCATAGAATTTCTTAAAAGTTATTCTTTGGTCACTAGAATATTATTTTAGAGAAATATGAATCTTCTAATAATAAAGTGTCCCCGGAAAATGGCACCAAAATGATGAGGTGGTAAATCCTCACCATTAATATTATCAATCTTGGTTGGTGTCTCTAAAAGCTATATGCATTAAGAGAAGAAGATCTTGGAAAGTAACTCCCTTAAACACAATCCAAACTTACATAAATTGAAAGCACACATGCAGAAATTTAAATACACACTTGCAGAAATGTAAACACACTTGCATAAAGGAAATCACACTTGTAGGAATAAAACACACTTGCATAAATTGAAATTGTTGAATTGGAAATAAAAAATTAAATGAAACACTTGCAGGTTTACAACAGACTGAATGTTACAATACAAAGAGAAGAACAACACAACAAGATGATAATTACATAAAAAGAAATAAACAAAAATATTACAAATATATTTTCCATCTTCCTTAATGAGTGACGAGCTCATTCCTTGAAGAGGATTTAAACCATGCCTCGAGATCTTAACTAAAAACTACAGAATATTAGAGAGAAAAAATATATTCATTTCATGGTGGTAAAACATTGCATATCTCGAGCGTGGAAGGTTGCATTTATAATTTATGGTTCCAACCAACTCCTTATTTTAGGAGATACAATATGATCTTATCTTTATTATAATCCTAACAACTAAGATCTCTATCTCCAAATTATATGGAGAGATATATTATTGTAGTCAAAGTCTTATCTCATTTATTTTATGAAATTTTCTCCCAAATTTTCTCTTACTTTTTAAGGTAATATGAAACATAATGATTTTATTCTCCTACATTATTGGAAGGTTGAATTTACTCAAAATATGATTTTGACCAAATACCTTTATTGGATTTTCTATTTGACTTTTTGTTTTTTATTTTGTAACTTTTAACGCTTATTTGATATGATTTTTCCTCGGATTGTATTTCAATAAAAGTTAGATTCATCTTCATTGGTAAAACTGTTGTAAATTTGAATGAGGTTTTATTAAAAACATATCTATGAACAAAAACATCTCTCATATTTTGGTTTGACTTATATGTTTCTATTTATGGAACATTTAGCGCTTGTCGATACACTTTTCTCACTTCATCTCATTAAAATTATATATCTCTTTATTGGTAAAACATGTACCAAATCTGAATGATGTTTTGTTAAACACATTTCCATGAAAAGAAACCTCTCTCATATTTCCTATTTGACTCTCTAATTATTCACAGTCACCATTTGATGTGATTTCTTGAATTAAACCAGTGAGTTCTAGAACTAACTCTCTGCATTTCAAGAACTAAACCTGTGACTTCACGAACTAACTCTGTGAGTTCTAGAACTAAATCAACTTTTGAAATAACTCTAGAACTGAACTTAAAACATATATAACTTTTGCATACGATATCAAATTGAGATGATTCTTATTTTGAACTTGCATTATTTTTTGAGAGGAATCTGAATATGAAATCAGATTTGAGTTTAGATATACCATCCATGATAAATTCCACTTTTCCCAAGTACTAGCATTATGTTTCCTTATGGCTTGCATACAAAAGACTTTACATTTTTTCTCAAATAATCAATAGCATTAGTCAAAAAATAGATAAAAAATATTTCTAGAGAATGAACAAGATATATATCCTATATTATATCTTAAGCAAACTATAAGTTCCTAAATTACATTTAAATCTACTTTCAAAGGTAACTTGGAGGAAAAATAATGGTAATTTATGACCAATTTATGGTCTCATCATTGCCCAAAACTTACTCTTATACATGTCCTCATGTATTATATTATTATCTCCTCTTCTTAGAGTATTCTCCACATTGAGCTTATGAATGTATGTATTCCATATATAGTTCAAAGACAGGTTCTTGTGGATCTCTTTCTGATGTTTTTAATTTCCTTTCTTTTGTAGCAGGTTCTTGTGTGGATATCCTTCTACTGCTATTTTCTATTTTCTTCTTGTACAACAAGTTCTTATGTTGATCTCCTTTTATTTTTTAATTTTCTTTCTTGTACAATGTGTTCTTGTGTTGATCTCCTTCATAGTATTATTTATTTTCTTTCTTGTAAACAAGGGTTCTTATGTGTGATATCCTTCTTGTTGTTTTTTATTTTCTTTCTTATATCAACAGTTGTTCTTGTGTGGATATCCTTCTGCTGTTTTTGATTTTATTTCTTGTACAACAAAAGTTTTTGTGGATCTCCTTCTTTTTTCATTTTTTTCTTGTATAATAAGTTATTGTGTGGATCTCCTTCTTGTTTCTTTTTATCTCCTTTATTTTATAGAAGGTCCTTGTGTGGAGCTCCTTCTATTGTTTTTTATTTCCTTTCTTATACAACATAGTTCTTGTGTGGATCTCCTTCTGTTGTGTCTCATATCTAAAATCAAAATGCATACCTCGTGTTTCTCCTTCTCTCCCACACTTAAGCTCATGCATGTTATTTATTCATGGTTTCAAAAAAATTAGACTCTAAAAGTTTGATTCTAAATAAGTACACATATTTTTCATATAAGTAGGGAGATATGAATTTTATCTTGTCTTCCTTTGAAATCTTAAAAGTGGATCTAGTTGTAGTAAAAAACTTACAAAAAATTAAAAATAAATAGTACTTTGATCATACCTCTAGTTTTCCTTTTCATCCTAATTGTTAACATGGTCAAATAGTGTCTAGAAAGAAGCCACCGGGTAATAATTGATTACTTTTGAAGAAGAAACGCCTTTTATTTTTTCTTTAATTGCCCAATAAGCTTGTTTTCCAATCAAAGTTGGTTTTTTATTTACTTTTTATTGTCCAGCAAGTTGGTTTTCCAATTAAATATTTTTAAGTTTTGTTTAATTTTTTTGCCTTTGATTGGCCAACAAGCTGATTTTCCAATCAAAGCCTTTTTTTTGTCTTTGATTGGATAGCAAAGCTGGTTTCAATCAAATCATTTATATATTTATTTATTTATTTTATTTATGCTGAATGATAACATGAGAAGGATTAAAGAAATTTTTGATCCACCATCAAGTTGTATTTATCAAAGTACAACTTGTGTAAAATAGGAAGCAATGTCTGAGATCTCATAAAAACCTTTTTGCATACTTGTAACTCCAAGAAGATTTCTAAAAATTGTGTAGACAATTTCTAGGTCTTCAAAGCCCAACTTGAATCAGAATCACCATAGTAATCTTCAAAGCCCAAACTAGTGATCTCAAGAGATGGATTGTGTTATGTATCTATGGGTCCCTCCAAAATACTCCTTGGTTGATATTGTTGGTGCGCAAAAATCTACATGCTGGTACCAAGAAAAATTTGGAAATTTCATGGATGTTAGCATGAAAAAAATGCTTGTCTTGATATTCAAAATAATTGCTTTCTTCATGTTATACAAGCATATACAAAAATGAATAAATTGAAAGACATGAAAACAAATTTTTCTAATGGATATGGTTTAGGGATTGAGTTTTATTATGTGATAAAAACCTAATTTGGATGGGTGGATTTATTAAGAGTGGATTTTTAATTTTGGCTCTAATGAAATCCCTAAATATGGATGGAGTTTACTAGAAATGTTACCACTTCATTATTACAAACAAGATAAGTCAATTTTTGAATAAGGTTATGTGTAATAAGATCACTGAGTTTTTAGTTGATAAAGGGAAATGGTGGTGGTTATCAATAATAACATATGATATTTCATCAACTAGGTCTACTTCCGTTTTAATATCATATTCTACTATTTCTAGATTTAAATTCTTTGTTCATACCATTATACCTTCTTGATCAAACATCATAGTAATTTTTTTATACACAGTTAGTTTTTAGGGAGATAAATATTTACAATCTAATATTCCTAATTACAGAAATGATATTTTAATCTACTTGTGGGAAATAAAAGTCTAAAGAAACTACTTACCAAATGCTTCCTGTCATAGAATTTGCTAAAAGGTATTATACTGTCACTAGAATATTATTTTAGAGAACTCTTAATCTCTCTAATAACAAAGTGTCCCCAACAATGGCACCAAAATGATGAGGGTCATCAATCCTCACCATTAATAATGTCAATCTAGGTTGGTGTCCGAAGGTTGTATGCATTAAGAGAAGAAGATCTTGAAAGTAACTCCCTTAAACACAATCCAAACTTGCATAAATTGAAAGCACACATGCAGAAATTTAAATACACACTTAGAAATGTAAACACACTTGCATAAAGGAAATCACACTTGTAGGAATAAAACACACTTGCATAAATTGAAATTGTTGAATTGGAAATAAGAAAATTAAATGAAACACCTGTAAGTTTAGAAATAGATCGAATGTTACAATACAAAGAGAGGAAACAACATAATAAGATGATAATTACATAAAAAGAAATAAAAAAAATTATTACAATATAAAAACACAAATATACAAATCCATCTTCCTTAGAATGAGTGGTCAGCTCATTCCTTGGAAGAGGATTTAAACCATGCCTCAGATCTTAACTCAAAACTATAGAATATTAGAGAGAAAATAACATATTCATTTCTTGGTGGTAAAACATTATATTGAGTGTCGAAGGTTACATTTATAATTTATGCTTCCAACCAACTCCTTATTTTGGGAGAGACACGATTTGATCTTATCTTTATTATAATCCTAACAACTAATATCTCCATCTCTAAATAATATGGATAGAGATATTTATTGGATTCAAAGTCTTATCTCATATATTTTTGAAGATTTACTCCCAAATCTTCTCCTTGATTTTCAAGATAAATAATCTTAATGATTTTATTCTCCTACATTATTGGAAGGTGGAATTTCCTCAAAATATGATTTTGACCAAATACCTTTCTTGGATTTTCTATTTGACTTTGTTGTTTTTGATTTTTGAACTTTTAACGCTTATCTAATATGATTTTTCCTCGGATTGTAGCTTCAATTAAAGTTAGATTCATCTTCATTGGTAAAACCTATTGCAAATCTGAATGAGGTTTTGTTAAAAACATAGCTATGAATAAAAACCTCTCTCTCATTTTTGTTTGAATTATTTGTTTTGTTTATAGAACTTTTAGCATCGTATGATACACTTTTCCTCGAGACTTCATCTTACTAAATTTAGATCTCTCTTCATTGGTAAAAATTATAGCAAATCTAAATGATATTTTTGTTAACGCATTTCTATGAAAAAGAAACCTCTCTCATATTTTCTATTTGACTCTCTGATTATTCATAGTCCCCATTTGATGTGAGTTCCTGAACTAAACTTGTGAGTTTCAGAACTAACTCTCCGAGTTCTAGAACTAAACCTGTGAGTTCTGGAACTAACTCTATGAGTTCTAGAACTAAACTTGTGAGTTCTCGAACTAACTTAAAATAGTTATAACTTTTTCATACGATCTCGGATTGAGATGATTCTTATTTCAAACTTGCATAATTTCTTGAGAGGAATTTGAATATGTGAAATCAGATTTGAGTTTAGATATACCATCCATGATATCAATTCTACTTTTCCTAATACTAGCATTATTTTTCCTTTATGGCCGGCATATGCAAGACTTTACATTTTTCTCAAATAATCAATAGGATTAGTCAACAAAATAGGATAACAAAATATTTCTAAAGAATGAACAAGATATATAACCTATATTTTATCTTATTAAAACTATAAGTTCTTAGATTACATTTAAATTAACTTTCAAAGGTAACTTGGAAGGAAAAAATAATGGTAATTTATGGCCAAATTATGGCCTCATCATTACCCCAAAATTACTCTTATACATGTCCTCATGCATTATATTATTATCTCCTCTTTTAGAGTATTCTCCACATTGAGCTTATGCATGTATGTATTTTATATAGTTTAAGGACATCTTTCTACTGTTTTTAATTTCTTTTCTTTTGTAGTAGGTTATTATGCAGATCTTCTTCGTTGTTTTTGATTTTCTTTCTTGTCAACAAATGGTTCTTGTGTGGATCTCTTTATGTTGTTTGTGGATTTTCTTTCTTGTACTTCTTGTGTTCATCTTTCTTTTGTTTTGATTTTTTTCTCGTATTTTGTGTGGATCTCTTTTTGTTGTTTTTGATTTTCTTTCTTATACAACAAGTTCTTTCTTTTTTTGATTTTCTTTCTTAGAGTTCTTGTGTGGATCTCCTTCATGCTTTTCATTTTCTTTCTTGTATAGTAATAGGTTCTTGTGTGGATCTCCTTCTAGTGTTTTTGATTTTATTTCATGTACAACATGTTCTTATGTCGATCTCCTAATTCTTTCTATTTTTGATTTTATTTCTTTTATAACATGTTCTTGTGTGGATCTCCTTTTTTTGTTTTGATTTTCTTTCTTATACAACAGGTGTCTTTTTTGTGTGGATCTTCTTCTGCAATTTTTTGATTTTGTTTCTTGGACAAATAGTTCTTATGTGGTTCTCCTTCTATATTTTCTTCTATTTTTTTTTTCCGTGGATTTCCTTCTATTTCTTCTCCTTCGCTACAATAGGTTCTTGTGGATCTCCTTTTGTTGTTTTTGATTTTCTTTCTTGTATCTCATTTCTTGTTTCTTTCATCTCTCTTTTTTTTTGTTTTTGATTTTCTTTCTTATACAACAGGTTCTTTGGCGGATCTCCTTACGCTATTTTTATTTCTTTTCTTGTAAGGTTTCTTGTGTGGCTCCTTCTTTTTTATTTTATTTCTTATCTACTTTTTCTAATTTCCTTTTTCTTTTATCATTTTCTTTACGTAAGTTCTTGTGTGGATCTCCTTCTATTGTTCTTGTTTGGATCTCCTTATGTAGTGTCTCATATCTAAAATCAAAATGCATACCTCATGTTTCTCTTCTCTCCTACACTTAAGCTCATGCATGTCCTAATGCATGTTGTTTATTCATGGTTGTAAATAAATTAGACTCTAAAAGTTTGATTGCAAATAAGTACACATATTTTTCTTATAAGTAGGGGAGATATGAACTTTTATCTTCCTTTCTTAGAGATCTTAAAAGTGGATGTAGTTATAGTAGAAAAACTTTACAAAAAGCTTTAAAATAAAATAGTAGAACAAAATAACTTGATCATACCTCAGTTTTCATTTTCATCCTATTGTTAACATGGTCAAATAGTGTCCAGAAAGAACCCACTAGTTAACATTTGATTACTTTTCAAGAAAATTCCACCTTTTTTTTTGTCTTTAATTGGCCAACAAGCTGGTTTTCCAATCAAAGTTAGTTTTTTTGCCTTTGATTGTCTAACAAGATGGTTTTCCAATTAAAGATTTTTTATTTTTTTTTCTTAAATTGCCTTTAATTGGCCAACAAGCTGATTTTCAAATCAAAGCCTTTTTTGTCTTTGATTGGCGGCAAAGTGGTTTCCAATCAAATATTTATTTGTTTTATTTATGTTGAAATGATAACATGAAAAGATTAAATAAAAATTTGATCCACCATCAGACTATATTCATCAAAGTACAACTTGTGTAAAATAGGAAGCAATGTCTGAGATCTCATAAAAACCTTTTTGCATACTTGGTAACTCCAAGAAGATTTCTAAAAATTGTGTAGACAATTTCTAGGTCTCAAATCCCAACTTGAATCAAAATCACCATAGTAATCTTCAAAGCCCAAACTAGTGATCTCAGGAGATGGATTGTGTTATGTATCCGTGGGTCCCTCCAAACTACTCCTTGGTTGATATTGTTGGTGCACAAAATCTACATGCTAGTACCAAGAACAACTTTGGAAATTCTTGTGGATGTTAGCATGAAAAAAGTTCTTGTCTTGATATTCACAATAATTACTTCTTCATGTTATACAAGCATATACAAAAATGAAGAAATTGAAAGACATGAATTTTTTTCTAATGGATATGGTTCAGGGATTGAATTTTATTATGTGATGAAAACCTAATTTGGATGGGTAGATTTATTATGAGTGGATTTTTATTTTGGCTCTAATGAAATCCCTTAATATGGATGGAGTTAACTAGAAATTCTACCACTTCATTATTAAAATAAGATAAACTAGTTTTTAATAAGGTTATGTATAGTAATATCACTATTAGTTAATAAAATGGAAATGATGGTAGTTATCAATAATAACATATGATATTTCATCAACTAGGTCTACTTCCAGATTCAATATCATATTCTACCATTTCCAGATCTGAATTCTTTGTTCATACCATTATACCTTCTTGATTAAACATAGTCATTTTCTTATACACATTTAGTTTGTAGGGAGATAAATATTTATAATCTAATATTCCTAATTGCATAAATGATATTTTAATCTACTTGTGGGAAATAAAAGTCTAAAAAAACTACTTACCAAATGCTTCTTGTTATAGAATTTTCTAAAAGTTATTCTACTATCATGAGAATATTCTTTTAGAGAACTTTGATCTCCTAATAACACAAAGGTGTCCCCAAACGAAAAAGGTGCCAAAATGATGAGGGTCATCAATCCTCACCATTAATAATGTCAATCAGTTAGTGTCCGAAGGCTATGTATGCATTAAGAGAAGAAGATTTCTAAAGTAACTCCCTTAAATATAATCTAAACTTGTATAAATTGAAAGAACACATGCTGAAATTTAAATACACACTTGTAGAAATGCACACTAAAGGAAATAACACTTGTAGGAATAAAATACACTTGCATAAATTGAAATTATTAAATTGGAAATAAGTAAAATTAAATGAAACACTGTAGGTTTAGAATAAAGACTAAATGTTACAATACAAAGAGAAGAAAACACAACAAGATGATAATTATAGAAAAATAAATAAAAAAAATTATTACAATATAAAAACAAAAATATACGAGATCCATCTTCCTTAGAATGAGCGGCCAAATCATTCATTGGAAGAGGATTTAAACCATGCCTCGAGATCATAAATAAAAAATGCATAATATTAGAGATAAAAGAACAAATTCATTTCTTGGTGGTAAACATTACATATCTAAGTGTGGAAGGTTGCATTTATAATTTGTGTCCAACCAACTCCTTATTTTGGGAGAAACAATCTGATCTTATCTTTATTCTAATCCTAATAACTAAGATCTCCATCTCCAAAAAATATAGAGAGAGATATATTGTTGAGTCAAAGTCTTATCTCATTTATTTTATGAATATTTTCTCCAAATATTCTCCTTGCTTTTTGGTAACAAGAATCATACTAATTTTATTTTCCTACATTATTGGAAGGTGGGATATCCTCAAAATATGGTATTTTCAAAATACATTTCTCTAGATTTTCCATTTGACTTTGTTGTTTTTTATTTTGGAACTTTTGACGCTTATGTATGATTTTTCCTTGGACTATAGTTCATTAAAACTTAGATTTATCTTCATTGGTAAAACTTGTTATAAATCTAAACAAGTTTTTTGTTAAACACATTGATATGAACAAAAACCTCTCTCAGATTTTTTTTTGACTTTTCTATTTTTGTTAATGGAACTTTTAGCACTCGTTTGATACACTTTTCCTCAAACATCGCTCACTAAAATTTAGATCTCTCTTCATTGGTAATATTTGTAGAAAATCTTAATGAGGTTTTTGTTAAAAACATTTCTATGGAAAACAAACTCTCTCATATTTTCCATCGACTCTTTGATTATTCATAGTCACCATTTGATGTGAGTTCGGAACTAAACTCTTCTAGAACTAACTCTATGAGTTCCATATCTAAACTCCGTGAGTTCTATAACTAACTTCTGTGAGTTTCATAACTAAACCTATGAGTTCCGAACTAAATCTCTAAGTTCCGAACTAACTTAAAACCACTATAAGTTTTTCATATGATCTCGGATTGAGATGATTATTTTTGAAATTGTATAATTTTTTGAGAGGAATCTGAATATGAAATCAGATTTGAGTTTAGATATACCATCCATGATCAATTCTACTTTTTCCAATACTAGCATTATTTTTCCTTTATGGCCTACATACACAAGACTTTGTATCTTTTCCCAAATAATCAATAGGATTAGTCAACAAAATAGATAACAAAATATTTCTAAAGAATGAATAAGATATATATCCTATATTTTATCTTAAGCAAACTATAAGTTCCTAGATTACATTTAAATCCACTTTCAAAGGTAACTTGGAAGGATAAAATAATGGTAATTTATGGCCAATTTATGGCCTTATCGTATCGATTATAATAAATCATGAAACTTGCATTCATTTACTAATGGTTTGATTTTTTTCATATTAAAAATTTCTTTAATATAGTATAAAATTTATAGTAAACTAATGATTTTCATGTAACTTTTCTAAAATACGCCAATACTAAATTAGATTTTCAAAATAATTATTAGCTGGAATAGAACTCAATTACATTCATATTTATCATATGTACCATATATATTTTAGTTTAAATAGTTGCGGGAATGTAGCATCCCAATAATGCAAAATCAGCCAAAATATAGCCAAAACTCAACCAAAAAGTAATTGAAAAGTAAAAGGGTTTCCAAAGGCCAAAATTTAGTTATGATTTTATTTAAAATTTAATAGAATCAAACATTTTTTTTAATATACAACTAAAATGTATGCAACCATCAAGATAAAACAAGTACTATCATAAAAAATAGTAAGTATTATATGGATTTCAAAAGGCCATTTATTAAAATCATCAAACAATCATAGAATTTAATCATTTTAAAACTTACCAATAAAAGAAATCTTCAAAACAACTCTAATTTCCCCGAGGTTTTCCCAAGAAATACTTTCTTCTTGTATCTTGGTCCCATTGGACCTTACATTGTGCTACTTCATTTATGCAAGCTAAGTGTTAGTGTGTATAATATTTTGTTTTTCTCTATGATCATCACCCCTAGTTCTTGAACTTGTAGATATTTCCAATATAAGACATGAGTTAAATCTCCTACATATTTCTTAAGAAATGATATATGGAATACATTATGTAACAAACACAATGTTGGAGGTAAGGTCATCTTGTAAGCCACTTTGAATTTATTTCTTAGAACTTAAAAAGGCCCAACATATCTAGGTGCTAACTTAGTTGATTTCCTAATTTAATGGAACTCTTATTTGGTTTAACTCAAAGAAAAATCTTGTTCCAATTGTAGATTTAATTTTTATTAACTTCTTATCAGCTTTAACTCTTTTGTCTATGAATGGGTTGTTTGAACCATTTCTGATTAGCTTAACCTTCTCTTCTATTTCTACTAACATGTCATGTCCTACCACTTCTCTAACTTTGACATTATCCCAGTTGATTGGTGTCTTACACCTTCTACAATACAAATCCTCAAATGTTTCCATTTTTAGATTATAATGATATGTATTATTATATGCAAATTATACCTAAGGAAGATAATATTACCACTTATAATTCGGACCTATTCAATACATCCTAAGTATTTCTTCAAGGACCCGATTGACCCTCTCAATCTTTCAATCAATCTTAGTGTGGTAATTTGAACTGAAGTTCAACTTCATTCTTAAGGTTGCATAAATTGGTTACTAAAATCTAGATGTCATGCACATATCTCTATATGAGATTATTAAATCTAGTATTCCATGTAATATGAATATTTCATGCATAAATATCTTTGCGAGAGTATGTGATTCATCTTTAAAATTTTGAGGCATAAAGTGGGATACCTTTCTCAATTATCCACCATGACCAAAATCATATCATGTTTATTCTTGGACATACGAAATACCTACAAAAAGTCTATTAATCACTTTGTACTTCCATATTGGTATATCATGTGGATATAATGATCTTATTTGATGAAAATGTTTAGTTTTGACTCATTGGCATTCCAAAAAGTTTGATACAAACTCTTTCAAATACCTTTTCTAAAAATTCTAGAAGTAAAGAGTTTTCAAATGAGCATGTGTCTTAATCACTCCTCTATGTCAAGAATATGGAGCATTGTGAAACTTCTCAAAAAAAAATCACTCTCAAATTCCCTTCCTTTTGTAGATACATTTTCCCATAATAGCGAATAAAATCCATCCTCCTCAAAAGTGTAACCATCATATCTATGATCTAGAGGATTTTCTGCTAGTACCTCCTTAACTTGTAGATAAAATTGATTTGTAAACAAAATTTTTTAAGAACTTCCTCTTAAATTTGATCTAAGAGAGATACATGTGGCTAAATACCTATCAAAGAAAAGAACATCAACCACCCTATTCTCTTTCCCTTTGATATAACCAATATCAAATTCATACTCCACAAGAAATTCTAGCCACCTTCACTGCCTAACATTTAGGTTCAATTGAGTA
This sequence comes from Taxus wallichiana var. yunnanensis, assembly GCA_018340775.1. Taxonomy (NCBI): domain Eukaryota; kingdom Viridiplantae; phylum Streptophyta; class Pinopsida; order Cupressales; family Taxaceae; genus Taxus; species Taxus wallichiana. Next base: position 775,331,141 of record CM031244.1, read on the forward strand.
AAGATATACTTCAACCATAAATGATCAAAATTTACTTCTATGGGTTTACCCAAGAGAAAATACCTCCATACTTATAAGTATCAACTATAAACTAATTATAAATCATGTGGAGCATAATTTTCTTCATGTTCCTTAATTTACAAGATTTTAAGTAGTTACTTGTCCATGTGTATGAGTAATCTACCATAACCATCCCTATATATTGTTGATGCAATATCACAACACCCTCAAATGGGCTCGGATGTGAGTGGGGCATTCATGTGATTGCACAACATGTGACCATCTCTCAAGTTGTGGGACTTGCGGACTTGAGATGACCCTCTAGAGAAGCCCGAATGCTTCTTCCTAAACTACCTTCCACAAGCTACTCTAGTGCAGGAAAACTAATCTAATCCTAATCCAACCTCCAGGAGATAGGGAGAGAGAGAAATACATAAAAATAGAGCCTACACAGAGTGGTGATACACCAAAAAAGGAAATGGCTGATCACAATATAAGACTAATTGAAATGGAGAGAGGTGAGCAATGGAGAGGATGGACAGATGCATCACAAACCAAAGATAAATGTCACAATAGAACACCACTTCAACCCATTAAAAATAGCTCCCAAAACCCGTAATAGACATCGAGTATGAACAATATACCTGTAATGATGAGAGAGTCAGAAGAGAGAATAAAATAAGCAAAGGATGGACAAAATGCATCACAAAATATATTTTATTGCTCCATGAGTTCACATAGTACATCATCAATGGGCAAGAGGCAAGAAAATGTCATTACAGAGCCAAGAGAGGAGGCTTAGACTCCACATTCTACCCTAAGGAAGAAAAGAGAGAGGGGGCAGGAGAGAAAAGATGACCAACCTTTAGAAATATGCCCCTATTTTACAATATATAGAAGAATGAGAGAAGAGAGAGGGAAGAATTCAAATCTTGCACTAACTACCGCTACAAGAGCATTGAATTCTACCACAAAAAATATGGGCTTTACTGCAAGACCCATGCCTCATGTGTTGTTCCTTGTTGGGCAAGAAAGAGGCCCATTCTTCATCATGGTGGAAGGTGGGAGACTTGAAAACCATGGAAATGGCAGACTAAACATAATAGTGGTGGTTAAGAAGATGACGTTGAGACCTTTCCAAAATTCCTCTCCCACTCAATTCTTAGCTTCCAGTTGAAATATATGGTTGTCTGAAAGTGCTTTGGGTTTGGGGTCTATTGCACAAGGTCCACGTGTAGCCCCACATCTTAAGGTTTCACCCCATCTTTTCACTCTTGAAGTTACACCGAGGAGACACGTGGCACCTTCCACAAGGCCTACTCTATTTCCTTTGTGTTCTACCTAAGTCCCTTTTGTTGGTGAAGACCTTATGCCTGACCCGAGACACATGGAGGATTCACGCTCATTTGGAAACTACCCCTAGATTTTACCTTTGAAAGTTGCATGAGATGAGGCACGTGGTGTGGTGGCACATGTTTGGGGACCACCTTCAGATTTTAACTTTGAAAATTGCACGAGATGATGCATAGAGGCTTCCTTTAGCATGTCTTGAGCTTGGGATTTTCACTAGCTAACCTTTCTTTTCAGACTCTTACCACGTGGTGGGTTGGTACTCATTTGGGGACTACCTTTTGGGTCACGCCTTTGAAGTTGCACCAAAGAGACATGTGGGGGCTTCCACTACCCCGAGACTTTTCAATAGATTGAATCTATATCCTTTTCGGACACTAGGACACGTGGAATATTTACTCTCATTTAGGAATTGTCCCTTAGGTCTCACTGCTTTGAAGTTGCCCCAATGAAGCACGTGGAGGATTTCACCAACCCTCTTATACTTCATCGATTAAATGGATGGTTGTCCCTTTTCTACCCATTTAGGAGTAACTCATCAGACCTTAGACATGTGGAGATTTTGCACACATTTGGGACATGCCTCCAGATTTTTCCTTTGAAGATGCGTTAAGATGATGTGTGGAGGCTTTCACCGACCCTTTTATACTTAGTCTACTAAATGGCGGATTCTATCCCTTTTCTAACATGGGACACGTGGAAGCTCTACGTGCACATTCGGGGTCTACCTCAAATTTTACCTTTAAAGATGTAATGAGATGACGAGTGGAGGCTTATGTTGCCCCTTCTTTACTTAGCCGATTCAATGGCTGATTTTTCCCCCTTTTGACTCGACCACGTGGCGATCTTGCACTTTATTGGTTCTTGCCCTTTGGGCTTAACCTTTTGAGTTGCGTCGTTGAGAGGCATGTGGCACCTTCCTTGGCCTCAAAATTTACATTTGGAAAAATACTTCTCCAAGCCCATGGCTCCACAACTTCTCATTTCTCAAAATTCATCCCCAGGTCCATCCACCCGTATATTCCACTTAGCAAAAGAAATCCTTCTCGAGCTCGCGGCCCGTAATTATAACTTGTGCCTTTTGTGAAAAGTGCAAAAATGCCAAAATATCTCCCACTACCCCACTGGTCCGTAATCTTCCCATTTGGCAAAAAGTCTTCCCCAGGCCCATTGGCCCGCATTTGGCAAAATATCCTTCCCAGGCCCACCGGCTCGCATTTGCAAAATATGAGGAGTTAGAAGGACTTCTTTATATTTTTAGAAAGGGGAATAAATTTCCTATCTGATGAAATGATTTTAGGGGACCTTAAGTGCTTAAAATATATAAAAATTCAGATTGAAGCACAAAAAGGGGAAAAATGGTGTTAGTTGACCAAAAATAAGTGTGAGCTTATTTTGGTCAACAATTTGGCGACTCATGGGGATCACCTACCTGCTAGGTGAAATGATCAATTGCCTTGAAGCATCCATTAGGCATGGAGTCATGAATGATAGTCTGATAAACAAAAATCTAATCATAATCTCTAAAATCTGATCCCTGAGCCACTTGGAACACCATTGGAACTGGAGCTGATCTCACCAAATGCTACTTCCAATGTACTATGCATGAGAAACAAAACACCACAACACACTATGTACAAAACTAGAAATCATACACACCCCAAGTGGGATATGCAGAGTGTGCACAAGCACTTCTTATGCTAAAAGAAAACCTACCTATTCTACGCTAACCGGGAGAAAAAGGGAACTCAAAAAAAATCTCCTAAACAACGGTAGGAGAAGTAGCTTCCCTTTCTCAAAAAAGGCAGCCATACAAATGATTTGACACTCAATATGGCTACTTTTATGAGTGAAAACCTAACAAGAGGATGATCTTCCACCCAAATCATCAAGATATCAACATCAATCAAAAATACATCATCAACTTGATTGGCATTGGACTTGGGAGGTGTTGATGGTGACCCTCGGTGCTTTGATACTCATCCTCATGCTCTGGGTGGGGATGACTAGTTTTGGCTTCTCCCTTGGCTCCAATGAAGCCAAGTACCTAATTGGGCATGGTCGATCTGATGGATGTGACCATTTCTCTAAACTTCAACTCCAAGAATGGAGTCTTCTTGTGGACCTTCTTGGGTGAGTGATGTGGGAGAGATGGGATCCTCATGCTCTTTCCCTTCCTCCTCCTTAGAAGAATATGGAATATTATCATCCTCCAATCTTGGTTCTAGAGGGCTGCTCTGAGATGCAGGCTACTTGCGATTGGATGCTCTCCTCCATGGTAGTGGACTCATGTGCTTGGAAGGTGGATGATGGAGGAGAAAATGATGTGATCTCCTCAGGATCCTCCCCATCAAGAAAATCCTCCAAGTCAGAAAAATAATCTACCTCCTCGTTGTCCTATTGCATGTGTTGACCTCCTTCATGGTGTCCTTTGATCTGCAAATTTCTCACCATGGTTCCCCTCATCCTCAAACATGAAGTTTGAAAGCTCAAACTCTTCTTCAACATTAGATTTTGAAGGGGATGAAGTTGGAGGAAGAACTGAAGATTCTTCTATGGCCTGCTCCATACTTGGAGCCTCTGCAACTGCATGTTTCTCCTCCACAACTGGAATGTACTCCTCTTATTTTGGATTTGGAGTAGCTTCTTCTTCCCATACTTGTGTTGTAATAGAGGCTTCCACCACTTGTGGCTTGACCCAGACCTCCTCCATGGGCTTAACCAACAAGGGAATATTTTTAATTCTGAATCTAAGAGCCAAGATTACCAAGTTTTTGATCATTTCTTCTTTTCTTGGCTCTTCTTCTTGTTTCTCTCCTTGATTGGTTTTTGGAGTCTCTCCCTGACATGGACTTGGGAGAGTAGGAGGAGTGGTGGGTGGGGTCTCCACTAGTTTTTTTTTTATCTGTGGTGGAGGGGAAGGTATTTCCTTTGGCTCTTATGGAGGGGACTTGGATTTGGAAGGGAAAAGGGAAGAGGAAATGAGATGAGATGGAAGACTAGGGGATGGAGAAGGGAAATCAACACTTGGGGTAGTAGATGGGAAGCTTGGAAATTGAAGCTCAGGTGAGATGGTGTTGATTGAGAAAGAGGAAAAGAAAAGCTATGAGATGGTGGACCTACCCATTGACAAGGTTTTCAGTACCAAGCTCATAGGCCTCTATCTCCTTAGCCCACTGCGCAAGTTGGGGCAATATCTCAATCATGAAGTCAAGCTTCTCCTGTGGGTTGTAGTGTCTTAGAAAAGGGTCAACCCATGGACAAGGTGCCCTGAAACCAATCCTAGATGCCTTCATTTAAGTTGTAGCCCTAGAATGCACCATGCTATCATCTATTCTTTGAATCTTCTCTATAGAAAAAAACATTCTCAGTATAGATGTTATCATCATATGTGTACCCTTGCTCTTGATAAGCTCCATGGCCAAAATGGTTTTGACACTACTCATATGGGTAAGCATAATGGTTTTGGATCTGATCATAATGCTGATCTAGAGGAGTTGGGAATACATTGGAGGAGGACTATACTTTTGTTAGCTTTGCAAGTGTGATTTTCTAAGTTGGGAATGAAGTTATGATTGCAAAACTTCATGGATGGAAGAAGATGAAAGATATGAAAAGAAAAATGGATGAAAATGGATGGGAGAAGGTCTATAACTTCAGAGATGGGTTTTTGACTAGATGGAGTCACCAGATGTGTTAAAATATGCCTCCAAAGGCTGAATCTCAACAATAACACATCTAACCTACTAAGAGATGAAGATGTAAAGCTCTTTAGTCGGTCCCACCGGGCATGCCAAAACTACTGATTGGTCACACTGGTGGCTTAAGATTTGTTGTTTGATAATGAGACACCTCTAAAAGATGGAACTCTAACTTCTGTGATGTCCCACTAGGCATTCCAAAACTATTGATGCAAAATGACAGCACCCCCTGAATAGGCTCAGATGTGAGTGGGGCATTCGGTGTGATTGCATAACATGGGACCATCTCTCAAGCTATGGGACTTGCGGACTTGAGATGTCCCTCCGGAGAAAGCTAACTTCTTCTTCCTAAACTACCTACCACAAGCTACTCTAGTGCAGGAAAACTATCTAATCCTAATCTAACCTTCCAAGGAGATAGGAGAGAGAGAAATACATAAAAATAAAGCCTACACTAAAGCGGTGATACGACTAAAAAGGAAGTGGCTGATCACAATCTCAAACTACCTAAAATGGAGAGAGGTGAGCAATGGAGAGGATGGATAGATGCATCACAGACCAAAGATAAATGTCACATAGAACACCACTTCAACCCATTAAACATAGCTCTCATAACCTACAATAGACATTAGAGTATGCATAGTATACCCTGCAATGATGAGAGGCAAGAAGAGAAAATAAAATAAGAAAGGATGGAAAAAATGCATCACAAAACAAATTTTATTTCTCCATGAGTTCACACAGTACATCATCAATGGGAAAGAGGCAAGAAAATTCCATTACAGAGCCAAGAGAGGAGGCTTAGACTCCACATTCTACCCTAAGGAAGAAAAGAGAGAGGGGAAGCGAGAGAGAAAAGATGATCGACCTTTAGAAATATGCCCCTCCTTTACAATATATAGAAGAATGAGAGAAGGAGTGAGGGAAGAATTTGAATCCTGCGCCAACTACCCATTCAAGAGCATTGAATTCCACCTACAAAAATGATGGGCTTTATTGCAAGACCCATTCCTCCATGTGTTGTTCCTTGTTGGGAGAAGGAGGCCCATTCTTCATCATGGCGGTAGGTGGGAGACTTGACAGCCTCAAAATGGCAGACTGAAACATAATGGTGGTGGGTGAGAAGCCGTCTTGAGAGATTTCCAAAACATCCTCTCCCGCTCAATTCTAAGCTTCCAGTCAAAAGATATGGCCATCCAAAGGTGCTTTGGGTTTGGGGTATATTCACACAAGGTCCACATGGCAGCCCCGTGCACCTTAAGGTTTCACAAAACTCCTTTCACTCTTGAAGTTGCACCGAAAGAGACACGTGGCACCTTCCATGGGCCTACTCTGTTTCCTTTTGTTCTACTACGAGTCCCTCTTGTTGGCGGAGACCCTATGCCTGACTCAGACACGTGGAGGCTTCACGCTCATTTGGAAACTACCCCCAAATTTTACCTTTGAATTTGAGTGGGCGAGGAATGTGGTGAGCGGTGCGTGTTTGGGGACCGCATCTGGATTTTAACTTTGAAGATGTGTTGAGCTAGTGTGTGGAGGATTCCTTCCTATCTTGAGTTTGAATTTTCAACGACCAACCTAACATCTTGAAATTTGACCATATGGTGAGTTAGTGCTCATTTGGGACTTTGCCTTTTGGGTGCGCCTTTGAATTTGTGCCAAAGAGACACGTGGGGGATTTTGCTTCCCGAGAATTTTCAACTAACTCTATGTCTCCTTTTCAGACCTCGGACACATGGAAGCTTCACGCTCATTTAGGAATTGTCCCTTGGGTCTCACTTATGAATTTACACCGATGAGGCATGTGGAGGCTTCCACGAACCCTCTTATACTTCATCGATTAAACATTCATCTCTATCCATTTTCTACCCATTTAGGAGAAACTCATCAGACCTTAAACACGTGGAGAGATGGCACACATTTGGGACCTACCTCTATATTTTACCTTTAAGATGCACCGAGATGACGTGTGGAGGCTTCTACCAACTCTCTTATACTTAGTCGATTAAATGGCCAACTCTATCCATTTTTTGGACTGGGACACGTGGAAGCTCCACGACATTTGGGGTCTTCCTCTATATTTTTCCTTTGAAGATGCACCTAGATGTCATGTGGAGGCTTCACATCGGCCCTTCTTTACTTACTCATTCAATGGTCGATTATGCCCTCTTTTAACACCGATCACATGGAAATCTTGCGCTTGTTTGGAGACTTCCCTTGGGTTTACCTTTAGAGTTGCACCGTTGAGGCATGGCACCTTCCGCATGGCCTCACAACTTTAAATTTTGTAAAAATACTTCTCCAAGCCCGTGGCTCTGCAACTTCTCATTTCCCAAAATTCATCCTCGGGCCCACCGACCCACATTTTCCACTTAGCAAAAGAAATCCTTCCCGGGCTCATGGGCCCGCAATTATAACTTGTGCCTTTTGTAAAAATAAAAATATGCCAAAATATCTCCCGCCACCCACTAGTCCATAATCTTCCCATTTGGCAAAAAGTCTTCTCCACACCCATTGGCTCATTTGGCAAAATATCCTTCCTAGGCCCATCGGCCCGCATTTGTAAAATATAAGGAGTTAGAAGTACTTCTTTATATTTCTGGAAAGGGGAAGAAATTTCCTATCTGATGGAAATGTTTTAGGGATCTTAAGTGTTTAAAATATATAAAAAGTCAGATTAAAGCACCAAAATGGGAAAAATGGTGTTAGTTGACCAAAATAAGTGTGAGGTTATTTTGGTCATCAGATACATTTATCACTACCGTGAAACTAGCTTTCAGATCAAGACTCTACGAAGAATTGGTGTCATCGTTAACTTATCCTTATGCACTTGAAAAGATTGACCATATATCATTCCACTCAAATTTCTTACTCTTATTTTGTAGTGAGATGATAGCATTGGAAATGTTTGAGAATCCAATTGGATCTTTCTGTATTACTCTATCAATCCCATGAAGCTCCTTACTTTGTGGAATTTCTTCAATCATTGACCATTCCATTATGGATTTAATATTTTCCAGTCAATGCTGGTATTCCATTAGGTGAGACAATATTGCCAGATAATATACTTATTTTACAAATAAAGTACACTTTCAAAACTTCACATAAAGGTTGCGGGATGGAGTTGGCCTTTAGAAAACATATTCCCTCTGCAAAATATGATGATTCCCTTAAATATGTGTTCCCTAAAATCATCAAGGATGCTAGTTTTGCCAAGAACTTGTAGGAGGTAGGGAAAATACTAATATTACTATTGGAGATGCCAAGAACTCATTGGGAGGAAGGGAAAAGACTAATTTAAGGGCATCCTTCCCTATTCATAGCCAAGAAACACCTTCTTTAGATAAGGATTTGATCCACTACTCATTCAATGGAAAAAAAGATGAAAATTAAAACCATAAATCCTGCGAGAAGAAAACCCGGTGTAAACTTTGGTGATGAAGTCATTGAAATAGAATCATTCTACCAAGATCATGCCTTAATCTATAGATTCACCGGTTCTCGACCTAATCTACTTGTCTGCATGATTGAATCTCCAAGCATTGGATCCTACTTATGGCAAGTAGGTTAGATCTCTACCTGTGTTCTAAGGTAATTTAAATTGTTATTTTTACCTCTATAGCTAATAAGGACATAATTTGAAAACAAATTTGAGTCTTCAACAGAGGTATGTTATCTTAAAACTTTGGTTCCCACCATTTTACCCTCTCACTAAATATTTTTTACAAAAACCAAGTTGGATTAGATTACCCCACTTACCCTTGCAATTGTTGTATATTAGTTGTCTAATGTCCATAGAAAATTCCTTGGGTAGCATCATAAAAATTGACCCAAAACCTCTGACTTCACACATACAACGTACACAATAATCTTAGTTGAGCTTGATACTTCAAAGAATCTCCCAGCCCACATTGAACTTAAAGTGTAAAATCAAACATGGACTATGCCTTTGACTATGAGGGCCTACCTTTCGAGATCTGCAGAGATGTTTTTCTTTGGGGAATTTTGTTGTTGATTTGTGAGATGTTTAAAAAGTAGAAATAATAATGCTAAATGGTGGATAAATTCCCTCCCTAAACATTTGGTATTTTAATCTAAGGATATCCCTGACTCAGATAATGAGAAGGAAGACCTGGTTGAATCTGTCCCAGAAACCCCTTTGAGTGAGATCACAAATCATGTAAATAAGGGGTTGTCTGTGGATGAAACTCAAAGGGCGAAAACAATGAAATAAAATAGCATATAGCGGAAAAGGAGAATGTTTCTCCTCATTCTCCTTGTTCAAACAACATACATCAATCGATCTTAGATTTAGAAGTTGTTATTCCTTTACAAAAATCTCCAGATTAGTGGATAATGATTTGTAACAAGGAGAGATATGTTCATGAAAACCACTCCCACAATGTAGAGACTTTATCTCCTTCGTTGCTGCCCGGATGTTCCTTTGATGTCATTATGCCACTGCACAATAGTTGTCTTGCATCTTTTTGGATGTTTTTGTTTTTTTTTTGGTTTCTTGCTAGCATTTTGTCCTCTTCCTTTGTTCTTTATGTATTTTTCTTGCTTCTAGGCCTTGTTTGTGAGGAAGTGGTCCCCACTTACAAAAAAAAATCCTTAGTTGTATTCATTTATCTGGATTTTGAGCCCTTCTCTAAGTAACATAGGGTATGGTCCCTTTAAAATGATTTACCATTAATAAAAATACTTCACATAAAGGTTTTGTTGTTGTAAGCTTTTTAAAACTAATTTCAAATGATGATGATGTTCCTCCTCATTCTGAGAATATATTAATATATTTTCAAGCAAAAATAGAAAAAATATGTCAAGATAATTTAGGAACACAAGTGTTTATTAAGGTCTTGAAGGCGACAGGAGCATTGTTCAACCCAAATACTAAAATTGGGCAAGTGCGAGAAAGTTAGGGACAATTAAGTGGACATCAAATCTTGAATTTTACATCAAAAACACAAAAACATCAAATTTAGTCTTCCACGGACTTGAAACATGCCAAAAGTCAAAAATATGTGATAAAACGGTACATTGCGTAGGGGAAGTTGCTAGCTTCATATAAATATTGATTTTACAATGAATAGAATAGGATAAATAGCATTTTATAATTTTTACTAATAATAGGTCTTTAAGACACTTTTTCCGTGAATGTTTATGTCTACGTTTAAGACTAAAAGTTTTGTTTCACTTGTTAGAATGTGATAAAAATTATACCATCCCAACCATGGTGAAATTATATACATCTTCAAAAAAAAGAATTTGATTTCAATATTTTTTTATGAGGTTATGGCGGGAAAATGGAAAGTGCTTTGTTTTCTTTATGTTTTCATACCATTTTCACGAAAAAAATTATAAAATTAAAATATTGCTAAAAATACAGAATAAAATCTATCCCAAGATAGATAGTGGCATCTAACTTCTCATGTCCAAATTGTGGGCAAACGGACTACAATCTTATAGTCATTTTAAAAAAAATACCACGTCATTGAATTTTGAGTGTTTAATATAGCTAAACTTGTCCATTTTTTAAAAAAATAGTATTTTAGAAACTAGATTGTGGATGCTACGATTCATATTGATATACATTTTTATAATTTTGAGTGTATGCATTGATAATAATCCCTATAATTTGATATTATGTTGTTATTTGCAATATGACGTCCACTTATGACCCAATTTTTTGTCCCTCAACTTGCCTTTGCACTTACGCAATTATTAAATCATAGTGTTGTTGATGGCGAATCACAGCACCCATGAATGTCTGCAACTTGATGGGTTGAGACTCTCAGTGCGATTGCACAACATGGAGCTTTTCCCAAATGTGGGACCTTGCGAAATCGGAAAAGCTCTCCGGATGAAGGTCGGTTCCTATTCCTCTTTCGAGATGCACACGTAAAAATGCACGGTTTTACTCAAACCTAAACTAACTTTCCAAGGAGACAAGGGTAAGAAGATGCATAAAAATAAACCTAAACTAACAAAGGTGATGCACCAGGAATGAAGAACACTGTCTTGCCAATAAACACAAACCATCAAAATGCAATGCAAGGTCATGCACTGAGATAACAAAAATTGCGGTGAAAGATCGGGAGGATGCAAATGAACACAGAGAGGGTTAAGAATCATCCACGGACATGCGTTATTTGCTTGAAGATGATACTGATACACTTGCCAAGAGGAAAAGTTACATTACGAGTTTTCAATGGGAGGTTTGAACTCCACAAATTCACCTGCGGAAGAAGGGAGGGCAAAACAAGAATGTCCAACCTTTAGAAAGAATCCCATCCTTACAATTTATAGGAAGAATGAGAGAAAAAGAGAGAGGAATTCCAAATCTACCCAACCACCTCTAGGTTACATTTAATTCATCTCATTGTGGTGGTAGGTGAGAACCCTAAAGAAACCCAAAAAGTGGTGAACTATATTTTGCATTTTTAAGAATTTGTTCTCACCCAATTAAAGATATCCAGATCATAGTTGGATAGAGGACCTCGTAAGCATTCCGAAAATTCCAACCTTGCATGAATCCGAGCTCCCTGTGAAAACTTATGGCCATTTGAATATCTGCGCCAAGTGCCGCTTCTGTCGGCACTCAAAATGTTGTGCCTCCTGAAGGTGCACCATAGGCGCATCCATGTTTGTGTTGACACTCTCTTACCTGCACCAAAGGCGCATCCATGTTTGTGTCGACACTCTCTTACCTGCACCTTGGGCGTGAATTTTCCCTTGTTGACACTCTGTGTCGTGCGCCACTTACCTGCGCCAAGGGTGCGACTTTTGCCATGTCGACACTGTCATGCACCACTTACATGCGCCAAGTGCGCGACTTTTTCCATGTTGAAACTCGTGTGTGCGCCCTTAACCACATCCATGTTTGTGTTGACATCCTCTTACGTGCGCTAGGCGCAAATTTCTTTGTGTCGACACTCTGTTACTGTGCTGAGGGCGCATCCATTTTCATGTCGACATCCCCTTACGTGTGCCCTTTACCTACACCTCGCGAATTTTTGCATGTCAACACCTTTGTGTCGTGTGCCCTTAACTGCGCCTTGGGCACGGCTTTTGCCATGTCGACACTCTGTGTCATGCGCCACTTACCTGCGCCAAGGGCGCGACTTTTGCCATGTCGACACTCTGTGTCATGCGCCACGGCAATAAATTTTGGGGTCTGAGTTTCTTTGATTTCCATACTCTTCCGTTTATCTATATCTACCCGGGGGGGAAGATATATACAACAAGTGTCTATACAGGGTTCTAAATGTCGATTATGAATATCTTCCTCCTTGATTCTAAGATAGTGATAAACTTCCCAAAGATATATCTTATACAATACAATGGCTCCTCTCATTTGGTCAAAAAGATCATCAAAATGGGGCAATAGGTACCATTAACTATTGTATCCTTATTTAGTAAGCTATAACACACACACAATGTTAAACTTCCATCCATATTCTTCATGAATATTAAAGGTTCTCCCCCGAAGGAGAAACAATAAGACATATTAATAATTTTCCATTAATTCATGAAACTCATCTTTGAGATCCATTAGCTCATTAGTATTCATCCTATATGTTTCTGTAGAAATATTTATGTGTCGGTTAATACATCGATAAATAAATCAAATTATCTTTTAGGTTATATTCCATGCAATTTCTCTAGGAAAGACATTTTAATAGTCCCACATAAATGGATATTGCTCCATCAGGGTTTGATTTTCTTCTACCATGTCTAATATCTTTATAGCATACAAAATTTACCCTTTTATCATGAAATTATTCATGTTCATAGTTGATATCTATCTAAAAATAATTTCTCTCTTTATGGAGTGAATCATTGTAGAATTCAAATTATCATCCAAGCATTATATTATCTTTGGGAAACAATATACCTTATCCTTATGTTGAGCTAACTAACTTACACCAAGGATAACATAATATGATACTAAAAGTTCTACGTACAAATTTTATTTAGTTGAAAATTCTTGTAGATTCATCTCTTCCTCAAATATACATTTCTTAACCCTAAGCTCAACCTTATTTATATATTGTACAGTCCATAATTTTTCCATATATATTTCTCTCCTAGGTAGTTGAGATAACAATATTTATAAAATAAAATATTTTATAGCACCATTATCTATGAAAATAGTTACAAAAATAAAACAATATACCCTAATATTCCATTCGTGTAGCCTAATGTTCATGTTAGCGCTTATTCATCACATCATGTATCCTTTATTGAAATTCCTCTCTATGATTTGAAACATTTCTTCACCGCTGAAATTTCTCTTAGTTTTCCTTTGATATTAATTTTCATAATGCTCACCTCCATAAGTAAAACATATTCCAATCATTCCTTTTATTTCTATTTTATTTTCATTAAAATCAGTATTTTCATTCCTCTTATTAGAATTATTTCTTGGTTTCCTTTTTGATTGTCCTTTTTCCACTAAGGCTTCTTAGTGTCTAGAGGGGGTGCATAATACAAATACTTTTTCTACTTTTCTTCCATAAAATTTTATACCCATACATTTTATATTCATATGTGATTTTTTTTCAAACATTACATCCATAGTGATAGGTCTATGAACATCCACCTCTCCACCAATGTGGGGATTTGAACCAAGAATAAGCTTTTGAATTCTTAACTTTTCATCTTTCTCGGTATTGAGGTACATTTTGAGAATATGGGTGAAATCATATGAGTACCAAGTCACCAACATTTCTCTCGACACATCCCTTAGAAACTTATTTCTTGATCATAATTTAGTTTCGGTAACCATCATTAGTAAAAATCCCTTAAACTATTCCTAGGATATGATAGAAATATCTAATTCAAGCTCAATATTTATATTTCCCCACCATGACAAAGCTTCACTAGACATATGAAAAATATCCCCAAATTTCTTTTATTTCCATCATGAAATCCATCATTTCGAAGTACTTCTCCATATCACCGAGTAAAGACTCAACAACATCTCCAAGGGTGGCTCTGTCAAAGTTAAGAGGACTGATTGTCTTTATATATCTTCAAATCTATGCCATCATTCATGCTTTATTGGTTTCTTCATTCCTTATTATTTTTATTCTTCATTATTAGAATTATTTTTTTCCTAATCATCTTGTCTTTCCACCTCAGGTTCTTCTTAAACCTTATTCTCTAAGGTAGTGATGTGGTTTAGTGTCTCATGAATGGAAGAGAGTATATGATCTAATTTTTCTTGTTGTTCTCAAAGAATAATTTTTAAATCCCAATCGAGATTTGTTCTTTTACTAGCCATTATAACTATTGGAAATTAGCAAGCTATTAGTGTAGTGAACTTAATGGATCCAAGTGTATAGGACCTAGTTAAAATATTTCTCTCGATACCGACGTTTAACGTTCTCATACATTATCAAAATTCTAAAAGTATATTTTTTTACAAGATATTATTATAATTAACATATAATAATATTCCACACACATAATTAAATCGGACATTGATACGATAATTGAACCAATATCAAATTAAAATTTATACATTATTATCAAACTATTCCATACAAAAGTCTTACCAATCTAATTAGTTCATAAATCAACGATAATTATCGGTTACATCATATATTGTATAAAAGTGTGAGACATCATTCCTATCTCAATTACAACATAATATAATAATAAACTTAGTACAAATATTTTAAAGAAACCATAACTCATTATTTTTAATAAGTTTCTTTCATAAGTTCTAGTGTACATGTCCATCTCAAATGTGTAATTGTACTAGAGGGATAACATAACGAGGTATACTCCTCCTATCATATAAATTTTCCTTTCCCTAGCACACCTTTCTTGAAGTGAGAAGAGCCATAAACTTCCCAAAGAAGCCAGATTGAGATAATTAATTGTCAACAAAGGGTAGTAAATTGAGAACCATGTCTAATATACACAAATTCTAATAAAAATCCCATCATTAGATCATGGAAACCAATACCATAAAATCATTCATCACTATTATAGAATAAGGATAAGTGAACAAACAATGTATACATTTAGATAAATTACTTTAGCTAAAGTTTAATAGCTATGAAATGCAAGCTAATCATATAGTTTACACAAAACTTATGATTTTCATCTTTCACAAAAGAACTATATCATAGACTACTTTTTAAACAAAAATTATCATCCAAAAAAATTGTTAAATAATTTATAATGTGTTTTTATTTCATAAATATAAAGGAAAATTATCCATCTATTCATGTTTATGAATTCTTCTAAACATAGGAGAACTACCCTCTGTAAGCGTATGCATGTATACTTGAACGATTTTCACAACGTACTAGAATTTATACATGATCTTAAGGATTTTTTTCTTTTTAACGTTTAAAAAAATTTCTTAGCATGTTTATTAATGCACAAAACAATGTTTAAATTAACAATCTATTTTTCCACAAAACCTTCATTTGTTGGTTTATCCTTTTTACTATCATTCACATTTATTTAATGTGTTTTAATAAGTTGAGGACTTATGTTATCATGATTGTAGATTTGTTATGGATATGATAATAGAATTGACTCTCTCTAAGGATGATAACATAAAACATCATATTTTGACCTCATGCTCAAATCATGAAACAATGAAAAATATCTAGAATTGTAATCATTTTGTATATTTTACAAAATTAATTTGGTTTAACCAGATATTTGAATTTGTCACTTATCTTGCATTGTTTTAAGATAAATAAACCATTTCTAAGTGTACAAATGATTTATTTATCATTCTCTATGTATTTCACTCACAATTTTCTCTCATTTGTAAGTTAAGAATCAGTTTGAGTTCCCACTATAAGATTTGGTTTCATGTTGTCCTAAAAATAGGTATGTGGCCAAACCGACAAAGAATGTTTATTTATTTTTAAATATGCAATAACCCTTTTCCATATGGAGAATATAATTGTCCAAAAAAGTTCTAATCTCATCTTAATGATGCTAAATATCTAGACCCCTATCAATGCTGATTTAATAAAAACACAACTTGACATATAATTTATGTCAACCATAAAGAGTTCATATCGACATCTTATAAATAACTCATATATTTATACATATTTTATTGAAAGAACGTATTTAAAACTCTTGTAAACATTTGAATTGAATGCAACATAGCACAACCAACATATCAAAATGAGAAGACCCAAATGTGGGTATGTTGAATTTTCAAATCCCTTATAATGTGCAGGTTGTTAAGGTTATTTGACACACTAAAAAATTAAAAAATGTTCATGCCCAAAGTTGGGTATTGCACACATTTAAAATTCATAAAAGCATAATTATCCGAAAGGGTATTTTACACATTTAAAATTCAAAAAACAATACTCACCCAAAAGGCCATTTTACACATTTAAAATTCACAAAATCCTGATGAAACAAGAGGGTATTCTTACACATTTAAAAATCACAAAATCGTGTTTACCGGAAAGGGTATTTTATAGACTACAACAATAAAACACAAAGGCCATTTTTTCACATTTAACCTCAGAATAATGTTCAATCAATATAGGAGTTTCACATTTTAAATGCCAAAACTACACAACAATTTTCTCATTTAAAAATACTCAAAACATATAAACCAAACTAGGATTTTTCCATATTTAAAATACAAAAATGAAGACCATATTTTACATCTGAAATACAAAAACTTGCATGTCTAGATTTGGGTATTTTACAGACTACAACAAAAAAATGCATAGGCCAATTTTCTGTGTTTTACTCCTAAAATAATACAAGACACAACAGTCCATTAATTCCACAAAAATATACCACAATAGTACAAAACCACAATCAAATGCATAACTAATAGGGTAGAGAACTTCACAAATTATGTTTGAAAATGAAATCCTATAAATGGGTAATTTTCATGCATTATATTTAACCAAAACTATAGTTCATATCTTCATATTTTAAGAAAAAGATAAAAAGATAAAACCCTTTCATGTGAACGCTTTCAAATCATATGTTACAAACTACCCAAGATCAAATCCTTCCTGTTTAATTTTAAAAAGCTCATATGTGCATACAAAGAGAAAAAACCATGGAAAATAGTTCCTTCACTCACTAATTGATTCATTGGTTCTCTCTACAACTATTTTTACCTCTTCTTCTACTTCCCATATCTCCACACAAGTCAACTTAACTCCAAATTTAGTTTTCTTATCTTCCACTTTTCTTACTTATCCCAGAATCAATGAATATTCCCCTATAATTTAATTTGCATGAATTTGCACAAACTGTTTAACAAATCCTTATATTTTCCTCCTCCACACATACCTCATGTTTTATTCAAATATCAATCTTTTAATTCATTTTCATGAATTTACCTTTTCGGACAAACTTATACTTATCTCCATCGACTTAGCATTAAACCTTAATTTTTTATTTTAATGAAAAACTTTAAGTAATGTTTATCCCCTAATTACATAGCATATCGCTAAGTTTACTAAATCCAATGTGATTGGTAATGAATTTAAGTCATAATACATTTAGGATTTAAATTTAAAAATTAAACTCATAAATTATCTCACATGTCCTAAAACTCAATTCTAGGTTAGGCCTTATTCCCAATATAAAACAAAGTGAATGTGATCAATTAATTGCAACCCATCCATCTTTCAAACAAAAAAACATTTCTATCCATTTTGTTACATTTATAAACTCACATTAATTAAAATAAATACTTGTAAAAATAAATAAACCAATTAATCACAAAATCATTAAATAACGATGTACGATGGTTGGGTTATACTCGTAGCATTTAGTCACATCGGTGTAATCTTCTCATCATATATAAATATCAAGAAATAAAAAAATACAATATATCACAAAGAAATCCTACATCACATAACTAAGTAAATGTTACCCCCTTCTCATGGTGTTTGCTAGCTCTCAATTACCTTCGTTGTTCCAAGTTTTTATCGCATTTTGACAACATCTCCCGATGATGCCCTCCTCTCAATTTTAATGTTGGTGTCCCCGATCTTACATTCACATCACGTCAACAAAAGAATAGTTATTCCATATTACCAAAATTCCACATAATGATAATATGCTTTCCATTTTTATCATTCAAATAAAATGTTCATAACAATTAATTTTCTAAATTAAGAATGTCATTTTAATCGTCCAAAAATGAAGGATGTGTCATTTATTACTTTACTATTTTGGGGACATGATTTTTCAAGTCCCCTTTTAATTCTAATTGTCTTGTGTTATTTTTAATACACGATGGATTCCAATAAATTTAAAAGTAGAATATTTCATTGAATACAAATATCATATTAATGTTTGATGTTTGAATCTTCAAATAGACTAACTTTATAACTCCGAACAAAAATATCATCAATTTCTTAAAAATATCAATGTTACTATAAAAAAATAAAGAAAAATAAGAACATCATAGAAAACAAGGATTAGTGGAGGTTGCTCAAAAAATGAATTAGAAAAATTTCAACACTACCTTTTCAAATTAAATATGTAATACTGCATCTTTCATCTCAAAACATTATCATTTAAACATTTTGACAAATTCATTTAAATTTTTCTCTTCTTCATGATGTCACGAAGATAGAAAACATCTAAAAAGGTGGAAGTTTACCATGGTAGATAACAGTTCAAAATTCCAATCCTACTAATATAAATACATTTATAAAAATATTAACTAGCATATATATATTATATAAATATATGTAAAACATGACAAGAGGTATAGTTTGAAAGGCACTTATTTCATTTATGTCACACATCTAAAATAGGCACCTCGTGAACTATACCTCTCAACATATTTTACATACATATAAATCATAATGGGTTAAAATATATAAATGACATAAATGAAATTAGTGGAATAGAGTAAATATATTTATATAGATGGTGTATTTCATGAGGTTCCTATTCCATAAATGTGTGAAGGATAATTCATGTTTAATAATATTTTTCTAATAGGTTTCGATAAAAATGTCTAAACAACAACATATAAAATGAGAACTATTTCTCAAAAATTAATCGGAACTCAAATATCTTACAAGGGACATCATAGAGGCATTTAAAGAGGGAACCATTTCTCTTAAGATGATAAGTATGGGTGATAAAAATATTTTATTAGTAACCATATTATCATGTTAAAAAAATAAAGCATTATTTCATATGAATCAAAATGTGAAATGTACATCACATGAAATGACAAAATCATAGAATGAAATGTGTGTTACATAGGGGACATTATTTATATTCCAAGGACTTAAGTATTTCTTCCTCTGCCTTCCATTTTGAAAGTAGTTTTCCCTTCTTCATCCTTTCATAGCAATCATATGTAAATGGTGGAAATATTCTTAGAATTTGCAATGAATTTACTCAAGAGATAGCCAAAAATGTTAACCCCATTGTTTCCCTTTGTTCAATATCAACTATAACCTTAGAAAGAGTTAAACCTTGGGATTTATGTACTATGAATGCCCATGCCAACTATAAGGTTAATTGATGTGTGTGTGCCCTTTTTATTGGTGTAATTGGGATGGCATGTGGAGTTATTTCCTCAGAATGGTATTCTAAAGTAAATATCAAATTCAACCATTACATATGTTTGTGGTTTTGATGGACTACTACTAGGTACATATTTTATGCTTTGAATATATACCAGATATCTATTCACAAGAACTACCTCTATAGAGATATTGGATGTTAAAATCATCCTTGCATCATTAGAAATTAATAATACAACATCAATTTCATCATTCAGACCTCCTGTCATTGTGTTGATGGTACTTGTTGTAGTTGCAATGCTACATGGAATAGGTTTTTTCAATGAATGCAATTTTTTGTTGTTGTGGTTGTTCACGTTACTCTTTGTCATAACCACATGAATATTATTATTGACTTCTTCATTGCAATATTTTTCTAATGCAACATTTTTATAATCATTTTTTTATTATTGGCAAATAGTTTTTGAAATGGACTATACACTTGTACAAAAAGGCTTAATAGCTAGATGTTTCAATTGTACAAAACAAAAAAGTGATAAAAATGAGGATTATACAATAAATCCCAAAAGCAAAAAAATATTCTGCCAAGAAAATTACAAAAGCTACCATCAAATAATAATAGAATAGAAAAATACATCGATAATACAAGAACTCGGCTTCAAGAATTGCTTTATATGCGAACAAGTTTCTTCTTGTTTTGAACCATAATCAATTCATCGAAGCTTAGAGGATTAAAAAATTCAAGATCTACTATCGGTTGATATGTATTCTTTAAACAAGGAGATCAAGGGGATTATCCTTAGCCACTCTAGATGCTTTTGTTTCAGTGTTTCTGGTCCTCTGAGTTTCATCCCTAGATGACTCCTTGTTTTCATGCTCTGTGATTTCTCTCAAAGGGTTTTGGGGATCGTTTCCATCATGTCTTCCTCCTTAGTATCAGTAACATGGATGTCCTTAGGTTCAAATACCAAATGTTTTGGGAGGGAATTTTTCCACCAGTTAGCATTCTCATTTTTATATTTTACCATCTCGCAATTAGCGGAAGAATATCCCAAATATTAACATCTCCTGCATCTAAGAGTCATACCTATATATTCCAAATCTGAATCCAAATTTGATTTTTCACCTTTATCTCAATATGAGCGTGATGATCCTTTGAAGTATCAACCTCAACAAGAATTCTTGCATAGGCTATATGTGTGAAATAAGAGGTTTGGGAGTGAATGTTAATGATACTTCCGAAGGTAGTTCCTATGGATATAAGACAATTTTGATCCCAAAATTGAAGAGGTAGGTGGGGTAATCTTATCCATATCAGTTTGCAAAATAAATATTAAGTGAGAGGGTTAAATGATGGGAACCAAAGTTTTAAAATAAGGAATCTTTCTTGGAGACCCAAAGTTGTTTAGAAATGATATCCTTATCAGCTATGGATTCAAAAGCAAAAATAAAAATTCCCTTAGCATAGGTGTAGAGATCTAACCTTCACTATAGAAGTGAATCCAATGGTCGAGATCGATTCATGTAACATCGATAGGATAGGTCGAGTCTAGTGAATCTAAAACTCAAATCATGATCTTGATAAAATGAATCTATTTTGAGCACTTCATCTCCAAAGGTTACACATGGGTTTCTCTCAGTAGGTCTAATTGTTTTGAAATCTATATTCTTTTGTAAGACCTCCTTAAATGATATTTGGGTAAAATATTCCTTCGGTGCAAATAGGAGGAAACCCTACTGATAGGGATTTTTGGCTTCTTCTTTCCTTCCATCATGTTATTAGCAGTATTGTTCCTTCACCAAAACAAAAAAATCCCCACACATCTCCTCCAAAGAGATCTTAAGGAATATGTATTTTGGAGAGGGTTACATCAGCCTTTTCTCTTCGTGTCCACAACACCATTGCATCTCTGTTTTACTCCCGTGAGCTATGGCCATTATTAGGATTTGGATTGACCTTTTCCCGGTTTTCTCTCTGCCGCCATGGATGTAAGGGTAAATGCCACCTAGCTCCATGTGAATCCTTCTCACTCACATTAGATGCATTTTTATAATCATTAACAACATCCAATCATCTAGTTTCATAATCACATCCTCGCTAGTAGTTAGAAGTTGTTGAGAAGGTTTTTGTCTTTATTTTCCCCTTCTTGTCTAAATACCTTTTCCAATGTTACAATTTACATGAATACTTCTAATAACAATATTCCATGTAATTTACTATTATATGGTGGTTTATCAGTAATAGGAGGGAGTTACCCCAAATCTCTTACCAAAATAATTTAAACACTACCAAATTAGACGTTTCGGTTTTAAGGGAATGCTTGAAAAAATCTAGAGTCTATTTTTTCTAGAAAAATGTTTCATTGAATCTCATTTCATCGATCAATATAAGTATTATGTGGGAGATATCTTATTGGAATGTTGTTATTATTGATCCTTCTAATTATGAAAACATTGTAATAGGGATTCGAAGTTGTGAATGGATAGTCGAGGAACCAATATTAAATGGTGCAACTCTTATTGTTAAAAGTAATAAAAAGGAAAATATTCTAGGAATGATGCATCAAAAATGGTTTGACGAATTGCACCAATAAGATAGGATTTTCATGTTCCCATTGTTCCTTCAACTATCATGAGTAATGGGATGTTATTTTTATGTTGATTATAATATGAAATTATTATATCAAGTTCTTGTTTTTTAGCACCTAAGGTCTCATAATTGAAATTTGGGGCTAATTCATCATCTATAACCAACCCATTATCTTTCATGTTGCTTATGAATTTTATTGCTTTACTTGTGTATTATTCACCTCAATATTCATCATTCCATGGTGTTTTTCTCAAATATCTCTTCTTCCTATCATAATCTATTTCACCACTTGTAAAATTTGACCACTATAAAACCTAGATATGATTTCCCATTCATTTTATTTTGTAATATGTTCAATATGTTGATTAAAATCATCTTTAGAATAACTATTATTATAAATGTATTCTATAGTAGTCCTCCTCTTTTCATGCCATGGATTCTAATAGAACGAATCCCAATTTGAACGTATTGAATCGAAGTAAGTCTTATATCTCTCTCTATATCACAAAACTCCTCGTAAAGAAATAACTCTTACTAACAAAAAAATCAACCTAATTATGTGATTCATGAGAAGGATGCAAGAAACCTTTGGAATACTCTCACAATAGTTTCCAAACTCCTAACCTCCCATTTGTTATCTCTTTTCTCCTTGGATTATATGTCCAAGATCTAGCTTAATCAATAATCGAAACACTTTCCATGGAAAATACCTATTCTTATACCCGTGAATAAATTTTTTTGCATGTTCTTCATGATCATATTTATCTTTTTCATTATGGTTTTTAACACCTCATGTTAAACATTTAAGTTGATAAATAATCTATTACTCTCTACCAATGGAAGTTGTAATACTATGTGAAATGTTTTTCAAGTGTAAGCAAGGTCTATTTCAACAAATTGTTTTAGTTCTAAGTATCCTCTAATCTATTTCTTCCATTTCATCTGGTTTTTTAATGTTTACAATCTGCATCAACATTTGATGATAATTTTGGAACTCTTCTCTTTTTGCTTCAAAATTTCTAATGTACTTGAGTATCGAATGTTTGGAAAGAATAGGTTGTCAATCTAGGTTTTCTCTCCACAATTTTAATTTGTAGTGATTGTGTGAATTTATTTTATCATAATTGTATTAATAAAGATAATATGGATGGAAATGAAGAGCATGAAGAGCAGGAAAAGGGATTTATAAATTTTGAGGGATCCTGGATGGGGATATCAAGGTCATTGATATCTCTCGGTCTTGGACTATGTAAGTCTTTGGAAAGTTTGTATCTGGCCCTCCCCTTCCTCCCTTGAACCCGATCTGGAAAAATGATGAACCAACCCTGTTTGTGCTAGAGGATCTAGTTAAAAGGGCAAAAAATAGATATGGGATCTCTCTTTGTGGAAGATTTGTGGGTATTAGACCAAATGTTGATCTTGTTAGAGCCTGGGCTAGAAGGAAATGGGCTCCTATTGGAGGCATCTCGGTGGTAGTCATTTCAAATCAATCTTTCTTGTTCCAGTTTGACAGGGAGGATGAATATCTCAACACCATTAATGGGGTCCTTGGCTCTATGGGAAGACTATGCTACATCTAGCCAAATGGAGACCTAGGTTAGATATGAAAAACTTTGAACCTAAGGCTTACCTAGGTTTGGGTGAAACTCCCATTTAGATTTTGAGTTCTGGGAGGTTGAAGTGTTGAGGGGAATAGCTCATGCCATTGGAGATCTGCTGATCATCAACCCAATGACCTTGGCTAGATCTAGGATGGTTGTTGCGAGAATGTGTATCAATGTTTCCCCTCGAAAAAGATTGCGTGCTTCCATCCGTCTCTTCTCGAGCCATGGGGTTGTTGATCAAGAGATCCAATATGAACATTCCCTTGTCTTTTGTGTTAAGTGTAGGAATGTTGGCCATGGGTCTGCCTCTTGCAAAGGCCCAGTCTGGGATTGGAGAATGAAGCAAAATGTGAGTGCTAGAGCTAGTGCCCCTTGTCCTGCTTCTTTTCTTCCTTCATGCGTTGTGGTGGAGGAGGTGCTTGCACTGTTGGATCTGTTTTGGTGGTGGTTGAGTTGGGTGTGGATCTTCCACTTTCCCACATGTCCCTTGCTCCTTCCGGGGCCGAGTTTTTCTTCAACAGTCATGCAGCTCCGACTCATCTAACTTGGATGAAAACAACGAGGAGGAAAGTGAGGAATCTACGTAAATAGGGGAGGAGTATGGTTCTGGGGATGAATCGAATGCATCTAAGGAAATACAAGAATCATTACCTCCCGATCTAATGGATAAAATTCTTGATTTGGTGGAATCATTTGAGGAAATGAGATGGGAGTTTTACGATAGGAAAATCAGGCCCAACCGTCTCAGAGTGATCTTGTGGGATCCTTACCTTTTCCTAAAGGTCCTAAATGGCCTATGATGGATACCCAAGGGGGTAGATTGGAAGTTGTACTGGAGATAAAAATGAGATAAAATCAAAGATTCAAACGGCTAAACCCCATATCAATCCGGACTCCCTAAAGGTCCTTACCTTTTGGGAGGGAAAGACAGAGATTACATCAAGGTGACATTTGGGGGTGGAGGTGATCTTGTTGAAGGATGAAACATAGTGCATTCAAGGAAATCCAACTGGAACTACTGACTGTCTATGGAGTATTTTTAGTCTTCTATGCACTTGGTCCTTTTCGAGTTAAGTTTGTTTAACTCCTTTTGGTCATGTTTCTTTTCATGCTCGTCTTTGGTTTGGTTTCACGTTGCATTTTTCATTTGTGTGGATTCTGGGAGCCGATCCCTATTTTTACCTAATCAAATAAAAAAATTATCATCATTTCTCATAGGTTCAAATTTTTATCTCCTGTCTTTAAGGCTTGATGTAACTTTGATCCATTGAGATGCAATAACTAGGGTACATTATACCTACAAAAGATAATAATCCATTATTAGTTCTTCCACACACATATATTTTAATTTCAATTTAATTATTCAAAATTTTGAACATCTTACCTACAAACCATTCTTTCTCTTTTTTTTTTTTCTTATGTAGGCATTCACCATCTCTACACATCGTATGTCGTTCTACATAATTTAGAATCTCTTCGTAGTCACGTTCCATATTCCACAATGAAAGTTGTCTCGTATTTCAAAGACATGGATGTTGTGTAAAATTTTGGTAGACCTGTAATTCATAGCACATAAGAATATATCATATATTTTGAGAACGTAATAATTTTATATAAAACATAGATTTAATTAGAAATGATAAATTACCTATATATTTTTGTGTGTTAGTCCTTTAAAGGATTCCATGCATGGACAATAGAATGGAGGTGTTTTTCTACATTTTTATGTTGAAAATCATCATTCTAATAAATTTTGTCCATATTTGGTTCCCCTTCTAACCATATGAATCCATGCACATATGGAGAAATTTTATATCATCATTCATATCTAGACAAATAATATTTAACTTTCTTTTCTTTTTTCAATAGCTCCTTTCAGAAAATTGTATCTGCTGAAGTGCATGTAGTGTGCCACTATATGAGGATATTTGATGATATTTTACCTTTGCCAATTTTTTGCTTCTCATGGATTATCTAGTGGTGTTCCAGGCATTAATGCATATAGATCAGGCCAATACATATCAGCTACACTTAATGTGAAAAAATGGTACGTGATCCAATTTGATGCAACATGTCAGTCAATTCACTGTGACATTTTTCCCAATAGGACCTTGTACCCCTTAAGGATGTTCCAAACCACATCAAACGATCAGCTATATGTGAATGGGGCACATTTTCCATATGCTCACGTAACTCATTGATTGTGAATGACATATCTTGAGGATTTTATTGAAAAACCATGCAAATGAATTTTTTCTTGATGTTTCATTATCATGTTTGTCATGTAATATCCGAATCGGGATGTCACTAAAGCGGTGATCTCTAAATTGAAATAAATGTTTTACAAATTCATGGATACATACTTTTAAAACCGTTGTTCTATCCCATCATAGTTTCCATCAAAAAAAAGTAGGGAATGCCATATTAAGTAATCCAATGTCACATACTCATTTATAAGAGATGCTCCTATCCCTAGCCAATAATTTAGTGCTCTAGGGTCCATATGAGGGTTATTTACCCATGCATGGATTAATTCCATCTCCCTTAGGGAATTGGGTGGTTTAGAGGCCATTGATGTTGTGTGATTAATGATATTTCCTTCATCTATCTCCATGGTCAGACCTACAAATATAATTTCATTCACATCAGAATCAAACTCCATATGGATAGAGTTCAACTGGTTAAATACATTTTCATCAGAATGAGGTGGAAGTTCATTTAGAGAATTTTCATCAATATGAACATTTAAATAGAACTTATCATGTTATATTTTATATTTTAGTGAATTTTAAACTCGTCGCAATCGACTATATAGTTATAATTTGTTTCACATTATTCTCTTTGCGAAAAATTATCATTGGAAAAAATTTCAATCTATGTAGCAAAAGATTAGCAATTTTTGTACTCCTCGAGGAAAACTAATTATGTGTCCTTTATATTTATATTGATATCTAGTTGCATATGTCACTTACGAGAATTGGGTTGACACTAATGGCTATCAAAATTTCCTCAACTTGAATTAAGTTTGCAAGTTCTTGCAATTGTGGCACTGGATCCATATTGTTCAATGCCGAAAATCGGTGATGACCATTCTCTTGTCGACATCTAGTGCACACACTAGGCCATGTTGACAATTTTTTCCTCATAGGAAAAATTAGCCAACCCTGGCCCACATCGGGCCGGAACGAGTTAAATGGGTTAAATTATGTCGATCTCCCCTATCAAGCTCATCCCCTATCAAGCTCCTGGATCGAGAAATTTCAAAAAAATGCCAAAGTAGGTCTCGGTAGTCAAAAATTTTATTCTACACCTCAAAGGAGCACTGAGCTAAAAGGATCTCCTCAAGCTACTCAGTAAGCTGACACATTGCATTGAGATGGGCGAGGTCACGTTGGCTCAGTTGAGCCATGAAACTGGCACGGTGCGTCTACAGTAGGTCAATGAGCGGTTTGGCATCGCTGAGGTAGTTCATGGAATGTGGAATGAGTCATGGCCGAACCATATCAGCTACTGAAAGGACCAATTAGAGTAGGCTATGCAACTAGGTTGTAGGTCGCGAAACAATGAGATAGTTAGAACGTCAAAGGGTGGAGCTTTACGGATTATGTGCAGCCTTAGGAAAGGCTGAATACTGTAGAACAAGCTCATGAAATGGCTCGAGGCTAAGGCTCGAACAGGTGACTTGCCAGGAGTCTTAGGCCAGATGAAACATAAGGGCGGAGGACTCGTGAATGGTGAGATAATTAGTATGGCTGAACTACAAACAAGGGAATCGGGATCAAAGGTTGTGGCGAGGTTGGCAGACTGACCATGGGGTCGGTCATAACAAAAAAAAAAGAGAGCTCGGATCACTATGAGCCGAGCAAGGACACCGAGTCGAGGCCTGTGAAGAGGTGAGGTTGTTTTGCCGAGGAAAAAGGGTCGAGCTCCCCGAGATTGGACAGGAGAATAAATCATGTCACTCGATGCTAAATTATCAGGATTGTAGAGGAAAGGATTGGGCTCGTGCACCGTGAAGGAGATATGCGCGAGAAGGGAGAATATCGATCGACGAGTAGTCGAGTCGAACGAGTTACAGAAGAAATTTGGATTCAAACTCGGGATATGTCGAAAGGTGGATGGAGAGGTGTGCGTGGGAGTCGAGATCGAGTCGGTGGAGGAAGGTCTAAAGTATGAATTTTTGGACTTCAGACGTTGAGGATTTCGGGGAGCGCGGGCGAGTTCCTTCAGTTATTAGCAGTGTGGAGTTCTGAACTGATGAGATGGTAAGTTCCGTAAAGGTTGGAGCCTGAATTATAAAACTTTCAGACTTCGGGGATGGATGCCTTCAAAGGTGGAGTGGGTTGGCGTTCAGGGTTGGAGGGCGTAAGATTCTGAAATGGCGGGTGAGCTATGTTTGAAGTACGTGGGTCTGAAACCCTGCAATATTGACTCCCGCCAATTCAACCTAAATCAAGTAACCATCAACTAACATTGACTGTCGTGCCAAGTGGAAAAGTGTGTCGTGGTACATGGAGGAGATGACATGGCGGGATTGGAGAAGTTTTGAGCACCGAGTTGGAGCATTGGAAGATGAACCCGTGAGAGTTGGCATGTTCGAAATGTATTGCATTTAATGAAGCAACCAGCTCGGTAGTGAGAAACAAGCTTAGTGGTACGTGATATTAGCTCGGTGGATCTTAGGAGCTCAAACCATAACCTAATTTTAAACCATCATATCTTGAGAAATTTTAAACCATTTTTAGCGAATTTATACTTGCTGGAAAGGTGATTTAGTGTAGAATTGAATTTTGATGATCAAATAAATTTTTAGAGAGGCAAATAAAGGTGAAACCCATTAAGGACCTAGAGAAAAGATGACAATATATTTTTCAATATTTCATCAAGTTTGTTTTACAAAATCACAGTCACTCATAAGGTAATTTTGGGATCCTCAAGGTATGGCATCATCAAAATACAGATTTCATGGTTTTGTACCTCCAAAATAGCAAGCAATGAAGTGATAGGTGAAGGTCATTAATGGAGGTAGGTGGAAGAATAGGTAATCATGAATCTACAAGGAGCTAGACTAGACCGGGTGTAATCACAACCAATTCCTTCTCAGACAAGGAAATACCACTAATGGGGATTCAAGCCAACACTATAATCTCTATAATGGCTTCATGCCTCTCTCCACATGTAATGTGTTGTGTATACTTCATGAGAAACAAAAATTGTTTTTTTTTTGTTAGTTGTTTTAAGCTTTGAATGATTTTTTTGTCCTTACCTCTCATTACAACAGGGTGCTTTGTGCATATTTCATGTTCATTGTAGGGTTTGGTGTATTGTGCTTATAGGAATGAATATTTTTAGCATTTCGGTTCTATGTTGCGGTTGTCCAACCTTCCCTTAATGCATTGGTATAGCTTGAGTTTGTGTTGCAGCTTGTCTAACCTTCCTGTGGTCCACCCTTTCTCCATTTTACGGGGCTAGGAGGAGTGATTAGCACTTATTTCTTGGTGTATTACTACTTGTAGTGTATGTTTACTATTATGTAATCCTTTTATCCTTGTCCTCTTGGAAGCTTTAGTTTAGTGTTAGTGAGTAGTTAGTGGCAAGTAGGTTAGGAGCAAGAACCGACCTTCTCCTGTGAGAGCTATCCCATTTTTGCAATGTCCCACACTCGTGGATATTTCAATGTTGTGCAATCATGTCGAATGCCCCATTCAAACTCGGGCCATTTAGGGGATGTTGTATTCTACACGAACAATTTTTGCACGCCCTAGGCGGGACAACTACAAGAAGTCAAGTTTCCATTTTTAACAAGTTGTTCTATTTGAAAATATTGTCACATTGAAGCCAAGTTCAAACAAGAAGTAATTTTTGGAGGTTTCCTTGCATTTTGGAATTTGGGAGCTTTGTTTTTGGGTTTGAGGTTTCTTCTGATGGCCAAAGTCCAAAATCACTTTTGGAGGGCTTAACATGTGCAAAATGAGCTCAAACTTCACTAGATGATAGATCAGTGCTAAAATTCAAAAGGGTTTCCTTATATTTTAAAAGTTCTCATTGTCGAATTTTGATTTTTTGAATTTCCGGGTTTCAAGATTTTAGAGATTTTTAATTTTGGAGGTTCCTTATTTTGAACTTTTTAACAGATTGCTGCAACTTAGGGTTTAAGAGATTATTTAGCTGAATCAGTCCCCCCCACATTCATTTTTAAGCTCTTCAAGGTATGCATTTTGGAATTCATTGATCTCATCCAATTGTTATACACTTAGTGGAATTTTGGTCTTAAGAGACACACATGCAAGCAAAACTTACAACTCCGTCTGGATAAAAATGCACTCTATAAGTAGAAGACATTTTATTTCATCTCCATCCATCTCATTCATATTTCTTTGAAAAACTTCCATTTTCCTCTTTTCATGAAGCCTTGCACTCATGGCTTCATTTACCTAATGGGATTCACATTTAAGGCACGAGTCATATCATGCGAACCTCCTTCGGAGTTGTAAAATTCATTTCAGTGGTACTAACAACCATCTCTAAATTCATACCATGATGAAATTCATTAGTGGACATATCCCAACGAGAAAAACATGAATCATTTTGGCTCTATGGTAGACTACATATCTATTGATGAGTAAGGAAATGTAGATATTGGAGGCCATTCTTCTCCCAAAGATACAAAATTATAAATGAAGATCCTCAAAATGATGGAAAGTATGGTGCAATCTAGGGATTCATCCCAAATGATGGCTTTCAAAATTAGATTCAGGACCCTTTTCCATAGGAAGGTCCCTTTTCACGTTTTCTTATCCCATAGGAGAAACTAAGATCCATGGTTGGGATGCTACCCCAACTAGAAGGATGGATTAGGGATATTGAACATTATGTAAGTCAACCTTATATATATGAGACCCTTGCATTACCATCTCACAATCCTTTTCCTTCACCTCAATAAATTTAATTTTAACTCACACAAGAGTTTCCAAGTTTATTACTCAATATTCCTAGTATGGAATCCCCTTCTTCATCTTCTATCCTTCCATCTCATCTCAGTATCTCTGCACTTTTCCCTTCTAAGAAACCATCCCCTCTACAGGAGAAAATTTGCAAACCTCTTCCACCATCTCCACCACCAACATTGCAAAATATCTATTGAGGCCCCACCCACAACTTCCTCACTTCCCCAAATCCATTTGGGAATGAAATATAGAAAATTAGTCGGAGGAGAAGAAAGGAGAAGAACTAATAAAAGAACAAATGATAAAAATTTGGTGAGCTTGGCTCTAACATTTGGAATTGAAAAAATTCCTCTACTCGGTCAAGCCTTCACAGGAGGCTTCGGTAGAAGAGAAGGTGGTGAAAACAAAATTTTCAGTAGTAACAGAGCAAGGACATTTGTAAGAGGTTCAAAAATAAGGGTATTCAGAGTGTAGTGTCCATAATGGAACTCTATTTGTAGGAACTGTTGGTCCACCTTAATATTCAAAATCAGCGAGAAGAGGAAGAAGGAACAACTCCAAATCCAAAATAAGAAGAGAATTTCCATGCTATGGAGAATGGAAATATAGTATTGGAGGCCTCAAATGTAATACAAGGTACACAAGAGGTTTCCAGCCCTCTTCGACTTCATTCTCCCAAGTTTATGATTTTGGGGATAAGTTTGAACTATTAAACTTTATGCTCGAGGGATGAAGGAAACCATGGTGAGAAAATGCAAATAAAGAGAATACCATGCAAGAGGTTAAGCGAACGATAGAAAAATGAAGAGGCAGATTATCATCGCCGACTTGGAGGATTGATTTAATGAAGAGGAGCCCATGGAAATCACAACATTTTCTCCTCCTTCATCCACCTTCTAAGCACAAGATCATGTTGTCATAGAGGAGAGTGTTTAATAACAGAGCCTGCATTTCAGAAGGGTACTCTTCAGCCAAAACTGGAGGAATTTAATCTTCCTATAAACATGTTAAACAAGGAGGAGTTCCCATTGCCAACAAAGGAAAAGAGTGCGAGAAAGAAATTATGCATCAATACTTTCTTATCAAATTTCAAACTAAGAACAATGAACACATTTGGTGAACCATTCCATGCCCTATCAAATATTTGGCTTCATTGGATCTAGAACCAGAGTTATCGTAACTAGCCATGTTATCTTCCGAACATGGGGATGACTTTCACCGTCCCAAGGATCGAGATACATTAGATACATCCCCTTGGGGATAATCATGTAGATCATTTTGGGGATATATTTGTCTTGTGTTCAGTTAATACCTTGAGGATTCAAGTTGAAAATTGGGTCTATGCCATTTTTTCACACTTTTGTTCAACCATGTCTAGTGTCAAATCATCACCATGATTGCTATTATTGAGAAACGGAAGCTACTTTGCACTATCGATGTCAGGATTTGTTTGAAATCTTCTCTACCTATGGTTAGTGTAGGGTAGGTGTAGGTTTGTTTTCAGCATCACAAGTGCTTAGGAAAACTATACATGTATACTTGTAAATGTATGATTTTATATTTTATACATAGCTTTTGTTTCATTTTGATATAGCACAGTACATTGATGTTTTAGTAAGCCTCCCACATGCAAAAGAGGTTCATACTTGTGGGAAATAGTTGCAGAGTTCAAGAGAAAACAAATCCAGAGAAACTAAAATCATGATTAAGGACATATTTTAGTAACTTTCCATCCTTCGAGTCCTTCAAGATCAGCCACAAGTAAAATTCTAGGTGTACATTTATGGTCATAAAGTCAACAACTATAGCCTTAAGCAACATGTCACAAGTGGAACTTTCAGAAGAAAACAAAAATCAAGTTATAATAGAGTTCCATGATGTAAAAATTGAGAATTGTCTTATTCAAAAATATGCAGTGTGCAATACATGTCAAACAATCATCAGTTGTGTGTTTCATACTTGGTAGAATCAGGTTTTGGGACAGTCCATTTCAGTCTCACAGAATAGGTTGTGGAGGGTAACAAGTGAAGATCTCAAGTCAAGACAATTTTATACTCTCACAAATATTATTTTTAATACTTTCTTATAAAAATTGAGAGTGCAAGCAATGGAATAGGTTCACGCTCAATGATATGCGAGCTATCTTTGGGGTATAAATTCAATAGGGTTCGGAATTAGTTGGAGGTATTTAGTGACTCGTGCCTAATGGAAATGCTAAGGATACGATACTGAAACATCTAGCAAGAATTTGTCCCCACGAGTCACCAAATTATTGACAATATTTTCCTCACATGAAAAATTGGCAAACCCTTTCCCACATCGGGCGAGAATGAGAAAAAATCAGTGAAACTATGTCGAGCCTAAATGTTCCCATACTAAGCCCTTATGAATCTCTCGGATCGAGAAAAATCAAATAAAATTCCAAAGTAAGTCTTGGGAGTCAAAATTTATATTCTTGAACTCAAAGGGCCACCGAGCTAAAAGGAGCTTGCCGAGCTACTCAGCAAGCTTGCATATTGCATTGAGAGGGGCAAGCTCACGTTGACTCGGTCGACCCAGGCCACCGGCTTGGTTCATGTAGAGTAGGTCAATGAGCGGTTTTGCGTCACTAAGGTAGTTCGTGGAATGTGGAATGAGTGATGGGCGAACAATATCAGCTACTTCTAGGACCAATTCGAGCAGGATATCAACTGGGTTGTAGGTCGGGACAACAAGATAGTTGGAAGGTCTAAGGGTGGAGCTTAGTAGATTATGTGTAGGCTCAGGAAAGGCTGAACACTGTATAACAAGCTCATGAAATGGCTTGAATAGGTGACTCGTCAGGAGACCTAGGAATGATGAAACACAAGGGTGGAGGACTTGTGAATGGCGAGAGAATTGGCATGAAAAAACTAAAAGTATGGAATCGAGCTCAAATATCGTGGCTCAGTTAGCTGACTGACCATGGGGTCGGTCATAATGGAAATAGATCTCGGGTTCATTATGAACCAAGAAACGACGCTGAGGTGAGGCTGAGAAGAGGCGAAGTTTTTTCGTAGAGGTAGAAGGGACAAGCTCCCGGGCTCAGCTGGGAGAATGCGTTGCATCAGGAGATGCTAAGTTATCAGGATCATAGAAGAAAGATAGGGTCTGATGCACCGTGAAGGAGATATGTGCAAGATGAAGGAAGATCGATCAATGAGTAGTCGAAGCCAGCGAGTTATAGAAGAAATTGGGGTTCGAACTCGACATGTTTTGAAAGGTGGATGGCGATATGTTCTCGGGAGTCGATCTTGAGTCGTTGGAGGAAGGTATGAAGTATTGGACTTTAGATGTCGAGTCTTTTAGGGAGCATGGTCAAGTTTCTTCAGACATTGGCAGTGTGGAGTTCCGAATCAGAAAGCTGACGAGTTTCGAAAAGGTCGGAGCCCACATTCTGATAATTTTGGATTTCGGAGGTGGAGTAGGCTGGAGGACGTAAGATTCAAAAATAACTGTCGAGCTCTGTCTGAAGTACGTGGGTTCAAAACCCTAAAACATTGACTCTCACCAATTCAACTTAAATCAAATAATTGTTGACTAACACTGACCACCGAGCCAAGTGGAAAAGTGTGCCACTATAGGAGGAGATGACATGGCACGCTTGAAGAGGGTTTGGGCACCGAGTTAGAGCATTGGAAGATGACCCTGCGTTGAGCCAACTTGATGGTGTATTTGAAATGAATTGCATTCAATGAAGCGACCAACTTGATAGTGATAAACTAGCTCAATGGTATGTGATATTAGCTCGGTGCATCTTAGGAGCCCAAACCATGCCCCACTTTCAAACCATCATAAGTTGAGAAATTTTAAACCATTTTTAGAAAATTTGTACTTGCTAAAAAGTATATTCGATGTACAATTCAATGGTGGTGATAAAACAAATTATCGAAAATACGAGATAAAGGTGAAACCTAGTCAAGGATGCAAAACAAAGATGGCGATATATTCTTTCATACTCTCTGCTTTTTTACAAAATTATAGTCATTGAAAATGTAATTTTGGGATCCTTAGTATGGAGATATGAAAATTGGATTACCGGGTTTCTGACCTCTCAAAATCGAAAGAAATGTAGTGGTAGGTGAAGGTCATTAATGGAGGTAGGTTGAATAATAGGTAATCATGAAACTACAAGGAGCTAGACTAGAACTAGGTGTAATCACAGCCAATTCCTTCTTACACAAGGAAATTCCATTAATAGATCGGATATTTTTACAAATACTCAAGCACTCATACCAAATTAAACAATGTATTTTTATGGGTTTTAGATCAATTTCGAGATTTATTTCCCCCTCTCCTCTCCTCAAAATTCTTCTCAGATATTGTAAGAGGGGTTGCATAAGAAAGAGGTTGATCACCTTCTTTTCCCATACACCCCATTTATTCCTGGGGCTTCAAGATTTCCCCAAATCTCTCAGTAATTGCTTCATGCCTCTCTCCAACATGCAATGTAGTGTGTACACATCATGAGAAATAAAAATTGTGTTTTGTGTTAGTTGTTTTAACCTTTGAATGATTACCATGTCTCTCTAATATTTCATTGAAACAGGTGCTTTGTGCATATTTCATCTTCATAGATGGGTTTGGTGTGTTGTGCTTATAGGAGTGAAGATTGTTAGAATTTTAGGTTTGTGTTACAGTGTGGAACCTTCCCTCAATGCATTGGTGGAACTTGGATTTTTTCTACGCTTTACAACCTCCGTAGGGTCCACCCTTTCTCTATTTTGTAGGTGTTGACAATTATTGCACTTGTGCAAAAATGGGAAACTTGAAAGTTCGTTACGATGGATAAGCATTGGTGAAGTATACTTAAGATAGGGAGTTTCTATCGACAATATTATTCTTCATTGAATTAATTAATGATTACATGAAATCTGTAGCTATGTGCTTGTTACAAAAATAACAGATCACATAGTCTGCAATTTCTTGACTATCTTTAGCAAAATAACACAAGGCCCCAAAGGACAGCTTGTGTTATCTCGATGAAGACATCCAATTGTAGAATAAATGAAATGTTGAGTCTTGGAACAACAAACATAAATGCAGATTGCAGAAATCAAAGTTCATTACTGGATGTTACAGTATTCTTAATGATCTTTCCTTCATGATTAAGACATACAATTAGATTATTGGGTTGTTTAGGACATTATACAAATCCCATACGTAAAGCCAAAATGTAGAAAGAAATGCACAACTCAATTTAAGAATTTAGTGTCCTATTCATAAGGAATTTCAAATGTCACCACATAAGCCATGGGATGTAACTGAAAAGTAAAATACAACTACTTGAAATAAGAGGTACACATACATGAAAGAGAAAATATAGGAGTATGAGTGAACCCATCATTGTCTTAAAGTTTCTCCTTCAGTTGATGCATATTCATCTTCAATATATTCTCTCTTCATCGTCACCACCGAAAGTACTGTCATCGAAATGAAGAAAAGGGAAAAATTATCGCTAAGATCTCGTGGTTAATCCATATTCCTACATTATCTGTTTTCGTGCATATGGATCTCTTAACAACAAGATATATAGATTACTTGAAGATCATACTTGCATGCATGATCTAATCACTCAGATTAAGGAGGAAAGAGAAAAGAAAACTATGGACATAAGAGAGGTGAAAAAGCGTAAATATTTTCTAACTATTTCCATAAGTGTGCAGTGCAAGTAAAGTTGCATAGTAAGAAGAAAATAAATCATGTCTTACATCTTCATTGTAAGATAAATGTTGTAGTTCTCAAATGAATTTCATCCTATGGTACATGAAGCAGATAATTCATAAGTATATGTTCCCAATCGCAACTAAAGAAAAAGGGATTCTCGGAAATTTTGATAGGGATTCGCCATGTGAAATGGACCTTTAAAACTTTCCAACATACATATCAAAGATGTAATAAAAGGAAATGCAATATTAAACAAATTACAGAATCAAGAAGAAATAAAGAAGTCTTAATGCCCATATCAAAGGAGGCATACCCAAATATACATTGAAATACCTCAAGCCACAAATTGAAAAATACATGGGTATATACAGATTTTGGAAAAAATAATTCATTCATGCAGGACAGTTAAAATTCCATATACAGATTTATTGCAATAGAAAACCAAGGAAACATGAAAGAAAAGCACCAATTTCATCAATTAAAGTGCACTACTAAAGAAAACTCATGCATTATGGTAAGGATGCTACAGAGGTTCAAAACAAAATTTGAGTACATTTTCAGAGAAAAATAATAGATATCAGTAGCTCGAATGCTCAAAGAAATCTCTAAAGTGGGGATCATAGAGTTTAGGTAGAAATATCAAAGGCATCAAAACCAAATTTTCGGAAGAGTAACATATCACGTAGAAGAGAATTGATCTAGTAAAGAACAGAGCTTCATGTTTTCATCAATGGTCAAGATAGAAATTTTGAGATCCCGTAGAGACAAATGGAGCTATAATATGCAAATACCCACAACAGATCTAGATTTAGCTCACAACGAGATCAAAACTTCAAAGATATACAGATAAACCTTCAAGGAAAAGTCCAGATCCAAGGATATCGAAGTTGAAAAGATGAATACCTAGAAACTAAAATACAAGGATCTAGATTTCTAGACAGAAAATAACCAATACCCACATCAATAATAGTGACAATATTGAAGAAAGTAGACTCAAATAGAAAATTCTCAGGAAATATTCATGAGCAATGCTCTACCGTGATAAAATTGACAAGATACTTGTAAAATATGACCAAGTGGGTCTAAGCATCGACTCGTAAGAACAAGAAAGGAAAATCATCATGATAAGGATCTAGCTCGAGCCATTGTAAAAGTGTGGAAATAATATATTTACCTTAAAACGTCAAGTTACATAACTCCAAGAAGTCCTTCATCAAGCCACCAAGTAGCATGAAATGTAGTGAAGCTTCAATTTCTCAACATGGTGGCCAAGAGATCACACATAATTCCAAGCCCAATAGAGAACCATTTTGCATAAGTAACGAGCTCGAAGTTTTCAATAATGGTGGAAAATTCTTGCAACTACCTTACTCGACAAAAATTACAGAGGAATGACTGCAAAAATTTAGCATAAAAGCGAGCTAAGAGAATCAATCTAGTAAAGAACAGAGCTCAAAAGGCTTCATCAATGGCGGCTGATGAAATTTCCACAAAGTTCACTTAGCTCAATTGGAGCCCCCAAAAAAGGAAAGAAGATCAAAGTTAGGGGTCGAGTTACCCTTTACTATGCAAACTTGATAAGCGATTCAACAGAAATTAACCACAAGCTTAAAGCATCAATGATCATAAATCGACAAGTACATAGATCAATGTCTCCAAATTCAATAAAACCACCATGGTTAAAGTTTTTATCGACCACATTCAATGCAAATTAGAAACGTAGAAGATCAACGAAAAATGTTACATCGTGGCAAAGGATCGAGTGGAGGAAATTAAATCACCAAAATCGATGCGAACCTCACTTGAATCTTGAAAATCGCGGGTCTTTTGGTTGACTTAGCACTTTTTATTATTTTGAAAAAAAGGTGTCAAATTGGTCTACTGTGTCCGACAAATCTATTTGAATGCGTAGAGGGACAGCCCTTTTTGTGTTTTGAGAGATTTTGGCAAAGGGATTAAAGTCGTAAAATGACACGTGACCCCACTTATGTTAAAGGAAAAAGTCAAAAGTTGAGCCCGCCTAAAAAAAAGTCAAAGTGGAGTGTCGAGCCTTTTGAGATTTTGAGCTTTATTTCAAAAGGGCGTAAAGTCATAAAATGGCTCAGGCCCCACTCAAGCAAAGGGAAAATTCAGATGTTGAGTCCTAAAAAAATTCAAGCAGAGCATTGGGTCCATTTGAGATTTTGAACCCCTTTTTCGAAAAGGGAAAAAGTGATAAAGTTCCCGTAACCATGTTAAGGACCAAATAAGGCCACATACTCAATAAAGTCAAAGGAGAAGCATTAGATCAATTTGAAACTTTGAGCATTTTCAAAAAGGGTGAAAAAAGTGTTTAAGTCACCCATGACTCCGCCCAAGCATCAAAAGTTAAAATCAGGGAAGTGGGCCACCAGGGCATTTTAAAATTTTAAGCATTTTTTCGGAAAAACAACAAAGTATCAAAAGTAAGCCGCAATCCCACTATGACCAAATTCAGACATGTGTAAGGCCCAGATTAAAAGCAAATGGGTGGGTTGAATATTCAAAAATGCAATTTTTATCAGAAACATGAAAAGAAGGATTTTCCAGACCCATTTTTGGATTAATTTTGTCCTATGTGGATGATCTTTTCAAGGTAATAAAAGACAAAGTTCTTCGAGAACCTTTAGTCGAGCTCAAAGTCTGCATCAATGGCAGAATTTTAAAAACTCACACAAAAAGCTTGAAGTTATTAATGGCAGCCATGGGAAAATTTTTACAAAGCTTTGCTAGCTCAAATGGAGCTTAATAATTTAATTACCAAAAATGATTAAGTCTGCAATATTTTGCATCTTAATTTGAGTCCTAAGTTCACTAGATTCAACCATGGTCAGAAAGTAATTAATTTTTCTCACCCATAGAGAGTAAAGTTGTACGCCTTCACAAAATTCAGAAAAGGATAGATCAACAAGAAGACAAATCTGCATGCACAAGAAAGAAAGCTTGCTCAGCAAGAAAAGATTATTTTTAACAAATCATCCACTCATGTTTTTCTTAAAAATAGAACAATCGATTGAGTTGTAACCAATGGACATTAATGCCTCTTTATAATTGCATGTTCTATTTTTATTCCTTTATTCATTAATAGATGAAGGATAAAAATAGGATGCATGGGCGAGTACAGCCTTAGTCTATTTTTAAGAAGGGTGGGAAATTATTTTGCTATATATTGTGTGCCTTGGCAAAGCATAAAATAGTTAGAGAAGTTAGGAGAGAACTTTTAGATACAGGAGTGCTAAAGCAATTTTCTGCCAGTTCTTCCCTTTGAATGTGAATTATTTTCTACCTTTCCAATTATTTGTAGTCTTGCGTGATATTTCTATTAATATTTTGAATCAATTCCCGATTCATCATCTTACACTGTTGTAAATTCAGTAATTTTTGCATGATATTAATGTGTATGTGTAACTTAGCAATATTGTTGTGATTTTATCCATCAATACATCAAAGTGTTTACCCTTAATTATCTTTAGAAAATTATTGGCCTGTGCATCAGAAATTCATTCCATATTAATTGTGCATGTACTCAATCAAATACCTCATATAAGTTTGGTGTATCACCTCATTTTTAATTTCATTTTATAGTCATCTTTTACCCTTAAACCCCCAAAAACCAGTTTAGTACACATTAATAAAGAACTAGCCTTGATACACGGAGACTCACCTCAAAATAGGTATACCCATAGACTCCAGGGGTTTCCAGTGTATCTACGAAAGGAGAGATCCATTTTGTAAGCTTAGAACACCTGCAACCATCTCTCTATAGGGTGCACTTTCGAGAGATAAGATCAGGTCTAGGAAGAGGTATTAGCACTCCATTCTTGGTGTATCACCACTTGTATTCTAGGTTTAAGTTTATGCAATCCTTCTATCTTTTTTTTCCTTGGAAGATTTATTTTAGGGTTAGTGAGTAGTTTTTATTTGATTAGGATTAGTTAGTGACAAATAGGTTAGGAGAAGGATCTGAACTTTTCTTGAGAGCTATACCATTTCGTAATGTCCCACACTTAGGATAGTTAAATGTTTTGTAATCATGTCGAATGCCCCATTCAAAATTAGGCCATTTTGGGGTGTTGTGATTCTACATCAAAATTTCCTTCGGTGTTTGAGAAAATTTTATTTTGAGGTATAATTCTTGAAAAATATAACACATGATCGATGAAGCAAGTTTATCAAGATTGTGTCGAAAAATATTTTGGATAGTATTCAAATCTCTCCCAAGTATTCCATTGGAATCAAATATATTTTTTTCTCTCTCAATATGCAAGTCTCGCATTTTTGTTCTTCTTATAGGTTTGATGGTTGACTCTCTCAGTATATCATTATTTTACATTATTCTTCTTAATTTTTATCGTATTGGTTTTGATGTTGTCTCTTCTCGCATATAATTATTATCTACGCTATTTCTAACATCAACATCCATTAAATATTGGGCCATGTTTTCAGTGTCTCGAGCATGTGATCAACTCGATGTTGAATTTCCTTCCCCATATTTAACTTCAAAATTAACAACCAATCTATGATAATACCTTTGAAATTCTTTGTGGTAAAGTTCTTGTCTTTTTACTCTTTCTTCCTCATCCATTTCATCTAAACAAATATGTCTATTCGACCACCTAGGCTATTCCAATGGTTATTCACCACCTAGGAATTTTGTGACCTTTACTAATTACACCCCTTTATTTATTTCAGTTTATTATGATATCCCTAATGCTACCATGAAAATTTTTCCATCATTCACTCGTGAAAATCAGGTTACACCTATAGAGCACATTAAGGATGTTGCAGCCTTATGTGCGCTCATAATATCACTCATGAAGATGTGGCTTTGAGACTATTAGTTCCATCATTTAAAGGACAAGCCTTGTAATGGTATATAAATCTAGAGATTGGAAGCAAAAGAACTTGGGATGATTTAGTTGAAAAATTGGTAAAACAATTCCAAGATAATTTAGATCTTTTGTCCCTCATAGAACAATTATCTATTATTAAAAGAGCTCCTCATGAATTTATGTCTAGTTTCGACATTTATTTTTCTAGAACTTGGGAAAGAATCCTAGCAAGTGTTAAGCATCAAGATGACCATGCTTTCCTTTATCATCTAATAGCTTTAAATAATGATATTTCAACTATGATTTAGTCTATGGGAGGTAATACTCTTCCAAGTCCTTATAACATTGCTATAAAATCTGAAAACAACCTTATTCAAGCCAGAAAATTAGCACAAAGGCCTTCAATGCCTTTTTGGGTAGATTTAGTACCTATCCCATATCCTATCACCATTTTGGAACCTACTATTGCAGTGCCATCAAATAATGTGTTAAAAGTTTTACTGAAATTTTGGAAACAAGCTCACTTCAATTGAAAATAAAGTTTCATTACCTAACAGAGACCTTATCGGGCTCCTTATCGAAAAATTAGCAAATCCAAAGAAAATAGGCAGCCTTACCAACAGAATCAAAATTATAGGCAACCTTATCCACAAAGGAATTTTGATCCAAAGGCTCCTACTCTATCTAACACTTTAGTCCCATTAATATTGCTGCTATCAAGAATGGTGTCAAACTTGTAATCAACCTCATTCAGATGCAAATTTCCCAAATACTTTTTTGAACATAAGTTTTGTTGCACAACCTCTTATTCATGCCTCAAATTGAGGCTAGGCAACAAGAAAGTCATGTTCAGAAAGCACCTGAATAGGAATTAGTCAGTTTTAGTGAGGATGATTTCACTATAGTTACTACTAGGGCTTAGGAAAATGTCTTTGGAGAGAGAGTAAAAAACAACAAAATATGCATGCTCTACCTACTATCACTTATAAAACCCAAGCTACAATCCCAAAACCATCTAATAAAGCACCGCATCTGTTCCTAAAAAACCAACAAGTGTTATAGCTGGTAAAGAACATCAAAAATAGCTACATCCCGATCCTAGAAGGTTATTTATACCTCGATATCATAAGCAACTAAAGCGAATCAATTTTTACTAAAGCCTATGCTCAAACTCAGTAGAGTCTTTTTCTAAAATCATGTTGCTTCTTTTAACATTGTTAATGTAATAAAAATCATAATGTTAACATCTCAATGTGGATGCTCTAAGTGTTCCAGACAACAAGATTTACTTTCTCATGAACTAGCTAAGCTGCAAATTTCTTCTAAGAAAACAGAGAAATAAGTCCGAAAGTAGACATGGTCCTTGGAACAATGCAACAAGACCGCATCAAAGAAGTTAAATGGATGGTTTAGACAAGTATTAAATGATAATGACATCAAGAATCTAGCATCGTTTTATCCATCAATGATTATTGGACAACATCTTGTTCATAATCGTATGGTGGACAACGGTGTAAAGCAATGACTGCTTATGCCAAAAGTAACTACAGAAAATTGGGCCTGTAGTATGAACCTACGAAAAGAGAGTCTTATAGTTGGATGGAACTATGCAACTAATACGGTTGGTGTCATTAGAAATCTAGAGGTAACAATGTATGCTTGCCCAAATGTTTCAATTATGCAATATGTTATCACAGAGACTTGCCTCCTTACTTTGCTATATGCTTATCAAGAGACTTAAAAACAAAAATAGGAGGTTATATCTCTTCGATTGGTCTTTATTATTTTTCACTACTCATTATGGGACCAAGCTTACTATCAATTCACAACCATTGGTCAGATTTCACATTGAGTCTCACGCTTCTAATGCAAGAGTAGCTAATTATGTAGCCTTACACCAAATCTGATTTTGATAATATAGCTCATGTTTTAGCACTAGATGGTATTTCTAACCTTTTTATGGATGAAAAGACACATGAAGAACACATTCATGATCCTTTCAAAGAAGTTGAAGAACATCATTTGGTGTGTATTGATCGTATGAAGAAAATACACCAACTCCTTGTTGTCCAAAACACAAAATGTAATGGAAGGGATTTAGAAGCTTCATTTCGATGGAGCTAAAAACAAGAAAGGATAAAGAGCAGGTTTGTTTCTTACTTCCACAACAAAGGAAAGGTATTTCTCATCTTTGAGTCTCCAATTTTCATGCACTTGCAACATAACTAAATACGAAACATTAATTCATGGCTTACTTTGGGCCAAAAAGAGAGGTATTAGCATGTTATAGATTTTTGGTGATTCTGAGTTGGTTATCAATCAAGTAAAAATTTCAATGTTTGTAAGAATCCATTAATGAATTCTTACAGACATAGATTTTTAGACTTAATGAAAGGTTTTGAAGCTATTAACATCCAATCCCTTCCTAGAACAAAAATAAGCATGCAGATAAACTTGCAACAATTGGTGCCAGTTTTGAAGTGCTAGAACAGATTGAAAATAGTAAAATTCAGCCTCATATACAGTTGATTATCAAGCCTTTGATACCTAATAAAGATTTGAATTGGCAGGTTTTGAAAGTGATGATCAAATCTATAGGTTGCTTTGTAGTAAACACCGAGTAGTCTGTAGTAAATCAATATAAATTACAACACTTATATGGTGACCAAATTGTTCAGTTAAAGATAAATAAACTGCCTCAAGGTCTGGTCACATTAGAAGACATCTTCAACACTGACGATCAATTAAGGAAGGTCAAGACTAAGATGTCAACACATGCTGATAACTATGAAGAAATCTCAGTTGATGAAGGGAAAAAATAATTTCTCGGAAAGGTATGTTATTTAGCTAAAAAACATTCTTTTATTAATATTTGTAAGGAATTCAAAGATGTTTTTGCTTGGAAATACCAAGACCTGAAAGGGTTTGATCCCAGTTTAGCATAGCATACTATTGAATTGCAGCCAAATTCCAATCCAGTTAGGAAAAAATAGAGGCCTGTAAATCCCAAAATAGAGCATCTAATGAGAAAAGAGTTATCCAAGTTGATTGAAGCATGTATTATATTTCCTGTTAAGAATTTAAGTTGGGTAGAAAACCTTGTTGTTGTTAGAAAGAAGAATGGAGAAATCAAGTTATGTGTTGATTTCAAAGATCTTATTAAAGCTTCATTAAAACATCATTACCCACTTCCAAATATGGATTAGATTTTGAGAACAGCTTTCTTGTTTAGATAGACTATCTCTTCTAGACGGTTATAGTGGATACAATAAGATTTTATTCCAAGAAGAAGATAAGTACAAAACAACTTTAACCATCAAGTGGGGTACTTATGCTTAGAAAATAATGCCTTTTGGCCTTTCAAATGCTGGTGCAATGTTTCAACGTGTAATGGACATGGATTTTCACACCTTGTTGAATAAATACATCTAAAGTAGACTTTTTAGCTATGCAGACAATTTGGGTTATCTTTAAATCCACTAAAGTCTATCTTTTTAGTACATCAAGGAAAATTACTTTGTCATAATGTTTCTAAGATAGGTTTAGCAATTGATCCTTTAAGAATCAAAGCCATATCACAGCTATCATTTCCTCATCATAAGAAGGCATTACAATTTTTTTCTAAAATCAACTTTGTTAGAAGATTTGTTCAGTTTTGCAAGTATTGG
Source organism: Taxus wallichiana var. yunnanensis (assembly GCA_018340775.1). Taxonomy (NCBI): domain Eukaryota; kingdom Viridiplantae; phylum Streptophyta; class Pinopsida; order Cupressales; family Taxaceae; genus Taxus; species Taxus wallichiana. The sequence goes on from CM031244.1 coordinate 775,376,055, forward strand.
TTGAACCATTGAAAGTTATGTTAAAGAAAGAGAAGACTTTCTCTTGGACCAACGAAGGGAGAGAAGGATTTGAATCAATCAAAGCAGCCATCTCTCAAGCTCCTACTCTTGCAAATCTAAATTTTGATAAAGATTTTACAATGTATGTACTTGCATGAGTTAAAACAATATCAGCCATATTAACTCAAAGTTAATGATGAAAATATTGAACAATCAATTGCTTTCTTTGGACAAAGCTTGCATGATTATGAAACAAGGTACACATTTCTTGAAAAACAAGTACTTTTAGTAGTTAGAGGGATAAATAATTTCAAGTACATGCTTTCAAACAATAAAATTCATGTTCTTGTTTCTCATCCAAGTGTGAAAGCTTTCTTATTAAATAAAGAATTGAATGAGAAAAGAGTAGGTTGGATAATGAAAGTTATGGAATATGATGTTGATATCCGGGTTGCAAAGATAGTTCAAGGAAAAGGCTTATGTGAGCACCTAATTGTTGATATGGAAAAATAACATGAACCAAAATCAGAAGATCCAAAACAACATGCTGAAGTTAAGCATCAACAATTAGATGTCATGGTTCAGCCAGAAAATCAACAACCTGAACTTGCTCAAGAGGTCCAAGAATCAAGATGGATGATTGATTTAGTTAACTATTTACAACATGGTATTTATCCGGAGGGTATGTCCATGAATAAATGAAGGTATTTCAGATTACAAGTTGTACCTTATGTTTTCATTGATGGTGTATTATTCAAAAGGGATATAAATGAAATCTTGTTGTGATGTGTTGACTATGAAAAATTCAGCAATTATTATCAAAATTCCATGAAGGACCTGCAGGAGGTCATTTCTCATCACATACCACAACCTTAAAAATTATGAAAGCTGGTTACTATTGGCCTAGCATATTCAAGGACTATTTTGAATGGATCAGAAAGTGTAAGAAATGTGCTTTCTTTGTTGGAAAAGAACATTTGGCTTCTCTTCCTTTACAACCTATTTCAGTTGATCAACCTTTTATGCAGCGGGGTCTTGATTTTATTGTCATGATAAACCTTCCTTCTTCACAAAGACAGAAGTGGATTTTGACTGCTATAAATTACTTTACACATTGGAATGAAGCAATAGCCTTGAAAGATGCTAACGAAACTTTGATACTATCCTTTTATGAAGGTATAGTTTACAAATTTGGTGTTCCAACAACTATCATATTAGATAATGCTTTAGCATTTCTGGTGCAAAGGTAATTATTATTTGTTAATCATGGAATTTATCTAAGTTCTTCATCTAACTATTACCCATGCAAGGTAATGGGTTAGCTAAAAGTACTAACAAGAATATTTTAAGTATCATTAGAAGAACACTCAAAGATAACCAAGAGAGATTTGCATCTAATGTTGAATTCAACAATTTGGGCGATAGAGTGACTCCTAAAAGATCACTGGAAATTCACCATAAAAATTGTTTACGTAGAAGAGAAGCGAGAATGCTTTTTTAATTGAGTTACACCCATTATATTTGTTGCATCAAATCAAGATGCTTGAAAATGAACCATTGCAGAGTTCATTAAGAAAAATTAATGGAATTACAAGAGCTAAGAGATCAAGCTCATTTAAACATGGAAAAGAATCAGAAACAGATGAAGAATACTTTTGACTAGAAATCAAAATTAAGAATATTCAATGAAGGAGATATTGTCTTAAAGTGGGATGTTGATCATGCAAAAGCAAGAAGACACACGATATTTGATACAATGGAGTGGTCCTTACATGATTTCATTCTTACAAAGAACATAACACTTTTTAGCTCTCGAGGCTTAATGGAGAGGAACTTCCCATTCCTCCGAGTTGTATATTTCTCAAACAACATGTTATTGAAAATCCTACAGTGTCTATTTAAAGTAGGATTTCCCTTCAATAAGTGTAGTCCTTGCACATTGCAATGTTTTTTAATTCAATAAGTTCATTTGTGCACATGATTTGGTTTACAAGGTCCCTTCCTAGTTTTAGTTCATTTTGAAAGGGTTGGACCTTTAGGAGAGGAAAATTTTGGTTGCATGTTTGGACTCCATGCCCAATGGATAAAATCAAGGGACTGGTCTACAAGCTAGCAGGAAGCTTTCCCCGCAAGATCACTAGAAATGTTGAAAATTTTTGCACTTGTGCAAAAATGGGAAACTTGAAACTTCATTACGATGGATAGAATTGGTGAAGTATCATTAAGCTAGGGGAGTTTCTATCATAAAATATTGTTACTGTTGAATTAATTAATGATTACATGAAATCTACAGCTATGTGTGTTGTTACAAAAATAATAGATCACATAGTCTATAATTTCTTGACTATCTTCAGCAAAAGAACACAAGGCCCCGAAGGACAGCTGTGTTATCTCGATGAAGACATCCAATTGCAGAATAAATGAAATGTTGAGTCTTGAAACAACAAACATAAATGCATATTTCAGAAATCAAAGTTCATTATTGGATGTTATAGGTATTCTTAATGATCTTTCCTTCATGATTAAGACATTCAATTATATTATTGGGTTGTTTAGTTCATTATACAATCCATACAGAAAGCTGAAATGTAGAAAGAAATACACAACTCAATTTCAAATTCAATGTCTTATTCATAAGGAATTTCAAATGTCCCCACACAAGTCATGTGGGATGTAACTGAAAAGTAAAATACAACTACTGAAATAAGAGGTACACAGCATGAAAGAGAAAATATAGGAGTATGAGTGAACCCATCATTGCCTTAAATTTTCTCCTTTGGTTGATGCATCTTCATCTTCGATTATTCTCTCTTCATCCTCACCACTGAAAGTACTATACTTGAAAAATAAGAAAAGAGGAAAATTATCAGTTAAGAGCATAGGGTTAATCCATATTCCTACATTGGCCTTTTTGTGCATATGGATCTCTTAACAACGTGGATATATAGATTACACAGAAGATCATACTGCATAAATGATCTTGACTCGGGATGAAGGAGGAAATAGAAAAGAAAACTATGTACATAAGAGAGGCCAAAAAGACTAAATATTTTCTAACTTTTTCCTTAAGTGTGTAGGTACATGCTACAAGAAAGAAGAAAAAAATCATGTCTTATAGTCTTCACTTTGTTAGATAAACGTTGCGGTTCTCAAACGACTTCCACCCTATGGTACATGAAGTAGATAATTCATAACTATATGTTCCCGATTGCATCTAAAGAAGAATGGATTATGAGGAAATTTTTACGGGGCTTGATATGTGAAATGGACCTTTTAAAACTTTCCAAAGATACATATTATTGGTGCTCAAATTTGTCTCACCCCATTTTTCATTAAAATTATTTAGATTGCGGCCTTTGTTATGTTTTCTATCTCCTTGGGCTCAAATGGTGTTTTTCTACATTTTATGGTTTGACGGGTGTAATTTTCCCATCAAAATTACTTCTTGGCATCGAGTTGAAAAGTGGCCCTTTACGGTTGGATGCGGCTCTGCGAGGCACTTCAACAATTCTCGAGGCTCACTTCAACAAAAACATGTCCACATGGAGACTTCCATTTGATTTCCCGGACTTAGACTTTTCACGCAACTTCCTAAAGGGGCCTGGGACACATGGAGGGACCGCACATGCTTGGGACCCGGCCCTTGACTTTTATTTTGAAGAATCGCGGGAGGAAACTTGGAGACTTTGCCATAAGACACATTTTGGGCTGCTGCGCTTTGTTTGGGGTATCTACTTTTGGGACCATATCAAAGTGTGCAATTGAGACACGTAGTAGGCGGGAAATGGAGGTGTGGGCCCATGGGGAAAATATGGAACTTTTTCCTTTTTGGAAAATAAGGATAAAATTTGTAAGTTGAAGTGCAGGTCCACTAGGACTCACATTGAGACATGTGTCAAGCCCATTTTTCAGAGGGAAGAGGGGTGGAGAAAAATGTTAACATTTCTTGTTTTCCAAAAAATTATAAAATGTCAAAAAGGTTCCCTCGATTCATTTCCAATCGCATTTTTCCATGCGGAGGGCTCAGATTAAAAGTTGAAACGCAGGATCAACGGTAGCTATGCATTTCATTTGATTTTGCCACCATTGAAGCTCCAAGATGTTTGGAGATGCATTTTTGCATCATTCTTCATCAAATTTTTGGCAAATTTGTGTCGTTTGGGTCTGCAAAGTTTAATTGAATCAATTTGGGAGCTCAATTTATAGATCTGAAGTACTCTTGAAGTGGATTTTTGCTCGGGATTGTGTAGAAACGTAATATGCCAGATCTAGAAGTTGCAGAGTAAAATTTAGAGGAAAAGGATGAAATGATTAAAGGTACAAGCACAAAAGGTGAAAAAAGCATGCCTTGAGAACAAAAAGGGATGACATGTCGAGTCCAGCTATGTAGAGGCTCTAAAAATGATTAAAAATTGGATTTCTCACATGAAAAAATCAGAATGATTAAAGGGACTCCCGAAAAGTTGTGGCATGGCATCCTGAGTCAAGGTAGTCGAGGGCCCAAGAATCATGATCTGTTCACATTTGGTCCACTGAAAATTTCAGATCTGAATTTGTTAAATGTCTTTATGCAAAACAAATTGGTAACAAGCAAAGGTCTCTCAAATATTCTTCTCTTTTGAGGGGAAAAGGTGTTACGGTGCACGAGGGATGAACAATATGCCTCCGTTAGAATAATGATGCAAATATTTGTAATAATTCACCTTTTTGAAACACTTGACAACCTTATTGTGAATCTATTGAATGTCACTTTACTGCAAATCATGATCCGATATGTGCAATAAAGGTGCTTCGAATATTCCTCTTTTGGGGGAAAAATTGGATGTAAAGGGTGTATTATAAATGCAATGAGATTACTCTTACAAATGGTTGGGAGTTCATTTTCATGAGAAAATTTTGAGAAAATCTCATCCTCTGTGAAAACTTTCTGAGAAACCAGGTTAACTTCCTCTGTGTTAGATTTTTCTTCATGTTGAGTTGGTTACAAGTGTATAGCCATCAAAAAGCTCTGAGATTATTTAAATAACTCTCCCCTGCTAATGAATCTGATAAATTTTGAGTTAATTTGTGTCAAATCTCAAGAAAATTGTGTTTATTTCACTTTCAGAATGTCTACAGGATTTATTCTTGTTCTTATTGCAATCTTGTACCAAAATCTCTTTGAATCACACAGATATCAATCCTTGTGATAGTTTAGTGGCATCTGCAATTTCATTTTTTAGAAGAGCTTTCATCTGGGAATGAAATAAACGATTTAAAATCACTTTTCTTTCATCTGTTGATAGAGATTGTTTGTAAGCCTCTAGGTGTACCTCGGGCGTGGTGATCTTAGATTTTTATTTTTATTGGGTCTTCTAACTTGAAGATTGTATGAAAAAGTGCATGTTTGGGCCTCCATTGATGCACACCTTCTGGTTGAAGGAATGTTTTAACTATTTTTGAAGCTTTCTATTATTGAGTTCTCCATTTGTTGTGAATTTTCTCAAGGATCTGGCAAAGTCCAATCTATCTTGTTGATCTCCCACCAAAAATTTTTCAAATAACCAATCCTACCCCAAACTACCCCTATTTTTCTCTGTATATCCACAAAAGAACAAAATCCATTTGCTAAAGTATGCAGAACAGATTAGGATTCCAAATGTCTTCAGTAACCTTAGCCTTGTGTTGAAAATATCTCCATAATCTGGAAGTGACAACTCGTAAGAGTCGATTTAGTGTGTTGATCATATTTTCCCCAAGGTCTTCTATACAAAATATGTGCAAAAGAAAGGTATCTACATATCCTTCAATAACAGAGGTTCTGAAATTAGGTTCTCTTACCTTGGTTTGAAGGCACGACCTAAAATAGTTAGGATACGATCACATCCTTTTAAGGTGATATCCATCTCTCCACAAACCCGAGTAGTAAAGGGTATGTTGGATTTCCTCCCACTACAAAATGATACACATTTATGATCTATCTCGCCTCTAAGCTCCTGTTGAATCGTGTTGTTTCTCATCTTAAAAGGGAGAAACGAATTTGGATACTAACACATATCAAAGCTGTAATAAAAGGAAATGTAATATTAAAAAATTACATAATCAAGAAGAAATAAAGAAGTCTGAATGCCCATATCAAAGGAGGGATACCCAAATGGGTTGAAATACCTCAATCGAAAAATGGAAAAATACATGGGTATATCTGATTTTGGAAAAAATAATTCATTCATGCAAGATCATTTTTAAATTCCATATACATTTATTTAAATACAAGACGAAGGAAACGCAAAAAAGAAAAGTACAAATTTCATCAATTAAAGTGCACTACTAAAGACAACTCATGCATTATGTTAAGGATGCTATAGAGGTTGAAAAAAATCTCGAGTACATTTTCGTGAGGGAAATAATAGATATCGGTAGCTCAAATACTCAAAGAAATCTCTAAAGTGGGGATCACGAGTCTAGGAAAAATATAAAAGGCATCAAGAACCAAAGTTTCAGAAGAGTAACACATCACATAGAAGAGAATTGATTTGGTAAAGAATAAAGCTTAATGTTTTCATCTATGGACGAAGATAGAAATTTTCGATGAGTCATGCAGACAAATGGAGCTACAATATGCAAATACCCACATCGGATCTAGATTTATCTCACAACGAGATCAAAACTTCAAATATATACAGATAAACCTTCAAGGAAAAGTCCAAATCTAGGGATATCAAAGCTGAAAAAGATGAATACCCAGAAACTAAAATATGCAAATCTAGATTTCTAGATAGAAAATAACCAATACCCACATCAATAATGTGACATTATTGAAGAAAGAAAACTCAAATATAAAATGCTTAGGGAAATCTTCGTGATCAATGCTCTGCCATGATAAAATTGATAAGATACTTATAAAATATAACCAAGTGGGTCTAATCATCGAACCGCAAGAAAAAGAAAGGAAAATCATCATGATAAATATCTAGCTCGAGTCATTTGTAAATCATAGAAATCGAGATTTACCTTGAAAAGTGAAGTTCTGAGAACTCCAAGATGTCCTTCATCAAGCCATCAAGTAGCATGAAATGTAGTGAAGCTTCAAGTTCTCAACATGGCGGCCAAGAGATCACACAAAATTCCAAGCCCAATAGAGAACCATTTTACAGAAGTAATGAGCTCAAAGTTTTCAATAATGGTGGAAAATGCCTACAACTACCTTGCTCAAAAAATAGTATAGAGGAATGACTACAAAAATGTAGGATAAAATGAGCTAAGAGAATCGATCTAGTAAAGAACAGAGCTCAAAAGGCTTCGTTAATGGTGGCATGAAATTTCCATAGAGTTCACTTAGCTCAATTGGAGCCCCAAAAAAGAGAGAAGAAGAAAGAAGATCAAAGTTAGGGGTCAAGTTACCCTTTACTATGCAAACTTGAGAAGCGAGTCAACAGAACTCAACCATGGTTGAAGCATCAATGATCAAAAATCGACAAGTACACAGATCAATGTCTCCAAATTGATCCCCAAATTCGAAGCAAACCACCATGGTTAAAGTTTTTACTGACCACATTTAATGCAAGTCAAAAACGTAGAAGATCAATAAATGAGGTTACATCATGCAAAGGATCGAATGGAGGAAATCAAATCACCAAAATCAATGCAAACCTCAGCTTGACTCATGAAAATGGTAGGTCTTTTGGCTGACTTAGCACTTTTTATTATTTTGAAAAAAGTGTCAAATTGGTCCGTAGGCCCGATGAAATCTAATTGGATGCGTAGGGGCAGGCCCTTTTTGTATTTTGAGACATTTTATCAAACAAAGTAAAGTCATAAAAAGACCACGGCCTCGCTTATGTTAAAGGAAAAAGTCAAAAGTTGAGCCCGCCTCAAAAATGTCAAAGCGGAACATTAGAGCCTTTTGAGATTTTGAGTGTTATTTCAAAAATCATAAAGTCGTAAAATGGCCTACGGCCCTGCTTTCAGAAAAGGGAAAAAGGAAAATTTTAAGCCCGAGAAAAAGTAAAAGTGGAGTGTCGGGTCAATTGAGATTTTGAGCTCATTTTTCGAAAAGGGAAAAAGTGATAATGTTCCCGTGACCTTCTAAGGACCAAACAAGGCCATGTACTCAATAAATTCCATGGTGGAGTGTTAGGTCAATTTGAAACTTTGATCCTTTTGGAAAAAGGTGAAAAAGTGTTTAAGTCACCCACGACTCCACCTAGGCATCAAAAGTTAAAATCGGAAACGGGGCATTTGGGCATTTTAAAAATTTAATTTTTTTGAAAAGAAGCAAAGTATCAAAAGTAATCCATAATCCCACTATGAAAAGATTCAAACATGTGTAAGGCCTAGATTTAAAGCAAATGGGTGAGCTGAATATTCAAAATTGTGATTTCTATCAGAAACACGAAAATAAGGATTTTCCAGGCACATTTTTTTATCGATTTTGTCCTATGTGGACGATATTTTTGAGGTAATAAAAGACAAAGTTCTTCAAGAACCTTCATTCGAGCTTGAAGTTTACATCAATGGTGGAATTTAAAAAAATCACACAAAAAGCTTGAAGTTATTAATGGCGGCCACGGAAAATTTTTGCAAAGCTTTGCTAGCTTGAATGGAGCTTAATAATTTAATTACCAAAAATGATTAAGTCTGTAATATTTTGCATCTTAATTCGAGTCCTAAGTTCACCAGATTCAACCATGGTCAGAAAGTAATTAATTTTGCTCACCCACAGAGAGTAAAGTTGTATGCCTTCATAAAATTCAGAAAAGGATAGATCAACAAGAAGACAAATCTGCATGCACAAGAAAGAAAGCTTTCTCAACAAGAAAATATTATTTTTAGCAAATCATCCACTCATGATTTTCTTAAAAATAGAACAGTCGACTGCAGTTGACTGAGTTGTAACCAATGGCTATTAATGCCTCTTTGTATTTACATGTTTTGTTTTTATTCCTTTATTCATTAAAACATGAAGGATAAAAATAGGGCGCATGGGCGAGTATAGCCTTAGTCTATTTTTAAGAAGGGTGGGAAATTATTTTGCTATATATTGTTTTCCTTGTGAGCACAAAATAGTTAGAGAAGTTAGGAGAGAACTTTAGATACGAGGAGTCTTTGAAGTAATTTTCTACCGCTTCTTCCTTTGAATGTGAAGTATTTTCTACCTTTCCAATCATTTGCAGTCTTGTGTATATTTCTATTAATCTTTTGAATCTAAATTCCCGATTAATCATCGTAAATGGCTGTTGTAAATTCATAATTTCTACATGATATTAATGTGTATGTGTAACTTAGTAGTATTGTTGTGATTTTATCCCTCAATACATCAAAGTGTTTACCCTTAATTATCTTCAAAAACTGTTGGCATGTGCATCGAAATTCATTTCATATTAATTGTGCATGTACTCAATCAAAGACCTCATACAAGTTTTGTGTATAACCACAATTTTAATTTCATTTTACAAACATATTTTACCCTTAAACCCCGAAAAATTAGTTTAGTATACATCAATAAGAACCGGCCTTGATATCTGGAGACTCACCTCAAAACAGTATACCCACAAACTTGAGGTGTTGCTATTGTATCTACGAAAGGAGAGATCCATTTGTAATCTTAGAACACCTGTAACCATCTCTCTATAGGGTGCACTTTCGAGAGATAACATCAGGTCTAGGAAGAGGTATTAGCACTCCATTCTTGGTGTATCACCACTTGTAATCTAGGTTTAAGTTTATGCAATCCTTCTATCTTTTTCCCCTTGGAATATTTATTTTAGGGTTAGTGAGTAGTTTTTATTTGATTAGGATTAGTTAGTGACAAATAGGTTAGGAGAAGGATTTGAACTTTTCTTGAGAGCTATACCATTTCGTAATGTCCCACACTCGGGATAGTTAAATGTTTTGTAATCATGTCGAATGCCCCATTCAAAATTAGGCCATTTTGTGGGTGTTGTGATTCTACATCAAAATTTCCTTTAGGTGTTTGAGAAAATTTTATTTTGAGGTATAATTCTTGAAAAATATAACACATGATCGATGAAGCAAGTTTATCAAGATTGTGTTGAAAAATATTTCGGATAGTATTCAAATCTCTCCCAAGTATTCCATTGGAATCAAATATTTTTTTCTCTCTCAATATGCAAGTCTCACATTTTTGTTCTTCTTATAGATTTGATTATTGACTCCTCTTGTAAAACATTATTTTACATTCTTCTTCTTATCGTTTATCACATTGGTTGTAATGTTGTCTCCTCTCACACATAATTATTATTTACATTATGGGCCATATTTTTAGGTGTCTCGAGCATGTGATCAATTGATGTTGAATTTCATTCCTCATATTTAAATTCAAAATTAACAACCAATCTACGATAATACCTTTGAGATTCTTCGTGGTGAAGTTCTTATCTATTTACTCTTTCTTCCTCATCCATTTCATCTAAACAAATATGTCTTTACAACCTTGTTCTTAACACATGTGAGTTATCTCGAGATGATTTTGCATGAATTATTATCATCTTATTTTCATGTTGTCATCTCTCTACATCTAATTCTTAGTCTATAAATTCAGCCATCCATTCAAAAGTATATCTTTTTCTATCATTATTATTTCGACGTTTTGTTTGTTCGTATCATTGTGAATTGGTCATTTCTTGTTGTCCTCATCTCGGGGTATTGTATTTGATAATCTCTTTGATATGCCCTTATTTTCTCTTCATTTTAAAAAATTATTCTAGGTCAAGCCATATCGTAAAGTATTTTCAAAAATTGTTTAACAATTTCTATAACTAAATATATCATTTACATGTAATAGACAATATTCATCTGAATATCAAGGTTCCAACAATTAGCGAAGGATTGTCAAAAGAATGGTATGAAATAAAGAGAACATGAGGTTAGAAATAGGGATTTGTTTTCCATATTTATGACCATTTGTTTTAGTTTTTTTAGTTTTTACCAATATAATAAAAACACTTTGTAATATGTAAAACACTTACCTAAATATTCCAATCAAATTTATACATATTTCCATACTAAAAATTTTTTCACAAATAAGGAGTCACCGTAGATAAACTATGTAAATCAATTGGACACGGTTTTCATACGGGAACATCAAGCAATTTAATTAGAGACTTCTTATAATAAATTACATTGTCGTAAAATACATGTGTTTAACATACATTGCAGGATCCTCGTTACATTTCCTTAAAAACCTTCTTGAAAACAGAATCTAACGTTCAAATATGAATGTGGTAGGATAGTCTCAACAAGAAATATCCCATTTTACAAATCCAAGCTCCGGTATCAAAAATGGCATATGTAACGCTAGATTTCGAGTTGGAAAAATGTGTACAACTTCTTCTATAAATCATCTAGTAATTTTAGATAAATTTAATAAGTAAAATAAATGCAACACATAAATGAAATGTACATCCATGTAAATAATATTATCAATCACAATGATATGTGAATTGTCATATTATAGTAAAGAGGACATTACCTATAACATTTCAAAGAAAATCCTAAATAAGAAATCTTATTTTAAAGTAAATTTAAAAATATAACACAATCAAAATAAATTTAAAGAACATATTTTCCAAATCGAGTGTAATGAAAAGGATCCATGCACAAGGGCTTTTCCAAAGTATTTATTGTGGCTCAATAGACTAAAAATAATTTAAGATGGTTAAGAATGGTTTTCAATTAAATATTAAATAATAATTTTTTATCAATGTTACTAGATTATTAACATGTTTTTTTATTTGATTAGGTAAAAATAAGGATCGTCTCCCATAAGTCACACAAATGAAAGATGTAACATGAAACCAAACCAAAGACGAGCATGAAAAGAAAGAGGACCACAAAAGGAGTTAACGGTGATAATTATATGTTAAATACCAAAACTAAGGAAATTGAATTTCCTATCTATATTCTTTCCAAATAAATATGTATTTAGGATATCATTATTTGACATGTAGTGATCAATGATTATAAAATTGTCTTTTGTATGGTAAAATATATATATTAGCTTATTAATAATCATAATTTTATGCTAACACCTAAAACTAATAGAATTTAATTTTTTAACTCTATTCTTTCCAAAAAAATATGTATTTAAGATATATTTTAATAACATAGTTATAAATGATAATAAAATTGTCTTGTATATGGTAAAAATTATATGTTGGAATGAAAGCCATATTAAAATCTAAAGGTATTGTTGACATTTTTGGCACTCGTGGAAAAGGTCAACTCAAAAATTTGTTTCAGATGGAAAGGATTAATGTAATGGACCTAAGGAAAAGAAAGAGAAGTGAACATAAATGTAAAAGGTATCTATGTGTGATGTTGTAGAATGCAACACCTAATATCTCATTGCCATTCCATGTTTGTCTTCATCAAAGTTATGAAAAATCCCGAAGGACTAATACAAATCCTTGATAAAGGTGGGAAAAATAGCAAGTTTGAGGAGTTGGACTCCATAACAGCAAACATAGTTGTTGTTTACATGGCTGAAGGTACATTTTAAGTTACAGGTACATTAATTTCATGTTATTTATTTATGTTTGAATGATATTAATTATGTGTTGAGTTGTTTAGTTCATTCTATAAACATCATATATAATATTTGAATGTAAAATAAATAGACAACTCAATTATAGAATTTAATTTCATTTATTCATAAAGAGATACAATTTGATTTCCCACACAAGCCATGGGATGTAACTTATATGAACTGAAATAAAAGGTACATATGCATGAAACTATAAGCAAAGGAAGAAAGAGGAAACCCATCATTTCCTGATTGGGTTGTTGTTCTCTCGATCTTCATCATATTAATTGCATCTATCTTCATCTTCCACTCCTAGCATCGACACACTGTGGGCAGTTATACATCAAACATGTTGCTAAAGATCCGGGTTTAATCTTCATTCATGTGTTTACAATTTCAGGAAGATGGATCTTTTAAATAAGCACAAATAAGATACATGAAAGGAATTAAAGATAGAATCAGAAAGTACATCTTAAAAGGTCATTCGGAGCACAAGTACAATCTTGAGAATCATGACAGAAAAAAAAACAAAAGAGAGGCTTGAAGCCTTTATTTTTCTAACTACTTTTCTTAAGTGTACAGTACATGTAGAGAAGATGAAGAAAGCAAAGACTAAATTTTCTGTATGAACTAACAGCTATATCTACAAGATATGTTTTAGTTATCAAGAATAAGCACAAAATCTTATCATTTCTAAGGATGATCTAGTGGCTAGAAGTCATTCTACGGGGTAAAATTCAAGTTTAGATTTCCAATCTTAACATTTTTCAAGACAGAGTTCTGCATTTTCCTTCATATGCATTTACTTCTTTTCAACAGAGATTTCAAAACACAATAGGTGATCAATTTCAAAAAAACAACACAAATTGAAAAAAGTAATGCAATCATTTATTGATTCCAAAATACAACATTACTGATCCTTTCTTCTTTTATTCCTTCCCAAACATATATTATATACGAAAAGAATAATACATTTTCTTCTCACGTGTTTCGGTTTACCAATTTCCAAATAGGGATTTCATAGTGTATGCTAAACACAAATTCCCAATGAAATAACAACATATGGACAAGACAAAACCACTTCCATTAATTTAAATGAACTCTTACAACTTCCTTTCCCTTTGGTTTCAAAATGCTATATACAAAAACACATATCTTTCTTTCACATTCTTTCCAAAATAGAAAACAAAGTATAACTCTTTTACATTTCAATATACAACTTGCAATCAGTAAAACATCTTTCCATTACAACCATTTACAAGTTCATCCACTTCAAGTGGGAAAGGTTATAATGATTTTTCATTTCACAGGGACTTATCAAAACTATCTTTTCTCAACTACATAACAACAACATTCATTCTTCACATTCTTCCAATTTGATCACAACAGAGTAATGGAAATGCAAAACTCTCCTCCCAACCAAGAAATCCAATGAGGAGGATAATTCATCCTTCTTCATTGGCCCCCGAGCCCCAACCACAATGCAATAAGGGATGTGATCCAACTCATGGCAACAACAAGATTCCACAAACATACAAGTAAAATTTTCACAAAGAAACACAGTCCCAAACAGAATGTAGTTTACAACTACATTAAAACATGACAAACAATACAAAGGCTTCATCAAGCAAGCCAAAGGAGCAAGAAGCTATGGGGATGCTGCTTATGCCTCCCAAGGGGAAAATGGGTATCACCACCTGAGAACAACCCACCAATATATATATATATATATATATATATATATCATTTCAAAACCCTGTCATGCCCTTATGCCTCCCCCAAGTACCCCTTATTCCTCACATTTTCTTATGTCTCCCCAACCTCTTATGGCACCCCATAATGAGTAAAGAAATGCAAGTTATTTCTTTGTAAGGTGGAACCCAAATCCCAACTCCCTCCACCCTTATACCTCCCTAAAACCACTTGTGCCTCCCAAAAAATAACCCCATAGTCTTCTCCTACACCATTCATAGGCAATCTACTCAACAACCGACAATATACCAAAACATTCACAAAAGAACATATACATATTATAAAGAAGAGCATTTCAAGAGCCAAGCTTCTACCTTTCCATGATGGAGTGTTCCAAGTTCCAAAACAACAAGCTTTGTCCCAATGCAAGCAATCCAAAATAGCCAAGCACAAGCATGCAAAAATCTTCCAAAAACTCCTCCAAGTAAGAGCTCCCAAAACAATAAGAAAAATTCACCCAAAATGAAGTCTCCAAAGTGAAGTAACCCAAAACAAGGAAAGAAATTCAAATTTTATAGAAGAGGGAAGAGAAGAGGATGAGGTGGATCCATGCAGGATTCCACATCACCCATCCTCAACCCCAACCCCGAAATTCAACTTCATTCTCCAATGCTCAATAAATAAGCGGGTGAATAACATGACAGATTTACTTACACCCTCAAACAAGACCATACCCCAAAGACTGAAATTAAATTATGTAAGAAAAGTGCAATTACAACAATCACTATGACTTGTAAAAATGCATAAAAAGGGTCTAAATCTAACCCTCCAACCATAGGTAAGGTTGGTATGTAAATTTAAGAGGTATGGGACAAGTTTAACTTGTCCCAAAAGCCTCCAAAATCAGCCTCTAAGGAAAATTCGAATTTCTAAGAAGGTGGAGTGCTTCACAATCAAAAGTTAACTTACACATCACTTACACATTACTTACACATTCTTACAATACTTTAAAATGTGGCCAACAACTCTATTAATTACATTCTTATGAAATCTTTTAATTAATTAACTAAACAATATGATTACTCACAATGTTAACACCACATTAAAACACATGCAAAAATTTAACAAAAGGGACCAAATAAAAGAAAAATATAAAATCCCTTGGTCACATTTAAAGGTGATCCCTCCCATGGGAATCCCTAACACAAACAACACACACAAACAAATACTAGTTGCCATGGTGACCTTGTTGAATTCATCTAGAATTCTAATGTGGTTGGTCTCCAATCCCCCGATGTTTGTTGTGATATTTTAACCTACAAAAAAAAACCTCCTTCGGCCTCATGGCCATATCAGAATGTCCAAAATAATATAAATATAATTAAAATTCTAAAATCATCTAGATATATGAATCACAACAACATCAAAGAAATCTAACAATATCATTTATAGTTTTATCAACAACTATATCATCATCCAATAATTTTCCATTTCTAGGTCTACTCACAATATCCAAATATCACAAGTCTGAACAACATCCATCATATAACCATGTCCAACAATATATCATCATCAACATATAAAATGTCTCTAATAATCATCATGCATCATAACTGAATCAAGTCAACAATAATCCATGATCTAATATTTAACATCATACTATAATAAATTCCATAATCATGTCCATAATATAATCAATGATGTCAAAAAGGTGTCAAAGGGAAGTGGGCACTACATCCCCCTCCCCTTAGACTCGACTTCCTCCTAGAAGTCACTAGAACAAATGTGGAAACTGAACTCGTAACAAAGTAGCATCCTCTATGTAGCTACAGTCTCATCATATCTTTCCCACTTTGCACCCAAACTCCGATCAATCTCTCTACTTGAAGGCCCGTAGTCCTATGATTTAGGATGCGAACGTGATCCACCATCACCTACCCCTGATCTTGTACCTGCAATGATGTCCAATCTAACACATGAGAAGGATCTACAACATATCTCCTAAGAACCGAAACATGAAACACATCATGTACATGAGACAAGCTAGGTGGCAATGCTAGACGGTAGGCCAAAGGGCCGATACACTCTAAGATCTCAAAAGGACCCACAAATCTAGGACCTAACTTAGAACCTTTTCCATAACGGATATGGCTCTTGTGTGGCCTGACACGAAGGAACACCTTCATGCCCACATCAAAACTACGGTCGGTCCTATGTTGATCTGTGTACTTCTTCTACCTGTCCTATGCCTCCTGCAGTCTCTGTCTAATCAAAATCACTTGCTGCTCCATGTCCTACAATAAAGCTAGTCCATGATAAACCATGTCCTCTATCTTGTCCCAACTAAGAGGTGTCCTACACTCCTTAGCATACAAAGCATGAAAATGAGCCATGCCTATAGAACTCACGAAAACTATTA
This sequence comes from Taxus wallichiana var. yunnanensis, assembly GCA_018340775.1. Taxonomy (NCBI): domain Eukaryota; kingdom Viridiplantae; phylum Streptophyta; class Pinopsida; order Cupressales; family Taxaceae; genus Taxus; species Taxus wallichiana. Next base: position 775,392,689 of record CM031244.1, read on the forward strand.
TTATAGGCAAACTCCACTAAGTACTTGTACTCTTACCATCTAGACTGTTGATCCATCACGTACATCCCGAGCATGTCCTCTAAAATCTTATTCACCACTCGGTCTGTCCATCCTGTCTCGGGTGTTATGTTGTGCTGAAATCGATCTTCGTCCCGAGGGCATGCAACATGGTAGTCCAAAATGGGAAGTGCAACCTGACAATCTCATCCAAGTATACCCATGCCACTACACTAGCTGTATAAGTGGTCTTCATCGAGAAAAGTGAGCCACTTTTGTAAATTTATCAACCGTGACCATGATGGCGTCATGGTGATATCTCGACATCAGTAGCCCAACAATGAAGTCCATGGAAATGGTGTCCCATTTCCACTCCGGTATAACATGAGGAAAGAGAAGGCCAATTGGATGTTGATGCTCGGCCTTCACTTTCTGCACTCTAAACATCGTGACATGAACTAGGCCATGTCTCTACAAAGTCCTCTCCAATGATACAACTATCTCAAGGTGGCGTGCATCTTCTTCACCTCGGGATGGGCTGAATAGGGTGCACGATGTACCTCTATTAAGATTTCCTACCTCAATCCTCCATCTTTGGGAACATAAATCCAACCTCTCAGTGCTGAGAATAGCATCCCTCTAAATAAAAACCATAAAACTTCCCTTCGAGGGTCTCGAGACTCGATATCTACTTGAACTGTAATGTAGAAGCTATCAAGATGAAGCTGCTGAAGAATCCTACTTTGCAAATCTATGCTCACTGAGGTGGCCATAGCCACATGTCTCCATCTACTAAGAGTGTCTACCACCACATTCTCCTTCCCTTTCACATGCTCTATCTCCATATCATACTCACAAAGAAAATCCATCCAATGCTGCTAACGAGCATTGAGATTGGGTTGCGTGAAGAGGTGACAAAGACTCAGGTGATCTGTCTTGAGTGTGAATCTCTCGAAAAAGTAGAAAATGCCTTGATCGAACCAAAGCATGCACAACTATTGCAAGCTCAAGATCATGAGTTGGCTAATTAAGCTCGTAATATTTTATTTTTTGAGACTCAAAAGACACTACTCTGCCCTCCTACATCAACACACTTCCAAGCCCTGCTAAAGAAGCATCCGCGCAAACAAAAAACTCACCTGTGGATCCGGAACTGCAAGAATAGGTGTTGTAGTGAGACACTTCTTTCATGCAGTGAAGGCACTGCTCGCACTGTTCGACCAAACAAACTTCTTCCCTTTCATCTGTAGGGAAGTGATGGGGTACAAAATCTGAGATAAGTACTGAACAAATCTCTGGTAATAACCTACTAATCCCATGAAGTTGTGCACCTCGATCCACAATAGTGGGTGTTGACTTATCCATAATAGCTCTAATCTTGGAAGGATCGACGGTGATACCTTCCCCAGAAATGATATGCCCAAAATACTACACCTCCGTCTAAAAGAATGCACACTTCTCCAAGTTCCCAAAAATCTGCTACTCCCAAAGACAACTCAAGAACCAGCCGGCAAAGGTGCCCTTGTGCTCCTCATGTGTACATGAGTAAATAAAAATTTCATCAAGGAAGATGAGAATGGAGTGATCTAAGAAGGTCCTAAATACCCCATTCATCAAACTCATAAATACTACGGGGCATTAGTCAAACCAAAAGGCACCACTGTGAACTCATAGTGGCCATATCTCGTATGAAATGCGATGAATGTCTTATGAATATCGCCTCTGAAATCCTCAACTAATGGTAGCCTCGACTTAAGATCAATCTTAGAGAAAATTGTGGCTCCCTTCATCTGATCAAACAAATCATCAATACATGGAAGGGGATAACAATTCTTAATCGTTACCTTATTCAGCTGGCGGTAATCAATACACAACCGCAAGGATCCATCATTTTCTTCACAAAAACCACGGTGCACCCCAAAGGGATACACTAGGATGGTTAAGGCCTTTCTCCAAAAGGCCCTCAAGCTATAACTTGAGTTTACTGAGCTTGGGTGTTGTCATTCAATAAGATGATCGTGAGATAGGATCTAAAACTGGAACTAGGTCTATATGAAAATCAATCTCACATGGGGGTGGTAACCCAGTAGATCCCTAGAAATACATCTGCAAAGCTGTCTCAAAATGGGGTGATCATCTTGCGATGGCCCACTAGACCCATCCTCTGATCTGTCACTAACTGTAACAACATACATCTGACAACCCCATCGCACACACCGCTTAAGCTACATAGCAGAGATGGTACGAATAGAAACTTTTCTCTTAACCCCGAAATCACCGACATAACTCCCAAATCATCTCAGACAAGATATAATATTTTGGTAACAATCCACTCGGCATTGTGTGATGACAACTAATCCATACCCAAGATGACACCATAAGAGTCCAAAGGAAGGATACGGAGATCCAAGGTAGTGGTGAAAGGTCCCAAATCCACCACACACTCCTTAACTAAGGAGTCATAGATATCTTGGCTCCCGAAGCCATCTCAACATCCCAACTATGACCCTTCCTAATCGCCACCAATCTCGCATCACTGTACTAAAGATGGTGTAATGAAAGAATCGGAAGAACCAGAATCAAACAAGATGGAGGTAGGAATACCACCAATGTTACCTATGGTTTCAATAATTGTACTACGATGTTCTACTTGGAAGTTCTCGATTGCTGCATACATCCCGTGGATCGCGCCCCATATCACCAATAGTAGGCTCTAAGATCTATGTCTTACCCTTATTATTAGGTTTATGTGGGTGGTCTCTCCAAAAATGTCTAGTAACACCATAACCAAAATAACACTTTGATGCTCTCCCATATGTAGCAGGTCCAGTTGGTACTTTGGAGGTGTGGTGTGGATCTTGATCATCCGGTTGCGTTACTGCTGAGGTCTCTATTGCGAGCTCCTACTGAGTGAGTTCTCTGGGCACCCTTTTTCTTGATGGGACCCCTAAGAGGAGGCCCCATACTCTAACCTCTATGCATCAAATCTCTGTGGAGGTCTATAAGGTGGATTAGACTGCTGCTGCTACTACTGTTATGGTCTAAAAGAAGACTATGTTGAACCCTATCCACCCTAAGGAAGAGGTACTAACTCCCTCGATCTTATGTCCCGCATCTGTTATATGTGGCTCCAGACTCGATCTCTAGCTGCCGCCGGGTCTTTCCCCGAGTCTCCTCTGCTATATAGGCCTTCTCGACGGCCTATAATGTCTAGATTCAATCCCCATATGAACTTCTGGATCTGCACCTACTCATCCTGCATGTAACCAACATATTGGAGTAGATCCAAAAATCTACTCTCGTCCTCAGCCACTTGTAAGAGATGCCTATCGGAGGTCATGGAACTCATCTATCCGCTACTATATGAACCTCCATGACAAGTATCTATTCCGGAAACGCTCGTCAAAGAGCTCCTAGGCAATTATCTCAGAATTAACATGGAGCTTCTACTCCTCTATCCTCCACCAGACACTAGCTCCATCCCTCAGTAGATGGATCATAACACGAGATTTCGTGTTGCTAGAACAAGGAAAGAGCTTGAAGCATCTACTCAAGCTCACCAACCAAGCCTCTACCTAAAATCCACCTATGTCACCAGAATAATGTGATGGCCAAAGCTTTAGGATCTCCCTGATGTGATCTATAACTGTGGTCTGACGGCCTCTAGGTCTCTCTGCATGCTCATCCCTAAGCCTAGGACTCCGAGACCTCTCTCTATGTCCTAAAACTCGGTCACCCTCTCACCTTTTGGTGAATCTGCCTAGCTACCTCTCGTATGGGAGTTCTCTCCTTGATGCTCCTCCCTAGGTTGAGGAGATAAATGACCCTCAATGGAAGGGAATCTATCATGTCTAGCTGTATGTCCTCCTACTGATCCTCTATGTAGAGCAAAGCATTAACATCCCGAAGAGTTTTAAAAATATGGGGTAGGATGGCTGCTACAACATGATCTAGTTATGGTAAGTATGGGTCTATGAGAAAATACCCCTCATCCCGTCTACGCCTCCCGTCTGACTCAAGGTGAGAGTCAATTCATCTTTCTAAGTTTTATTCAATTTCCATGTTTACTAAAATATGTAATCTCTAACTAAGTTACTTTCTAGATTTAAAAGTGTGATAGGTTTAAGTTTCATGTCTCAAGTTTTCTAGTGTGCCCAATGGCCCAAGATTTTGAACCACTACTCTGATACCAAGTGTAACACCCACTAAAAACAACCCACTTGAGACCCAAGAACAACCTAGGATTAGTTAGGAAAATTATGGAATAATTTATTTTTTTAATAAGAAGAGTCTACAACTAGGTTACAAGGCAACAATTGTCACTTAACAAGTTCCAAAACAATTCTAATCCACTAGAACATACTTTTCTTTTATTAACAATTATTAGAGGTCATAAGGTCCAAAATTTAGGGTTATAAGGTTCAATTAGGTTCAGAAGGTAAATCTTCACCATACCCACTCTCTAACAGCTTAAAGTTTCAACTTAATTTTTCTCACACTTAACACATTTGAAAATTGCCTATATCATTCCCATTGGATAGGAAATTTATTCACCTTTCCAATGATATAAACAAGTCCTCTTAACTCCTCATATTTCTCAAGTTATGGGTCGGCAGGCCTTTAGGTGAAAATTTTCCCCAAGAGCGGGCCTACGGGCCCAAGGGTGAAAATTTGCCCAAAGGGCGGGTTGGCGTGTTCTTTGGGAGAATTTTGGAAAATGTCTCATGTGGGGAAATTTTTTTTTCACCCGCACTCCGAGGGTCTGTGAAGTCTACCAGGGGACACGTGGCACTCCCTAAGTCAGTGAGGGGAAAAATGGGGTGGCGGGAGACATTTTGAAAATTCTCCCGCGTGGGGCAAGGAGACAATTTTAGGCCCTCAAGTCCATAAGCTGCAAGAGACACGTGGCATAACCTAAGCCAACATGGGGAAATTAGAGTGGTGGGGATAATTTTTTTAACGTCCCAAGGGCTAAGAGGGTAATATGTACTGCGCCTTCGTTAGATTCTCTTGCCACGTGGCCACTCCAGTTGGTTGCGGGTAACTGGGATGGCAAAGAAAACATGGAAAATTTTCCAAAAATTTTCTCAAACATGAAAAAGCAAAAGAGATCCGATCCTCGCCGATGCCTCATGATGCCAAGTGGCATCACTTGATTGGTCATGGGCCGGCAGGGTGATGAGGAAAACTTGAAAAAATTTCCAAATTTTTTCGGATGCACTAAGTTTAAAAGGGGTCCGCCCTTTGTTGACACCCCATGGTGCCACATCGCAGCCTCTCGATAGGCTGCGGTTGATGAGGTAGCGGGGAAAAATTTGGAAAATTTTCCTAATCTCTAACGAAAAATTAGGGCCCGTGGGCTCGCCATAAGGAATTTGTTTCCAATTTTTGATGCCAAGAAGAAAAATTTCAGCAGAGCCATAACGCTTTGATAGAGAACTCCGTTTTTGGCAAGCGACAACTTTATGGAAAGTTCTTGATGTCCTCTTTCCACATAGATCATTAATTTTGTATTTTGATAAATTTTAAGGGGTTAATTTTAAGCAAACGGCTGCGAGTTTTTACGGTGTGGTAGTAAATTTTACCTTGTGAGATTTATTCAATTTGATCTTCTTCCTCCCTCTACATGTCAAATAGACATGAAGAGTTGTTATTAGGAGGAATTAGGATAAGTTTGTGAGGTAGATATGTTTGATTGAAATTCTAATTTGAAATTTACCATTTTGACAAAAAAAATGACTATGAAAACTTTGAACTCGGTTTGCTAGGTTTTGAAGTATTTCCTTTAACTGTATTTTTCTAATTGGATTCGTTTAGGTCCTACTACTTAAATTTAATCATTTAATTTGTTATTTTATTATTGCAGGTTCATGCTTTGCATTTTTTGTTTAGATAATTGCCAATTTGAAATAATAAAATAGAGGGAAATTTTTTAAAGGATATATTTAATTACTTTTCATCTCTAAGTGTGGAAGTTCATTCTACTCCTAGCTTAATACATTTAGTTGATTAAATCAAAACATTTACGAGCTAAAATGCAAATTCTGATTTCTAATCTTAACATTTTTCAAGGACAGAGTTATGCATTTTCCTTCATACTCATTTACTTCTTTTTCAATGTAGATTTAAAAAAAAAAAAGGCGAACAATTTAAACACAACAACACAAATTGAAAAAAGTAATGCAATCCTTTATTGATTCCAAAATACAACATTACAATCCTTTCTTCTTTTATTCCTTCCCAAACATATATTATATACATAACGAGAATAATACATTTTCTTCTCACGTGTTTCAATTTACCACTTTCCAAATAGGGATTTCATAGTGTATGCTAAACATAGATTTCCAATGGAATAACAAAATATGGAAAAGACAAAACCACATCCTTTCTCTTTGGTTTCAAAATTCTACATACAAAAACACGTATCTTTCTTTCACATTCTTTCCAAAATAGAAAATAGAGTATAACTCTTTTACATTTCAATATATAACTTGCAATCAAGACAACATCTTTCCATTACAACAAGTTCATACACTTCAAGTGGGAAAGGTTACAATGAGATTTCATTTCACAATGGATTGTCAAACTATCTTTTCTTAGCTCCGAACAACAACATGCATTCTTCACATTCTTCCAATTTGATCACAATAGAAGTAGGGAAAGTGAATGCTCTCCACCCAACCAAGAAATCCAATGAAGAGGATATGCCATCCTCCTTCATTGGCCCAGCCCCAACCATAAAGCAATAAGGGATGTGATCCAACTCATGGCAACAACAAGCTTCCACAAACATACAAGAAACATTTTCACAAAGAAACACAGGTCCCAAACGAGAATGTAGTTTATAACTACATTAAAAATGACAAACAATACAAAGGCTTCATCAAGCAATCCAAAAGAGCAAGAATCTATGGGGATGTTGTTTATGCCTCCTAAGGGGAAAATGGGTATCAAGCACATGAGAACAACCCACTAATATATATATATATATATATATATATATATATATATATATATATATATATATATATGAATATCATTTCAAAACCCTGTCATGCCCTTATGCCTCCCCCAAGTACCCCTTATTCCTCATATTTTCTTATGTCTCCCCAACCTCTTATGGCACCCCATAATGAGTAAAGAAATGCAAGTTATTTCTTTGTAAGGTGGAACCCGAATCCCAACTTCCTCTACCCTTATACCTCCCTAAAACCACTTGTGCCTCCCATAAAATAACCCCATAGTCTTCTCCTACACCATCATAGGCCATCTACCCAACAACCCAAAATATACAAAAACATTCACAAAAGAACATATACATATTATAAAGAAGAGCATTTCAAGAGCCAAGCTCCTACCTTTCCATGATGGAGTGTTCCAAGTTCCAAAACAAAAGCTTTATCCTAATGCAAGCAATCCAAAATAGCCAAGCACAAGCATGCAACAATATTCCAAAAACTCCTCCAAGTAAGAGCTCCCAAAACAACAAGAAAAATTCACCCAAAATGAAGTCTCCAAAGTGAAGTAACCCAAAACAAGGAAAGAAATTCAAATTTTATAGAAGAGGGAAGAGAAGAGAATGAGGTGGATCCATGCGGGATTCCACATCACCCATCCTCAACCCCAACCCCGAAATTCAACTTCATTCTCCAATGTTAATAAATAAGCGGGTGAATAATATGACAGATTTACTTACACACTCAAACAAGCCCATACCCCAAGGACTGTAATTAAATTATGTAAGAAAAGTGCTATTACAAAATTCAACTTGACTTGTAAAAATTCATAAAAAAGGTCTAAATCTAACCCTCCAACCATACGCAAAGTTGGTATGTAAATTTAAGAGGTATGGGACAAGTTTAACTTATTCCACAAGCCTCCAAAATTATCCTCCAAGGAAAATTCGAATTTCCAAGAAGGTGGAGTGTTTCACAATTAAAAGTTAACTTACACATCACTTACAAGGTCACTTACACATTACTTACACATTCTTACAACACTTTAAAACATGGCCGATAAATTTATTATCTACATTCTTATGACATCTTTTAATTAATTAACTAAACAATATGATTACTCACAATATTAACACCACATTAAAACACGTGCAAAAATTTAACAAAAGGGACCAAATAAAAGAAAAATAGAAAATCCCTTGGTCACATTTAAAGGTGATCCCACCCATAGGAATCCCCTAAAAAACAACACACTAAAACAAATACTAGTTGTCATGGTGACCTTGTTGAATTCATCTAAAATTCCAATGTGGTTGGTCTCCAATCCCCCGATGTTTGTTGTGATATTTTAACCTACAAAACACAAATACCTCCTTCAGCCTTGTGGCCATATCAGAATGTCCAAAATAATATAAATATAATTAAAATTTCAAAATCATCTAGATATATGAATCACAACAACATCAAAGCAATCTAACAATATCATTTATAGTTTTATCAACAACTATATCATCATCCAATAATTTTCCATTTCTAGGTCTACTCACAATATCCAAATATCACAAGTCCAAACAACATCCATCATATAACCATGTCCAACAGTATATCATCATCAACATATAAAATGTCTCTAATAATCATCATGCATCATAATTGAATCAAGTCAACAATAATCCATGATCTAACATTTAACATCATACTATAATAAAGTCCATAATCATGTCCATAATATAATCAATAGTATCATGATTAGTATCAAAAAGGTGTCAAAGGGAAGTGGGAACTACATGGCGTCCCAGATTAGCACATTTTCACATAATCTTTGAGACTCCAACATGAAGGATCGAATTGAAAGACTCAATTAAACACTAAAGTTTCTTATTAACCACGCCTAACATACACCCAAAGACTTACAGGACAATCTTTATCAATAAATGACAATGAATTGATTTTAAATTTGTTTATCTCATCCAAGATGAAGGCTCTTCTTGAAATTAAATTGCAAATACCATTAGACTAGTCATAGGGACAAGATCCTATGTGATTTCACAAAAATTTCAATGTAAGATTGCAATAGGAATGAAAGAAACTATTTGTAGACATTCAAACAAAGAAGACTCAAATTGTTAGAGATTTCACACAAATTAATCTCAAAATTGCTTAAGATTCATCAGCAAGGGAAAGCTTCCAGAGCAATCTCAGTGCTCGTCAATGGCTATACATATGTAACCAACTTGACATGATAGAAAATCTAACACAAAATAAAATAACAGGTTATCTTGGCTTGGTCTCTCATGAAGACGGATTTCTCAAAAAAATCTCAAGAATTCAGACTTCACCATTTGCAAGAGTATTCTGATTGCATTTATACATTTTTCTCACTCAATTTCCTCCCAAAAGAGAAGAATATTTGAGGGACATTTACTTTTACCAATTTGTCTCGATAACGATGTTTAACAAATTCATATCCTTAATCAGCCAGTGGACCAATTGTGAACTGATCACATTTCTTGGGCTTCTTGACTAATGACTAGGATGTCATGCCATAACTTTTCAGGAGTCCTTTTAATCATTCTGATTCTTTCATGCGAGAAATCCCCTTTTTAATCATTTTTTGGAGCCTCTACATAGTTGGACTTGACAGGTCATCCCTTTTTTCTCTCGAGGCAACACCTTTTTCACCTTTTGCACCTGCACTTTCATCATTTCATCCTTTTCCCTCTTTTTCTCTACAATTTCTTCCCCGCATCCATTTCCTCTAGTAATTCCCATTTTTTGAGTGCCTGAGTAATTCCCACTTCAAAATATCGACCTTAACGATCCTTGGACTCACAATTTAAGTTTCAAATCCATTTAATGGCACCTTACTAACAGAGATGACAAATAATTTCATCAAAGAATGATGAAAAATAGTGCGTATTCACATCTCCAAGAGTCTTGGATAAAAATGGCAGAAAAATAGATAATATGCACAAACACCATTGATCCTGCCCCTCTTCTACTTTATATCGTAGTCATCCATGTGTTTCCTTGGCGTAACTTTAAAGGAGAAGCACAGAGAGGAAAGTCTCAAACAAGCGCAAGCCTTCCACGTACTGGGCCATAGAAAAATACCTTTTGACCTTTGAAAAATCTCGGTGAAAAAAAGAACCAGCGGGAGCTTCCATGTGTCTCAATGGCACATTTTGAGATGGTCCCCAAAAGTAGAGACCCCAAACAAGCGCGGGCTCAACACGTGTCTCAGTCCGGTAGAGTCTGTTAAAAATTTGAAGGTTCAGTGGAAGGTGCCATGTGTCTAGGTCCGAGATAGTCTCCTTTGGTTGTTGAAAAGTCCAAGCAAAGGGCAGAGTGAGCAGAAGCCTCCAAGTGTCCTCTTGGCGCTTCTTAAAAATAACACTCGGGGCTAGTCCCCAAATAGGAGCAGATCCCTCCACATGTCCCGTGCCTCTAGAAATTTTCTTGATCTCGGTGATGGGAATACATGGAGGAAGCCTCCACATGTCTTCATGATGTAACTTCGAGATGGTACCCAAGAGTGGAGACCACTGAACAAATGCGGTCTCACCACGTGTCCCGTGTCTTAAAAATTTATTTGAAAAGTTTAAATACAAAGAAGAGTTGCTAAAAGCCTCCACATGTCTCCCCTGTCACATTTGTTAAGGTGGGACCACGAGGCAAATCCTCAAATGAATGCCATCCCTCCACGTGTCCATAGCCTACCAAAATCTGTACCGATTGCATGAAAAATTTGTCTAAGTTTGGGAAAAGCAACGGAATCCTCCACGTGTCTCACCAAAGGCACTCCAAGTAAAAAAAGGTGAATTTTCAAACGAGTGTTGTTCCTCCACATGGACAAGTTTTTGGTTGAAGTGAGCCATAGAGTTTTTAGAGTGCCCTCGTTGAGCTACATCCAACCAAAAAGGGCCATGTTTCTACTAATGGAGAGTTGTAAATTTGATGGGGAAAAATACACCCATTAAATCAAAAATGTAGAAATACCACCATTTGAGTTTTAAAATGAATCTTTCTTCAAGGATAGAATATTTGGAAATGTTACAAGGCTCAAATATGATCTTTGAAACTACATCTAGTCATGTTTCCATAGGTATTTGAGACAAAAATAGCAGGGACAACAAAACGTGACTGTGGAAAATGGAAAGAAAGGAACAACCCAAGTTTTACGCCCAATTTACAGACTTATTCAGATGGATAGAGAAACGAAAAACAAATTCAGGACCTTTAAGTGATCCTCGAAAAGGAAAGGATTAATCATGACAACCAAAATGGAGGAAAGAGTCTTCAAGCACCAACACGGGGAGACATAAAACATGACAGAGGCTGCAAATTGAGGAATTTCAATGAAAAACAGGTGGTGAGACAAAATTTGAGCACCAACATTAGCTCTAACTTGGGATTGGCACTCCTGTGAGTGCCACAAGAACAAATAATGACCAAGTTCCAAAATAGACCATTGGGAAACGGATTCAAAGATTAAGCTTGGCAGAGCAGAACAACCATAACCATCCTCCAAATAACGAACCGAGAAACTAGCAAGACTAGGTCACCTGGAACTATAATGAACAAAAACATGAAATCGATGAAAATAAAGAACTATACACTTTATGCATTTAATGAGTATACCTTAATTATGAGAAAACAATTAGGAAAATTCTTCAAATGTATGCCATTAACAAGTAATTCAAGTAGTTCCCGTCTAGGTATTTTAGGAAAAAGGTATTTTCACCAATTTTAATATCAATTGAATAAGGGCCCATCCACAATGCATCAAATTTACCATGCTTGCCCTTACATTCATGCCTGTTATCCCATAGAAGCACAAGATGCCCAATACCGAAAGATCTAGGTGTCACCTTTTTATCAAAAAGATTCTTCAACTTTTCTCTTAACTCCACATGTTGCTTGATGGGATGCCATTCTTTCTTCATCCAACTCAATAATCTGATTGATTTGACCATCATATGGACTAACTTCTTCATCTTCAATCTATTGAACAAACTAAAATGAATGCAATTGCAAATGGATGGGAAGCAAAGCTTGAGTTCCATATACCAATTCAAATAGGATTTTACCAAGAGATCTTTTGACATGATTCTCATCCCAAATAGAAAAATTTATTTGCTCACCCCACTTCTTTTTATTCAGCTCCAAGGTTCTTCTAATGATCTTCAATAATTTTTTATTACTAGACTCACCTTGTCCATTTCCTTGGGGATTGTAGTTAGAAGCATATGCCAAATTGATCACATACTCCTTCCACATTGCCACCAAAGGTTTGGCTCAAAATCATGGCATTATCAAAGAAATTTTAGCTTGCACTCCAAATCTACATGTTATCCAAATTTGTTCTCCTTTTCAAGCCAAGAAGCAACACAGATTCAACAGGAGCTTAGAGGTAGCTAGATCACAAATATATGTCGTTTTGTAGACGGGAGGAATCTAACTATGCCTTTGTTACTTGGATTTGTGGAGAGATGGATAGCACCTTCAAGAGGATTTGATCTATCCTCACTATTTTAGGTTGTTCCTTTCAACCAAGGTAAGAGAACCTATTTTGTAACCTTTGTTATCTGAAAGGAGATATAGGTACCTTTCTTTTGCATAAATTTTATAGAGAAGACCTCGGGAAAATATGATCAAGACACCAAATATGACTCTCACGTGTTGTCACTTCCAGTGAGTATAGAGATATTTTTAACACAAGTCTAAGGTTACTAAAGACATTTGGAATCCCGATCTATTCTTCATACTTTAGCAAATGGATTTTGGTCTTGTGTGGGTATAAAGAGCAAAAACAGGGTAGTATGGGTAGGATTAGATGTTTTAAATAACATTTTTGGTAGGAGGGGAGACAGGATGCACTTGACTCACCAGATCCTTGAGAGCTTATGAAAAATAGAAAGATTCAAACAAAAAATGCCACAAAATTTAAAAATGTTTCTTCAACTAGAATATGTGCTTTAATGGAGGCCCAGATTGGAAATTTTTCATACAGCCTATGGGATTCTATCACGAAGGCTCGAGTCAGAGAACCCAATAAAGCACCAAGATTCAAACCAAACCATGCCTGAGGTACACCCAAAGGCTTATAGATAATCTCTGTCAACAAAATGAAAGAAAAGTGATTTTAAACCATTTACTTCACTCCCAGATGAAGGATCTTCTGAGAAATGAAATTATAGATGCCACTAAACTATCATAAGGATTGAGACCTATGTGATTGGACCGGATTTTGGTACAAGATTGCAATAGAAACAAGAAAAACTACTTGCATGCATTTAGAGATGAAATAAATACACTTTACTCAAGATTAACACGAATAACTCAAGTTTGATCAAATTTATCAGCAAGGGAAAGTTTCCATAACAATCTCAAAGCTTGTCAATGGTTGTACACTTGCAACCACCTTGACACAATTTAATTTGACACAAAGAGAGATATATAGGCTTCTTAGATGGCTTCTCAAAAAGGATGGGCTCTGTCAAGATTTTTCTGCTAGAAAAATTAGTCCCCGACTTTTTCCAAAACTCCCAACCATTTGCACAAAATTTTTTTTTCCATTTATAACCTTTACAACAGAGCCCCTTCCTCCCCAAAAGACAAAAATGTTTAATGCACTAGTGCTCACCATGATTCTTTCATGATTCTTAGAATCAAATCTACAAGAAGTCTCCAGGTGCTCAAGGGGGCATATCTCATCAAATATCTCCCGCATTCAACTCCTCCCTCTAGTAGATCACTCTTTCTTCAATTTTCTAACCACTTCCGCCCCTAATCTATCAAATATGGCTCCTTGCGTGCTTGGGAGAAGAAAAATGGAAAATCTGATCGAAAGCATGAAAGTCAGACCATTTTAATGGTGAAAGATGTCTTCCAGATCTCCCCACCAAACTTAGATATCAAAATTAACTCCCCTCTCTGTTTGGCATGTAGAAAAGACCAAGAAATCATGAAGACTCACACTTTCAAGACGTGTTTCAAAGAAATGGGGGAAAATAAGATTTATACTCATACCGCTTGTCATTGATCTTTACTTTGAATTTTGGCCATCCACATGGAAGATTCAAACTTAAGAACAAACCCAAGGGTTTCCTCTGACTTCTTACAACTTTTGGAAAAATGGAAAAAATTTCCATTTTGCTCTGCACATCCGTCCTCGGGAAATGATCTTCACACTTGTCCTAAGGTGGTCCTCAATGTAACCATGGATGAATTCTCGCCATTTGACCCTCTTTTTTTGAAGAAAGGAAATATTTCCAAGTTTTTCCCGCAACTCCACCCTTGAAAATGAGCTCAACACATTTCCTAATGTGGTTCTAGTGCAACCGTGCTTCCCCTTTTACTTTTAACTCTTTTCTCCCAAAAGGAAAATTTTCCAAATTTCCCCGAGACTCCACCTCCCACCCCTTTGAATTTTCAAACTGCCACGTGTCACCATGGTGCACCTTGAGGCGGTCCCAAAAATTTGATACCTTGAACGAGCACGGGCTCGCCATGTGTCTTGGCCTAGTAAATCTTGTCGAATGATTGCAGCTCAAGAGAAGATGCCACGTGTCATGCCTCAAGTCACTCCTTTAGCCATTGAAAAGTCTAAGAAAAATGTAAAGTGAGCAGAGGCCTCCATGTGTTCTCATGGCGCTCCTTCAAAATGGAACCTAAAAGGCCGGGCCCTATTATGCGTGGCTCCTCCACGTGTCTTGGACTTTCAAAAACTTTTTGAAAAAGACTAAGTATGGGAAGACCTATCGAAGCCTCCATGTGTGTATATATCCCACCAAACCTCCACATGTCCTCCCGATGCTACTCCAAGGCAAAACCAAAAAGTAAATCTTTAAACGAGTGTCATTCAACCACGTGGATAGATTATTGAGTTGGGGATTTTTATAGAATTTTTTAAGTATTTAACCAAGATTTTTCCAACTAAAAGGTTCCACATCCACCATAGATGCAAGGATGAAAATTTTATCGAGAAATGCCACTACCAAACCGTAAAATACCAAAAATGACCTTTTGAGCTTAGGAATGAAATTTTCTTCAAGGACAAGAGGTTTGGAAATGTTTCAAGACTCAAATATGTTCTTTAGGAAAATATCAATTCATTCTTCTTCAAGTATCTAGGATAGAAAAATCAAGGACAACAGATCCTAGCATGGGATATAGGGAGAACGGGAAAACGTGAGTTTCGAAAGAACATAGCACGAGATACTCAAAATATAGACCCTTCCAGAGGAACAAAGAAATGAGGAGAAAAACATGGACCCATACATGATATTTGACCCGTAAGAGGGCTAAAAAAGTAACAAAGACTCACTCAAGCACAACACAGGGGAAGGAGAAAATGACAGAGGCCTCAAATCAATAAATTTTCAAAGGCACAAATAAGGTGAGACTATTTTGAACACCAACACTACATATGATTGTATTTAGCATGAGTTTTATGATAACTTGGTATGTTTCCTTCTTGATGGGGATTTATTCCACCCACTTAGTTAAATAATTAGTGGCCACAAGAATCCATTTATGACCAGACTTTGAAGGATAAAAATTTCCCCAAAGAAATCCATTCCCATTGTCCGAATTGGGCTTCAACTAACAGAGGTCAGTAAAAGAAGGGAGCCTCGAAGCTTTCATTCTTGCAAAAAAATGTTGACAACTTTAACATTTCCTCACCAATAGAGTTATATCCTTGAAGTGAGTTGGCCACCAATAACTAGCCCTCAATATTTTATGTGTTGTAACTCTTCCAAAGAAATGTCCCTAATAGATCCCTCCATGGAGATCAAAAATTATTTTTGGGGCCTCATTTTCAGTAATGCATCTCAAGAGCACTCCTCAGGGTTCTTCCAAGCTAACCCAAAATCAGTAATGACATACTTTTGAGAGGCTAACTTAAGATCTCTTTTCTGATTTTTACTCAGATATTTAGGGCAGCATAAATGTCTGAGATAAAAGATTATATCTTTGTACCATTCAGAACTTACCAACTTTTCAAGGACATCCACCCTTTCTCCTTCTACTTCATTCACCTCAATAGTTTGTAGGTTTCTCTCAGCCATAAGCTTAGCTAGGCCCAAACCTCTTACCAATTTTGTGGTTTGGATATCCATGTCATACTCCTGCAACTTGTTCACCCATCTGCATATTTTTCTTAAGACCTCCATCTCTGATAAGATTTCTTTCACCATGGTGTGGGGAACATAAGAAACAACTTTAGAACTCAAGATGTAGGGTCTAAAAACCTTTGTTGCTTTCACCAAGGAAAATGTTTGCTTCTCCATGATGGTGTATTTCAACTCATCTCCCTACAACGCCTTATCGAAAAAAGGCAATTGGTCTCTCAAACCCCTTCACCATTCTTCTCGTAACAAAACAAATGTAATAGTGTTTTCTCGAAGAAAAAGAAAATACTTGAAAAGGCTTCTTGTAATTTGGTGCTACCAAAATAGGGGCATGCTTTAGTGCTTCTTTGATCCCATTGAAAACTTGAATGGAAACTTCTCCCCATTTGATAACTTGGTCCTCCTTCAACATGCTAGTAATGGGGATAGTCACCAAGAAAGTTAGACACAAAACTTCCGATAAATTTTATTTGTCTAAAGAAGAGTTCAGTTCCTTTTTAGTTGTTGTAATTGGAACCTTGCTGATGGTTTCCACTCTCTCTAGATATATCATTACCCCTTCTTTCGATACAATGTGACCAAGTAACTTTGCCTTTTCCACTCTAATTTTGAAATTCTTTGGATTCAAAGATATGCCATACTCCCTCTCCACCTTATCAACATCTTCTCCAAGTGTTGCAAGTGATCATTTCTCTTTTTGGAAAACACGCTTACATCATCCCGATAAACAATAATGAAATCATTGATATAACCAAAGAAATGCTACATCCATTGCTCTTTGAAAGTTTCTCCAGCATTCATTAATCTAAAAGGAATCCCGACATAGACATAAGTTCCTAGGGAGTAGTAAAGGCAATATTTATTCTTTCTAATTCCTTCACAACAACTTGATTATAACTAAAAAACCATCCAGAGTAGATAACAATTCAGAACTAGTTACCAATTGTAGCATATTCTCCATGTTTGGAAGAGGGTAATTATCTTTCAATGATGCTTTATTCAGGTTCTTGAAGTCTACACATAGCCTTATGTCACCATTATTTTTCCTAGACATGCACTAGGTTTGCAACCCAAGATGAATACCTCATGGGCTAAATGATCCCTCCATCCCTCAACTTCTTTAGTTCTTCTTACATCTTCAAAGAAAGGAGTGGATTGATGGGCCTCTTTTTTTTCCTAAAAGGCTTGGCATTAGATTCAAGAGGAATCTCATGTTGGAACAAATCTTCCTTGTATGCCTTAAAATCGAGTAAGACCAATCTAGGCGATCTACATATTTCTTAAGCAATTGAATATAGAACCACTTCTCTTCCTTGCTAACATTGCTTCCTAACCATATTTTACATATATTTTCCTTTGTGCCCGTGTCATTTTCTTCCACATTTCTTGAAATCGACAAAATACTTTTAATAATGCAATCATTATTATCGTAGTTCAACTCAAGAGCCACCAAACCTCTAGGAATCATGTTTGTCTTCAATCGATGATGTCTTCACCAAATAATGTTTCATTTCCTTCAACAACACACACCATTGGTTCCCAATCTATATTCTAGAAGGAAAAAGATCCTTGGCTCTGTAGAAACCGCTTCACCCGGGCATCATCATCAAACACTTGCCAATTTTTAATGTTATCAGGGATAGATGGCCTTGTTAGTAGTTCAACATCATACTCACAAAATGGAGACATTGTATAATTCCTAAATATGGATCCTAACACTCGCTAACTTGTCTCAGTAATGACATTAAAATTTCTATCATGGTGCACCGTATTAAAATAGTCAAACATTTCAATCAAATCCCAAACTGCATGTTTGTATTGTTTCATTCTCTGATTTTTAGTAGCATACAGTTTCCTAATTTGCTTGACAATCAATTCTAAATCCCCTTTGACAATGACATCCTTTATACCATATTTCCATGCAATTCTCAAGCCTAATAACAGTGTGTTTCATATTCAACAATGTTGTTAGTGCATTCAAAGTTAAGTTTGAAAGAAAAGACAAACTCTTCTTGGCTTGGGGAGATCAAAACAATGCCAACACCATTTCCAAACTTGGAATAGGCTCCATCAAATAACAAGGTCCAAGGTAAACCCACTTGTTCAAGACATTTGCACTGATCAATCTTGTGCTCCTTGCCATCAGCAAACCCCACAAAGTTATCTGCATCTACATCAACATATAACACTTCATAAGAAGCATTATTTGGATCTTCAATGAGGTGCAACATTTTCTTCTCTCCATACAACTTTACAAGGCTACCTTCAATTGGAATGGTGGAAAATACATATCCATATGAACACTTCCACCAACACTTGCCACCCAATTTCTTGATAACAACATGCCCCATTTGGCGGGGCAATCAACAATGACAACATTAAGTTTCAGCTTACCCGGATAAGCTGCAAGTTATACCACCAAACCCTTCACACACCCTACAATTGGGACCTCTCTATAATCCATTTTAGTACACTTACCATAATATGTTGTCACTTTAATGTTTAATTAATTCATGACTTCCAAAGGCACAACATTACATGATGCTCCGGAGTAAAACATATAGTTGTGCAATAGTCTGTCTTTAATAATCAGTGTTGTAAAAATGGATCAACGTTTAATTGAGACTTAACTAAAGATGTCCCCAAGTAGACTTCAGGTGGTTCACCTATCTCCTCTAATGTTGGTGGTTTTTCTAGGTCTGTAATGGTTGAAGGAGGAGTGTTTACATTATTTATATTTCTACCTTGGGCACTCCTATCTTCCCCCAATCCCAAATACTCAAAAGCCCTCTTCTTATGCTCAAGAATCCTAAGTAGTTCCACAATTGGGATAGAAATCTTGATCTGAATCAAGACTTGGGAAATGTCATAGGGAATGTACTTAGGCAAAGCAAAATTTGGAGAAACCTTGACAAACTAATCAGATGGCACAATGTTTTTAACAATTTGGGCGTCGACAGAACACCGGTTCTACTTAAGACAAGAGGGCCTTTTCTAGATGCATCTTTCTTTAGAGTCTCTTTTGGGACATTGGTGATAACTCGGGGTCTTTTGGGACATTGGTGACAAAAGGGCCTTTTCTAGGTGCCCCTTTGACAACTTTACTTCTTGTGTTATACTCCTTTTCTTGGGCCACAACAACATTCATTAGCAATTATCTATCCTCTTCACATGGGATTCCTCCATCGTATTTCTTCATCATTAGAGCTCTTAAGTACTCAAAATAATTAATAGGAAGTTCAAATTCTTGTACCATATCTATTTATAAAGCATAAGAGGGAGGAAGAAGAGGTACCCGTGAATGAGTCCCAAACAATTTCTACATTTCTTACACTTATTACCTCAGTTGAAGTTGCTCCTTGTTGTGAGCTTGTAGAGCAGTCCACCATGCATGCATCATCATCAATGTTGTCATCATCATCAGATTCTTCAACTTTCTGATCTACTTCACATGGCAGGTGGGGTAAGAAGCATTTGTCACACCAATCCATTTGATTTGTATCTTCAAAAACAATAACTCGGCATTTAGAAGATCAAGAACTACTCTATTCTCCCTAGCTTGGGGTTGTCTAGCTCCCATGGGTCCTTTACCTCTGTCATCAGACCTTTGATCATTTCTAGGATGATTTACAAGTCTGTCTTTTCCTATTTCCTATGCTAACCCTGAGAACCTTGTCTAATTCCTTTTCTACCCTGGCTAGCTTGTAAGAGATTTCTTTGACAACCCCGCCAAAGTCCTTACAACTTCCTCAAGATCCATAACCTTACTTGATTGAGGCTTCTTAGGGTTGATTAGTTTAACACCCTCCCTCTTAGGAGGTTTTCCAACTACTTTAATATTGTTCTCAATTTGTAGAGCCATGGTAAAGGCCTCCGCTTCAAAGTCCCCGGTTTTTATCGCTCAAATAGTAAGTAACTTTTTTATCAAATACTTTATTAGACATGATTCATCACATGGCCTCAAATTAATAGGCATTCTTCTCAATGTTTTGTTAAATCTAGTGTTGAAATCATGCACTGATTCATTATGATTTTTTTTTATATTTTCAAACTCTGATAAAAGAAACCTAGGGTCTATTTTGTTACCGTAATGCATTCTAAAGGCATTCTACATCTCTATCTAGGAGTCAATGGAATTATCTGGGAGAGATTTATACCAGCTTCCTCGAATCTTCTTCTATAGTGTGAATAAATAATTTTATGTATACATCTTCAAACTCTATTTAGAAATCCTCCATGATATTGACAATGGGTTTCAAGTGTTGATCACCAATTATTGCATTATTTCCTTGAAACTTAGGCAATATGTTTCTTACATCCTATGGAACAACATTTGGATAGCCAACCATACCTCTAAAACTGATGGGACCAAAAGTATTAACAAAAAATGGAGGTCTGAGGTGGAGGCTGAGCCATATTATTCTAAGGAGGTGATCTTACAGGAGAAACAAAATGATGAGGAGTGAGGGGTCTGTGTGGTACAGGGATACAATTTTCAAAATGACTACCCTCTAAAGGATTTGTCTCTTAGAAAACTCTATTAGATTTTGAAAATATAGGAGCAAATTGAGAAGCAAATGTTTCAAATACAGATGATGGACCCTCTCCAGATGGAGAATTTAATTCAACAAAGAGGCTACCTAATTCAAAAGAACTTGAGGAAGTACTACAATATTCAATCATAGGATGATCAGTTTCACCAATGGAGATCTCCCTTCTTCATGCTTGATCTCCAAAAGCCTTCCATATTCTTCTTCCTTGTAAATTAGACTTTCCTAGCTCTTGAAACAACCTTCTACTAGGGTCCTTGGCGAAGAAAGATATTCTTCCTTCTAGATTTGTAGATATTAGTGACAAATATTTCTTGATATATGTTCAAGACACTGGTATTTATAAAGAATTTGAAAAAATAGAGTCACCACTAAGGATTTTCACCTTATTTTGTGCAAATGCACTATGAAAGACCTATCAAATGTCTCTCAATAATAGATTCATGCAAATCTTACAAGATATGCTCTTCTTTTACCCAAATTTATCAATGATGATACAAATCCTAGTGCAATAACTATATAAGCTAGAAATATTGCACTCAGAACTCACAACTTTGAACAATTCTTACAGATCTGAGCAAATAATGACGTTTCGCAATGTATTTGTACTTTAAAATCAGAAAAGCATTACCATGGCCTACACACGTACACCATTGTTCAAATACTTTAAAGAGTCCCCAAAAATAGTGCCACAAGTGTTGGTATCCTAATTCGTTATCCTTTTCAAGATGATTAGTAACATAGCTTTGACAGGGAGCTTAGAGGCAGATAAATCATAGTGTGTGTCGCTTTTTAGCCGTGGATGAGATCTAACTCCCTTTGTTACTTAGATTTGTTGAGAGATGGATAACACCTTTAAGAGGATTTGACCCATCCTCACTACTTTAGGCCATTCCTCTTCGACCAGGTAAGACGACCCTTAATGTAAACTCTATTGATGAAGGAGATGGAGATATCCATCTTTTGCACAAATTCTATGAAAAGAACCTTGGGAAAATACGGTCAATGCTCCATTATTTAACTCTTAAAATTTGTCACTTCTAAATGACGGAGATACTTTCAACACAAGGCTAAGTTTATCAAGACATTAAGAAATCCCGATTGTTCTACATATTTTTTCGCAAGTAGATTTTGTTCCTTTGTTGATATACGGACAATTAGGGGTAGTTAAGGGTGGATCAATGGTTTTTAAATGATTTTGGTGGGAGATGAAGCATGATAAATTTGATTATACCATATCTTCGGAGGGACTTCACAACAATGAACAACTTCAACAACAAAAGCTTGAGAACAGTTAAGACGTTCCTTCAACTAGAAAGTGTGCTTTAATGGAGGCCCAGATCATCACGTTTTCACATAATCTTTGAGACTCCAACACGAAGGCTCAAATTGAAAGACTCAATTAAACACTAAAGTTTATGATTAATCACGCCTAAGGTACACTCAAGACTTACGATAATATTTATCAACAAATGACAAAGTGAATTGATTTTAAATTTGTTTATCTCATCCAAGATGAAGGCTCTTCTTGAAATGAAATTGCAAATACCATTAGACTATCATAGGGATGATATCATGTGTGATTTCACAAAAATTTCAATGTAATATTGCAATAGGAACAAAATAAACTATTTGTAGACATTCTGAAACAAAGCAGACACAAATTGCTAGAGATTTGACACAAATTAATCTCAAAATTGCTTAGATTCATCAGCAGGGGAAAGCTTCCAGAGAAATCTTAGTTCTTGTCAATGGATATACATATACAACCAACTTGACATGATAGAAAATATAACATAGAAGAAAATAACAGGTTATCTTAGCTTTGGTCTCTCACGAAGATGGCTTTCTCAAAAATTTTCTCAAGAATTCAAAATCTGACCATTTGTAAGAGTATTCTCATTGCATTTATACATTTTTCTCACTCAATTTCCCCCCCAAAAGAGAAGAATATTCGAGGGACCTTTTCTTGTTACCAATTTATCTCAGACATCAACGTTTAACAAATTCAGATCCGAAATCTTGCTAGTAGACCAATTGTGAACTGATCACATTTCTTGGGCTCTCAACTAATGACTAGGATGCCATGCCATAACTTTTTAGGAGTCCTTTTAATCATTTTGATTTTTTCATGCGATAAATCCCCTTTTTAGTCATTTTTCGTAGCCTCTCGCATAGCTAGAATAAGTCATCCCTTTTGCTCTCAAGGCAACACCTTTTTCACCTTTTGCACCTACACTTTCATCATTTCATCCTTTTCCCTCTTTTTCCTCTATAATTTCTACCCCACATCCATTTCCTTTGGTAATTCCCATTTTTTCAAGTTCTTGAGTAATTCCTTTTTCAAAATATCGACCTTAACGATCCTTGGACTCACAATTTAAGTTTTGAATCCATTCAATGGCACCTTACCGACAAAGATGAAAAATAATTTCATCAAAGAACGATGAAAAATAGTGTGTATTCGTCTCCAAGAGTCTTAGAGAAAAATGGTAGAAAAATAGGTGAAATGCACAACAACCATTGATCCTACCCCTTTTCCACTTTATATCGTAGTCGTCCACGTGTTTCCTTGGTGTAACTACAAAGGAGAAGCATAGAGGAAAGTCTCAAACAAGCACGAGCCTTCCATGTACCCAGGCCCAAGAAAAATGCCTTTTGGCCTTTGGAAAGTCTCGGTGAAAAAAAAACCAGCAGAGAGGCTCCGCACGTGTCTCAATGGTAAAGTTTGAGATGGTTCCCAAAAGTAAAGAACCCAAACAAGTGTGGGATCAACACATGTCTCGAATCTAGAAGAGTCTCTTAAAAATTTGAAGGTTCAGTGGAAGGCACCATGTGTTTAGGGTCTCGAGACAGCTCTTCTTCACCAGTTGAAAAGTCTAAGCAAAGGGTAGAGTGAGCAGAAGCCTCCAAGTGTCCTCCTGGTGTTTCTTCAAAATAAAACTCACAGGCCAATCCCCAAACAAGCGCAGTCCCTCCACATGTCCCATGCCTCTAGAAAGTTTCTTGAAAAGTCTAAGTATGGGAAGACCCAGTGGAAGCCTCCACGTGTCTTCATGGCACAACTTCAAGATGGTTCCTAAGAGCAGAGACCCTGAACAAGTGCGGATCACCACATGTCCTAGGCCTTAGAAAATTACTTTGATAATTTTAATTACAAAGTAGAGTCGAGGAATCCTCCACATGTCTCCTTGTCGTAATTGTTAAGGTGGGACCTTGAGACATGACCATCAAATGAGCACCATCTCTCCGTGTGTCCATGGCCTACCAAAACTATACCGCTACATGAAAAATTTGTCCAAGTTTGGGAAAAGTGAGGAATCCTCCACATGTCCCCTTGCGTAACTCCAAGGCAAAAACAAAAGGTGAATTTTCAAACGAGCGTTGTTCATCCACGTGGACAAGGTTTGGGTTTAAGCGAGCCATAGAGTTTTTAGAGTGCCTGCCAAGCCACATCGAATTGAAAAGGGCCACGTTTCCACGGATGTAAAGATGTAAATTTGACGGGGAAAAATACACCCATCAAATCGTAAAAATGTAGAAAAACCACCATTTGAGCCGAAATGAATCTTTCTTCAAGGACAGAAAATTTGGAAATGTTACAAGGCTCAAATATGATCTTTTGAGCTACATCCAGTCATGTTTCCATAGGTATTTGGGACAAAAATAGCATGGACAACAAAACCTGACTATGGAAAATGGAAAGAAAGGAGCAACTTGAGTTTTACGCCCAACTTACGGACTCATTCGATGGACAGAGAAATGAAAAACAAATTCTTGACCTTTAAGTGATCCTTGACCAAGGAACGGACCGATCATGGAAACCAAAATGGAGGACAAAGTCTTGAAGCGCCAACACATGGAGACAAAAAACATGACAGAGGCCACAAACTAAGGAATTTCAATGACAAATGAGGTGATTCCAAATTTGAGCACCAATAGACACTAAGTGGTTTGATTTACACCGGATGATTCCTATACAACCTCATTTGAATTCTTTAAGGGCTTATAGGTGAAGGATTGAAAACATGATATATTATCCTCATATTGTCACACTTACATGCACCAAAGATTTGAGATATTTCATGAAGAGGTGATACATAAACTAATTGGTGCAAAGGATTATTGGTATAGGTTTGTATATTTTTTTGTTCGATTAAAATTCATTGGAAGATGTCTAATAATTTTTTCAGTTTTATTTATTATCAATATTATGAACTCAAAATTTTGTAAGCCTCATGGTTTTTGTGTGCATGATGTTTTTCAGGTTTGAGTGGCAACATCGAGGATTTGCACATGTATATGGATTCATGTGGGTTCTCGGTATCCCTTGCATGGATACATTGGATTGGATGAATGAGAATAGGGTTGCGCTACAAGATCATTTTTTGACACATATGTTGCTTCGTGGAATCCCCGTGATAGCCATCAGATAAATGTAATGCTCGGGTCATTCTAGAGTTCAATGAAACCATCACGAGATACTAGAGTGTGACCTACTTTGTGGCTATGAAGAACTTATTAATCCTGTTTAGAGGCATACAAGATGTAGCAAGATGTCATGTTTACGAAAGAAAGGATTGAGTATGGTTTTTCGTTGTAAGGTTCTCATGGGATCTTTGGGATAATTCATAATTTTTATTGATACAGAAGTCGAGTAATAGATTTGAACCTTCCCGCAACCTATGATATTGAACATTCACAACTTAGACATGTTGGCCATATGGCACGGTAATTTTGATTGCCACTGTTGTTTCTAGACACACAAGTGTTGAAGTATATATCAAAATATGATTCAAAGGAAAAACACGGTCATGTATCTTCCATGACATGTTGACGAGGATATTAAATGATGTAGAGGGGGAAGATACAACATTTTTCATCTACCGAAGGTTTTTTACGATACAATTGTAGAACATTATATTGGGGCATAGGAAACATGCCACATGATGTTAAAGTCACCATTGGATTAGTGCGCATATGTTTGTGACATTTGAATGTTGGTCAAAATGTTTTTCAAAGGTTAGCATGTCATCGAAGAGGATACTTGGTGGATCATGTTTCATTGAGGCATATAAGGAACACCCATTACAATTGGAATCCATTTCTTTGGTTGATGCTACAAGGTCGTGGTCATTTAACATGAAGAGAAAGAAAGAAAAATTGAAATCGATGGACACACCTGTTGTCAGATGCATATGGCTGTGATATTTCTCCATTCCTCGAAATCCGTTCGAGGATGATGAGAAATTTTGTTGGAGTGAGTGGTTTTTGTACAAACCTTTTCATGATGTACATAGGGAAATAAGTAAAACGCAGCAGGAAATTTTGGGAAATTGGGAGAGAATAAAGAATACGTATCATGCATGACATGTCAACCAAAAAGATGTAATGGATGAAGAAGAGAAAGATGAATTTGATGATGATGAAACATAAAATTTCATAGGTGTGGATGGGATGGCTAAGTGGGAAATGTTATATTGTGTTGTTCCTCCGAATCATGTGAATTTGAGTGATCTTCATATGCTTGGAAAATGATATTTTTATTTGAACAATGTTTGGGATATAGAAGAGGATGAGGACTTGCAGGATGCATCTACATGTTTTATAGAAACAAACAAATCCATGCAAAATGTGTTGGGTGCTTCAGACATTTCTCTCTCGATATGGACATGTTGTCAATAAAACAACATATTTCTCTAGAAACTATTATAGAGCATTCTAGAAAAGGTTTTTAGGAAGCTCTGCTCTAATTTATTATACAAGGTACACTTGAAATAGGAAAATATTACTCAATCAATTACATTAAAAATGTGCTGGAAAATTACTTCACTCTAGGTAAGATCACCTGCTTCTTTTAGCACTGACAACAATTGCTTGCTTTCAACATCCACGGTACTACAGCTTCATGCGTCTCTAAGAATTCCATTGCGTGACTGAGACCTTTGAAAAATAAAGTGTTGGCTATATTTCAATAGCAAAGCAAATATTATAGATACATTCTTATTGATGAAATGAGTTTCGTGGGCCCAAAACTATTGAAAAAAACGATATCCACTTGTGACAAGCATTTCCTTCATACAAGAATGTGATCTTCGGAGGTAGATATGTAATTCTCGTTGGCGATATTTCCCAAATACAACCTATAACAGACATACCAATGTATGTGGGAAGCATAAAAGGAAAAAAATTATGGAAATCATTTTCATTATTGTGACTCTAGACATGATTTTATGTTAAGAAGGGGATAGTGTGGAGTAGGTGAAGTTTCATAACTTTCTATCTAATTTGAGAAATTTGAATCCCACAATTGAGGATTTGGAATTGTTAATGTCCAGAACCGATTCGTGCTTTGGTGCAGAGGAAAGGTCCATGTTTGAATCTTCCTATCATCTATTTTCGACGAATGTCCAACTAAAATTTCATAACAAGAGCATTCTTAAGAAATTGAATGTTCTGTCGCATGAGTTGTTGTGACCCACATCAGAAATGTTACCACAAGATTATATCTTGTGTAGATGATTGGGAGTTGAGTCGGTGATTTCGAGGGTCGGGAGACCCGCTTTCTATTCACACCATCTCTCAAGCTATGCAGCTTAAGTAGCATGTATGGCGGGGTTGTCGATGTTTGCTATTATAGTCAGTCACAAATTAGAGGATGGGTCTAGTGGACCATCGCTAGATGATCACCCCATTTTGAGAGATTTTACAGATGTCTTTCCTAGGGACCTACCAGGGTTACTAGCCCCATGTGAGATTGATTTTCATATATATCTAGTTCTGGGAGCAGAGCCTATCTCATGAGCACCTTATCAGATGGCCACCCCGAGCTCGCGCAAGCTCAAGTTGCAGCTTGAGGGCCTTCTCGGAGAAAGGCCTTATCCATCCTAGTGTATCCCCTGGATGCACCAAATGATTTTGTGAAGAAGGATGGATCCTTGCGCTTGTGTATTGATTACCGCTAATCCTGAACAAAGTAACAATCAAGAATCATTATTCCCTTCCGTGCATTGATGATTTGTTTGATCGAATGAAGGGAGACACAAATTTCTCTAAGATATACCTTAAGTCAGTTACCATCAGGCTAAGGATTTTAGAGGAAGACATTCATAAGACCGCCTTCAGATGAGATATGGCCACTATGAGTTCATAGTGGTTCCTTTGGTTTGAGTTTGATGAATGGGGTATTTAAGACCTTCTTAAATTGCTTCGTGCTCATCTTCCTTGATGAAATTTTGATTTACTCACGTACGTGTGAGGAGCATGAGGAGCACCTTCGCTAGGTTCTTCAGTGTCTTCGAGAGTAGTAGCTTTACGGGAACTTAGAGAAGTGTGCATTCTTTTAGATAAAGGTGCAATATTTGGGTTATATATTCTTTGGGAAAGGTATCACCATCGATCCTTCCAAGATTAGAGATATTATGGATTGTCCAACACCCACTACTATGACTGAGGTGCGCAGCTTTATGGGATTAGTAGGTTACTACCATATATTTGTTCAGGACTTCTCTCATATTGCACACCCCATCACTTCCCTTCAGAGGAAAGGGAAGAAGTTTGTTTGGTCGGATAGATGCAAGTAGGCCTTTAGTACATTGAAGGAATGTCTCACTACAAAACCTATTTTTGTGGTGCTGGATCCACAGGTGAGTTTTTCATTTGCATGGATGCTTCTTTAGCAGGAATTGGAGGTGTGTTGATACAGGAGGGTAGAGTAGTGGATTTTGAGTCTCACAAACTCAAATATTACAAGCTTAAATATTTGACTCATGATCTTGAGCATGTGGCAGTTGTGCATGCTTTGGTTCAATTGAGGCACTATTTGCTTGATCAAAGATTCACACTCAGGATAGATCACTTTAGTCTTCACCACCTCTTCACATAACCCAATCTCAATGTTCGTCAATGGCGTTGGATGGAGTTGCTTTGTGAGTATGATATGGAGATAGATCATGTGAAGGGGAAGGAGAATGTGGTGGTAGACACTCTCAGTAGATGGAGACATGTGTCTATGGCCACCTTAGTGAGCACATATTTGCGAAGCAAGATTCTTCAGCAGCTTCCTCTTGATAGCTTCTACATTGTAGTTCAAGTAGAGATCGAGTCTCAGAGACCCCTCGAGGGGAATTTTGATGGTTTTTAACTAGAGGTAGATGGCCTTCTCAGGCATAGAGGTTGGATTTATGTTCCTATTGTATATATCTTCCCCACAAGTAGATATAGACAAATGGAAGAATATAGAAATCAAAGAAACTCAAACCCCGACATTTAATGCACCCTAGCGCAGTTAAGGGCGTAGGTAAAAGGATGTCGACATGAAAATGGATGTGCCCTAGCGCAGTTAAGGGCACAGGTAAAAGGATGTCGACATGAAAATGGATGTGCCTAAGCGCGAGTAGTAAAAGGATGTCGACATGAAATGGATGCGTCTGGCGCAGGTAAAAGGATGTCGACATGAAAATGGATGTGCCTAGCACGTAAAAGGATGTCGACATGAAATGGATGTGCCTGAGTGCGGTTTAAGGGAACAGTAAAAGGATGTCGACATGAAAATGGATGCGCCTAAGGCGGAGATTGGAGGCTCACAACACAAAACTTCAACACCAAATTTTCAATGCCCGTGGCGCACGTAAGAGTATGTCAACATATGGATGGATGTGCCAAGGTGCATCTTCAAGAGGCGCAAAATTTTGAGCATTGACACCCCAATAGAAGCAAACCCTAACCCAGATATTCAAATGGCCATAACTTTTCACAGGGAGCTTGGATTCATGCAAGGTTGGAATTTTCAGAAAGCTTACGAGGATATCTTTAATTGGTTGAGAACAAGTTCTTCAAAATGAAAAATAAAATTCTCCATTTTTTTGGTTTACTAAGGTCCTCACCTGCCGCGAATAATGAGATGAATTAAATACAACCTAGAGGTGGTTGGGGTAGATTTGGAATTCCTCTCTCTTCCCTCTCTCATCCTTCCTATAAATTTTAAGGAGGGGATTATTTCTAAAGGTTTGACATTCTTGTTTTGCCCCTCCCATCTTCTCTTTGGTAGGTGAATTTGTGGAGTTAAAACCTCCCATCTAAAACTGTAATGCAACTTTGCCTCTTGGCATTTTGTAGTGTATTGTATCAATCTTTGGAGAAAATAATGCATGTATGTGGATGATTCTCAACCCTCTCTGTGTTCATTTGCATCCTCTTGATATTTCACTTTAAATTTTGTTATCTGTGCATGATCTTGCATTGCATTTTAATGGTTTGCGTTTATTGGCAAGATAGGTGTTCTTCATTCCTCAGTGCATCATCTTTGTTAGTTTAGGTTTATTTTTATGCATCTTCTTACCCTATCTCCTTGGCATGTTAGATTAGGTTTTTGAGTAAACCCTCTACATTTTTATGTGTGCATCTGAATAGAGGAATAAGAACCACCTTCATCCGAGAGAGCTTTCTTGATTCACAAGGTCCCACACTTGGGAAAAGCTCCATGTTATCTAATCACACTTTGAGAGTCTCAACCCATCAAGTTACGGAGACATTCGAGTAGTCTTTGTGATTCGCCATCAATAGTTTTGGCATGCCGGTGGGACCAAGAGGTCATTCCACAAGATTTGAAGGAATTTTCAAGGAATTTGGAATTAGAAATTGCAAGTTTTATAATTTTAGATTTTTCACCTTCCAGGCTGAACTCCAAAATCGATTTTCAAGGGCTTAATTTTCTCAAAACAAGTCAAAATTTCACCAGTTGATAGATCGGGGATAATCTTCAAAAGAGTATTCTTAGATTTTTGAGATTTTAACTTTCAAACTTTCATAGTTTTTAGTATTTTGGGTTTTCCCAGTGTCAAGCTGTCCCAAGTTCCGACCACAAGATATTTGAGTCTTGTAAGTTACCTTTCACGACCTGAGTTTTACCTATACCTTTCGGGATTAGTAGCTACACAACAAGACTGATAACTAAATTGAAGAACTGTATCTTCCAGGTCCTTCAAAGTTTTAAATTCTATTTTTAATATTGTCAGGTTTGGTGTGTAACTTGGCAGAATCTAGCCTTTTGAGGCTCATTATCTAACACATCTGGTGACTCCGAAGGGATAGAATTTAGTGGTGTAGCAACAAAATTTGCCCAGGCATATGAGAAGAATTCAAACTAGGTCTGATACTCAAGAAGAGGGGCTATTTGTCCACTTGCAACTATCACCAGGAAGAGGAAGGAGAGGAAGAAGACCACAAAGATCACCATCTCCACCTAACAGGACTTTATCAACCCCTCCACCTGGTAGACCTTTCATCCAATCAACAAGGGTTCTCAGGCCAATCAGAATGGTGCAACAAAACCCTTTTGTCAACTTCACTAGTAGCAGCCCACTTGCCCTCAATGCATAGAATCCAGTTCCAATTACAGCATTGAAGAACATTCCATTTTTCACTAGAGAAAATCATACCACTCCTGGTGATCATGTCAAAGACATTGCTAATGTTTGTGCAATCCATGAGATAAATGAAATGGATGTTTCTATCAAATTGTTGGCATCTTCGTTCAAAGGGAAGGCATTGCAATGGTTTAGGAGCCTTGGAGCTGGTTCTATCCAAAATTGGAATCAGTTAGGCATAGTTCTCCATGAGAATTTTGGAGAAAAGGAGACAATTGTCTCTACTAGAACACTTGACAACTATCAAGAGAGCTCCCAATGAGCAGCTGACTGACTTTAACTTCAGATTTCAAAGGTCTTGGGATAGAATTCCAGTGGCCATTAGGCCAACAGCTGAAGGTTCTTTTCTATATTATCTTAAGGCTTTGAATTCTGATATTTCTATGTTAATTCAATCTATGGGAGGCACAACCTTACCTGTTGCTTATAGCATTGCCATTAGGGCTGAAAAATGTCTTATTCAAGCTGGTAAGCTGGCTCCTAGGCCTCCCATGCCCTTGTATCCAAACTTAGAAAATCCAAGCACTAGTCAAGCACCCACTTTGGCTCCTATTCCCACTCCTAGAAATCAAAGTTCAAATGAAACTTATACTTCATCCTCTAATGCTTCAAATGAACTCCCGTGAGTCGTGAAACAATTGCAAAATTTGGGAAATGAGTGGTTACACTCAAGAGGCAGCAAGCCCAAAGCTTTAGACCTTCTTATCAGCCTCAAGCTCAGCCTAATAGGCCATCATACCAGCCCAATAGGCCACCCAATCCAGCTGCAAATCAAAGCCAAGTAAGGCCTCCCGCTAATAGACCATTTCAGCTCTATAACCCCAATGTTGCATCTTCTTCTAAAGCATTAGTTCTGTGAAAAACAACATAGCTCAAGAGTATGATTGGTGTTTCCCATGCAATGAACCTCATAACCAATCTATGTGCTTTAATGGTGCTTTGAAAAAAGCCTTGATGGTGGCAACTACTGGTGTAGAGGGTGAAGTGAGTCAAGAAACAAATCAGCAACAAGGGACATCTTAGCAAAACATAGCTCCAAATGATACCGCACTTGTGAATTGGCAATCTGAGGATTTTTGTTGCATGAATCAAACAATTTCTCAGAGTGTAGCAAATTAACACAAGATCAAAGAAGAGAAATATTGGTGAAGGGTAGTCATTGGCTCCAAGTGATCTATAACCTTCCATCACTCCACAAGGTGTTGGTAAGCAAAATACAGTTCCAAACACGCAAGGACAACCCAAACCACCTTCTAAACCAACTCAAATGCCAGCTGTTGCTACCCATGTGCAAGAAAGGAATGTGCAAGCTAAAGGACAGCAAAGAGATCTTTCATCCCCATTTAGCATCATTGATCAAATGAAGAAGACAAATGTGAATATATCAATGTGGGAATCTTTATCCATCCCAGGCCAAAGAGATCTTCTACAAGCTGCCATGAAGAATTGGTCAACTTTGAACCAGCAGGTCCATATGCAAGAGAATGCCCTCACAAATGCTACTCATCTTGAAGGGAATCATGGAGGACAATAAGGTAAATTTTTGAAGCCCCCTCCATTCTATGTTTCATTAATCATTAGGGATAAACTAGTACACAATTGCATGATTGATTCTGGGGCAAGTAGTTTTGTCATGCCCAAGCAAATAGCTGATCAGCTAGGTCTCCAATATGAAGTCATATCAAAGGGGGTAGTGTAATTGGATGGGACAACGGTAGAATGGTGGGAGTGATTAAAGGTTTGAATCTTACCACCGTATGCATGCACCAACGTTAACATTTTGTAAGATGTGTCAATGATAGATTTGCCACCATTCTTTGCCCTATGCTTATCAAGGGATTTCATAGCTAGAATTGGAGGCTACTTATCTACTGGTTGGTGTTACATGTTATTCGAGACAAGATATCGTACTACGGTCACAATCAGATCCAAACAAATTGCAAAATTTCACATTGAACCTCATACTCCAAGCCAAATCAATGCCAACTGTTCAACATTTGATCAAGAAGATTATCCAAGCACAGATGAAGCTGACACCAAAGTTGGAAGCATCCCAGATTTAACTCTTGATGAATGGGCAAGCAAGGTACATGCTTTTGATCCCTACCAAGAAGTAGAAGAATCTAAGCTAGGATTCTATTGCATACATGAAGAAAACCAGCCTATTCCTAGCATCACCAAACAAGACCATAAGGATGACAATGAGGTATGGAAATTATTTTTTGATGGATCAAGGAGTAGGCAAGGTGCAGCAGGAGGAGTTATGCTTGTTTCACCTCAAGGCATCAAATATTATTCATCTTTCCGTTTCCATTTTTCCTGTTCAAACAACACAGTTGAATATGAGGCCTTGATTCATGGACTTCATTGGGCCAGGAAAAAGGGCATAAAGAACTTGCAGGTGTTTGGAGATAGTGAGCTAATCGTCAACCAAGTCAGGGGACAACATGCTACAAAGAATGACCTGTTGAGGAACTACAAGAATAGGGTATGGGACCTTATTGAGGATTTCAAAGCTTTCAACATCATGTCCATACCCAGGAAGAAAAATGAAGCCGCAGATAGGCTCGCAGCAGTTGGAGCAATGTTTGATGTGGTTGACAACATCAGAAGGGAAAAAACACAACCACATATGCATGTGATTGTGAGGCCAGTAGTTCCAGATAATAACATAAGCTGGTAGGTGTTTGAGAACGATCAACATATCGTTAATTTTTGCAAGAAGAGGTTGAATTCTTAGCTAGGAATCAGGATAGACTAGAGCAGCAGTACGGGGATCAAGTAGTGCAACTGTGGAAAAATAAGCTTCCCAAGGGTTTAGTAACAAAGTGGAGTCTATCTTCAACCCTAAAACTAGTTCCGTAAGGAAAAGGCTAACATACAGGTCAAGAGAGAAGATTTAGAGATAATTCCAGGTTGGGGAAGGTAAAACACTTCAAATTGATAAAGTGGCCACTTTGAACAGAGAAATCAGATTTCATACAACTTTGCCAAGAATTTCTAGATGTCTTCACTTGGAGCTATGAAGACTTGAGAGGATTCAATCAAGTTGGCACAACATACCATAGAATTGGATCCAGATGCTAAGCCCATCGTGCGTAAGCAGACTCACATTGAGCCTCTAATGAAAAAGAGCTAAGCAAGCTAATAGAGGCAAGCACTATATTCCCGATCAAGCACTCAAGTCTGGGTTGCAAACTTGGTTCGGTCGGAAGAAGAGTGGAGAAATCGGGTTGTGTGTGGACTTCCGAGACCTCAACGAGGAATCTCTCGAGACCATTACCCACTTCCTTCAATGGAACAAATATTGCAAGTGGTGTATGCTGGTTCGGAGAGATTCTCTCTCTAGATGGCTACTCGGGGTATAATCGAGATAATGGTAAAAGAAGATGACCAATTCAAGATGGATTTCACCACCAAATGGGGCACTTATGACTATAAGAAGGTGCCATTTGGGATATCAAATTTTGGAGCCACTTTCCAAAGGGAAATGGATATGGCATTCAAGGGGTTGATCAATAAAATAGTTCTGATATATCTTGATGACATCACTGTATTCTCCAAAAATGCATCGGATCACCTCTTTCATTTGAGGTAGGTATTTCAGAGGTGTAGAAGATTTGGGGTATCATTGAATCCCAAAAAATCCATATTCTTGGCTCACGAAGGAAAACTTCTAGGCCATATTATTTCAAAAGAGGGGTTGACGATTGACCCAGAAAGAGTTGAAGTAATTCGAGCATTGCCATTTCCAAGTCACAAGAAGGCTCTTCAAAGCTTCTTAGGAAGGATCAATTTTGTCTGTAGGTTTGTTCCAAACTTTACATGACTCTCGTAAAGCCAATAACACTGATGTTAAAAAGAGCATGACATTTAAGTGGACATCGAAGGCAAGACAAGTTTTGAGGAAATAAAAGAGGCTATATCTCAAGCTCCGAATCTCGTCGATCCGAGACTTCTCCAAGGACTTCATGCTATATGCCTTCGGTGGTGGAGACACAATTTCTGCAATCTGCTACAAAAAAAAGAGGGATTAGAACAACCATTGCTTTCTTCATCAAGGCACGGAGGAATATGAAACAAGGTACTCTTTCATTGAAAAGTAGGGCCTTGCGGTGATCGGGAGCTTAAAGAAATTCAAGCACCTAGTCTCAAACAATAAGATCCAATTGTTGGTCTCTCATGCGGAGTCAAGGA
Source organism: Taxus wallichiana var. yunnanensis (assembly GCA_018340775.1). Lineage (NCBI taxonomy): Eukaryota > Viridiplantae > Streptophyta > Pinopsida > Cupressales > Taxaceae > Taxus > Taxus wallichiana. The sequence continues at coordinate 775,427,956 of CM031244.1, forward strand.
ATTCCTTCTAAACAAGGATCTGAATGAGAAACGTGCGGGATGGATAACCCGTGTCATGGAATATGAAAAGGACTATGTGAACAGGACTAGTTTTGAGTCGACAAGTTGAAGCAAGTGATGAAAAAGAGATTGTATTGGTACTACAGGATGGTCAAGAATAGGAAAATGATGACATGCCCGCTCCTTGTTGGACTCGAGAATATGATACACTTCTTACGGTAGGCCTATGTCCTCCAGAGTTGAGGAGAGAAAAAAGGAGATACTTCAGATTACAAGCCATTCCATATGTGCTTGTTGATGGTGTTTTGTTTAAAAATAACATCAATGGAGTTCTATTGAGGTGCATTGGGATAGGTCAAATTGAGAGGGTGTTATGAGATTTTCATTATGGAGATTCGGAGGACATTTTGCCCCACGAGTAACAGCTCTCAAGATAATGAAGGCAGGGTATTATTGGCCGACAATGTTCAGTGACTGTTATACATGGATAAGAAAGTGCAAGAAATGTGCGCTCTTCACGGGAAAAGAAAGATTAAGCAATGGCGCTTCCATTGCACCCAATTTTGGTTGACCAACCATTTATGCAATGGGGATTGGACTTCATCGGGGTCATCAACCCAAACTCAAGCCAAGGCCACAAGTGGATTCTCATGGCAACGGACTATTTCACCAAGTGGACCGAAGCAGTAGCACTCAAAGCGGCAAATGAGTCTAACATACTAGACTTTCATGAAGGCATAGTGACCATGTTCGGTGTGCTAGCCACTATCATATCGATAACAATCCATTGGCATTCATAGGTTCCAATATTACAAAATAGGCTATCAAGAATGGAATCTATTTGAGCACCTCTTCAAATTATTACCCGCAGGGTAATGGACAGTAGAGTCCATGAACAAGAATTTGCTAAGAATCATTAGAAGAAATCTGGATGAAAACCAAAGGACATGGCATACCAAGATAAAATCAGCATTATGGGCTGACAGGATAACACCAAAGAGGTCTACAGGTAGTTCTCCCTACAAGTTGGTCTATGGGAAAGAGGCAGTATTGCCTATATCATTAGAATTGCCTGCATTGGAGCTCATGAAGCAATTGGAGTTGTCTGAGTTTGAACCAATGGAGGCCAGGTATGCAGAGTTGATGGAATTGGAAGAAATAAGAGAACATGTAGTTCAGACGATTGAGAAGGATCAGGCCTTAGTAAAAAGATGGTTTGATAAGAAGGCAAGAGCAAAGACCTTCCAGGAAGGGGACCTAGTTCTGAAATGGGATGCAAATCGGAAAAACCAGGAAGGCATTCCAAGTTTGATGCCATTTGGAGTGGCCCCTACATGGTCACGGGATGTAAAAGTAGTAATGCCTTCCAATTGTCTACATTGGATGGAGAAGAACTCCTGATTCCGGTTAACGAATCTATCTTAAACATTACTACTAAAAGGAAAAGGTTTAACCTTGTAAATATTAGCCTAGATTTTAATTCCTCTAAGTGCGGATTCACATTGTCTTGTTGTAGTTAGGTTTCAATTTCCCTAAATGCTTCGGCACAAGTTTTGTTGATCTCAAGTTGAATTTCTATAGTTCAGCATGCTCTTGGAGAATGAGTTGTGGTATCAGGATCGAGATCAGATATCAGGTTGGTTTCAGGTTATTGCTTATGACTCCACACCCAATAGATTGCTAAAAGGCCACTGATCTTCTACTTAGCAGGTAGGTGATCTCATTGAGTCACAAAATTTTTGTATATATCTTCCCCCAGTAGATATAGACAAATGGAAGAATATGGAAATCAAAGAAACTCTAACCCCAACATTTAATGCGCCTCGTGCGAGTAAAAGGATGTCGACATGAAAATGGATGTGCCCTGGCATAGGTTAAGGGCACAGGTAAAAGGATGTCAACATGAAAATGGATGCGCCCTGCGCGGAGGTTAAGGGCACAGGTAAAAGGATGTCGACATGAAATGGATGTGCCTTGCACGAGTTAAGGGCGCATGTAAAAGGATGTCGACATGAAAATGGATGCGCTAAGGCGGAGGTTGGAGGCGCACAACACAAAAATTCAACACCAAATTTTTAGTGCCTATTGTACATGTAAGAGTATGTCAACATATGGATGGATGCACCGAGGCGCATCTTCAAGGCGCATCATTTTGAGCATTGACACCACTGACAGAAAAGAAAACCACGAGCCTAGATATTCAAATGGCCATAACTTTTCACGGGAGCTCGGACTCACGCAGGTTGGAATTTTCAGAAAAGCTTACGAGGATATCTTTAATTGGGTGAGAACAAGTTCTTCAAAATGCAAAAATACAATTCGCCATTTTTTTAGTTTGCTAAGGTCCTCACCTACGCCATAATGAGATGAATTAAATACAACCTAGAGGTGGTTGGGGTAGATTTGGAATTCCTCTTTCTTCCTCTCTCATTCTTCCTATAAATTTTAAGGAGGTATTATTTCTAAAGGTTGGACATTCTTGTTTTGCCCCTTCCTTCTTCTCTTTGGCAAGTGAATTTGTGGAGTTAAAACCTCCCATCTAAAACTGTAATGCAACTTTGCCTCTTGGAATTTTGTAGTGTATTGTATCAATCTTTGGAGAAAATAATACATGTATGTGGATGATTATCAACCCTCTTTGTGTTCATTTGCATCCTCCTAATCTTTCACTACAAATTTTGTTATCAGTGCATGATCTTGCATTACATTTTAATGGTTTGCGTTTATTGGCAAGACAGGTGTTCTTCGTTCCTCGGTGCATCACCTTTGTTAGTTTAGGTTTATTTTTATGCATCTTCTTACCCTATCTCCTTGGCAAGTTAGATTAGGTTTTGAGTTAACCCTCTGCATTTTTATGTGTGCATCGAATGAGGAATAGGAACCGCCTTCATCCGGAGAGTTTTCCTGATTCATAAGGTCCCACACTTGGGAAAAGCTCCATGTTATGTAATCACACTGAGAGTCTCAACCCATCGAGTTGCAAACATTCGGGTGCTATGATTCACCATCACAGCGATTCCCAAAGATGGAGGCTTGAGGTAGGATAGCTTGGAAAAGGCACATCGTGCACCCTATTCATCCCAACCTCAGGGTGAAGAAGATGCATGCTACTTTCGAGACAGGTTGTGTCATTGGAGAGGACTTCATAGAGACATGGCCTAATTTGTGTCATGATGTTTAGAGTGATTGAAAGTAAGGACGAGCATCGACATCCAGCTAGCCTTCTCTTTCCTCATGCTATACCAGAGTGGAAATGGGACACCATTTCCATGGAATTCATTATTGGGCTACTAATGTCAAGATATCACCATATGTCGTCATGGTCATGGTTGATAAGTTGACAAAAGTGGCTCACTTTTCTTCGATGATGACCACTTATACAACTTGTGCGTGGCATGAGTATATTTGAATGAGATTTTCAGGTTACATGGGATTTCGTGGAAGATCATTAGTGAATGCGATCCTTTTACACTTCCCAATTTTGACTACCATGTAGCACGCACTTTCGGAATGAGAATCTACTTCAGCACAACATACCACCACGAGACAGGATGGTCGATTAAGTTGGTGAATCGATTTTTTAGAGGACATGCTCGGGATGTACGTGACGGAATAGTATTCTAGATGGGAGGATTACCTCTACTTGGTGGATTTTACCTACAATAATAGTTTTCATATTTATATAGGCATGGATCCCTTTTAGGCCTTCTATGGTAGATAGTGCGGACACCTCTTAGTTGAGACAAATTAGAGGACAGGGTTTCTCCTTGACCAACTTTGTTACAGGACATGGAGCAACATGTGGTTCGATTAGGCAGACAGATACTCGTAGGAGGGGACGGGATAGGTAGAAGAAGTACACGAGATCAGCATAGAACCGACCGTAGTTTTGATGTGGGCATGAAGGTGTTCCTTTATGTTAGGCCACATAAGATCCCTATCCGTTATGGAAAAGGTTCTAAGTTAGCTCCTAGATTCATGGGTCCTTTTGAGATCTTGGAGCGTATCGCCCTTTGGCCTACCGTCTAGCATTTCCACCTAGCTTGTCTCACATACATGATGTGTTTCATGTTTCATTTCTTAGGAGATATATTGCAGATCCTTCTCATGTGTTATATTGGACATCATTGCAGGTGCAGGATTAGGGGCATGTGATGGTGGAGCCCATTTGCATCCTAGATCGCAAGACCCTAGGCCTTCAAGGAAGAGAGGTTGATCAAGTCCGGGTGCAGTGGGACAAATATGATGAGACTGTAGCTACATGGGAGGATGCTACTTTGCTACGAGTTTAGTTTCCACATTTTTTCCAGTGACTTCTGGAGGAAGTCAATTCTAAGGGAGGGGGATGTAGTGCTAACATCCCTTTGACATTTTGATACTAATCATGATACTATTGGTTTTATTATGGACATGATTATGGACGTTCTTATAGTATGATGATAGATGCTAGATCATGGCCTTGATTAAGTTATGATGAATGATGATTATTAGAGGCATTTTGGATGTTGATGATGATATACTATTTGACATGGTTATATTATGGATGTTGTTCGGACTTTTGATATTTGAATATTCTTAGTAGACCTAGAAATGGAAATTATTGGATGATGATATAGCTGTTGATAAAACTATAAAAGATATTCTTAGATTGCTTTGATGTCATTTTGATTCATATATCTAGATGATTTTGAGAATTATATTTATATTATTTTGATGTTCTAATAGGGCCACGAGGCCGAAGGACGTATTTGTAATTTGCGAGTTAAAATATCACAACAAACATAAGGGGATTAGAGACCAGCCACATTGGAATTCTAGATGAATTCAACAAGGTCACCATGGTAACTAGTATTTGTTGTGCGTGTTTGTCTGTGTGTTATTGATTCCCATTGGGGATCAAATTTAAATGTGACTAAGCGGTTTTTATGTATTTTTTAAATTTTTTTCCCTTTTGTTTATGTTTGCATGTGTTTATTTTGTGGTGCTTTTACCCCTTTCATTATTCATTAAATGGTGTGTAATATTGTGAGTAATCATGTGTTAAGTTAATTAATCAAAATATGTCATAAGAAAGTAATTATTAGAGTTTTTAGGCTTGAATTAAAGTGTTGTAAGAGATTTGTAAGTGATGTGTAAGTTAACTTTTGAGTGTGAAACACTCTAACTTCTTGGAAATTCGAATATACTTAATATTTTACATTACATATATGATATATATCTTATATTCTTTGTGTTTCATCCATTTCCTTTGAGATTAATTTTTGCCTTGCGATGGTGGCCATAAAATATGTATATAGGGAGCTCTTGAAGAAACTATTTAATTAGTATGACTCTAACCTTCCAATGATATATAAAGAGGTCAGTCCACTTCTTGGTTATCACATTCATATTATCTAATATCACTTTCTAATCATCCTTAAGGATGCAGGAAGGAGTCAATGTCATGCCTTAATAGTTTCTAGGATAGGATGCTCTTTAAAATTTTAAGATCATAGGTACAATTTACAATTCCAATTTTTTCTATCAATATTGAAGATCATCTCGAGACTTGATCTCATAAATAACTTTTATGAAGGCTTAGATATATGTCCAAATTTAATTGAATAGCTTATTTCCTTTGCCAATTGCGATGATCCCAAATAATTACCTCAAACATTCTTGATATCCTTTGAATATCCTTTGACGTAGGCCAACACACCAAATACTAACAAACATTGTTTCTAGAGATTAGTAGGCATCACCATGAAATATATAATACAATCCTCTATCTATCTATCAGTCAACACTTGTACAACTTGGATTATGAATGTCAAGGATCATTTTCATAGTTTAGACTCCAATGTTGAACATCTTTGTGGCAATGACCATATTTTTCATGAGAAATGTGAAGTTTCTAGAGTATGTGAAATCCTTACCAAGTTAGTGAGACAAACCAAGAACTTTCAAGGAAGAAGAGGTTCTTTTGAATATGAACATGTATCAGAACAAAATGGCTTACATAGAGATTGATGTGTTTTCATGCCACCTTTCAAACTGAAAAATGAAGGTCCACAATTTCACACCAACAAGGAAGAGAATATACACTACTTTGTGACACAAGGTGTTAAGTATGTGGTTATTTTGATAGCTTACAATGGGTAATAGAGGATTGCATAATACCATACATGGAAATATGACAAATGTGAACATTCTTTCGAGTGTGAAGAAATTTACATTAAAGAGTACAAGTATTTGTGGTAAGAAACAGTTTGACAAAGATTTGTAATATGAATTACGAAGAACAAGGTAGAGGCCATATCCATTAAGTTACTTTTCCTACATCTCATAAACAAGGTAGTTATACAAACAAACTCAATAATTGATCTAGGCACCAGAATAGGAAATATGGGTGTGACATTGATATTCCAAAATATGAACTCAATCATGAGACCTACTAGAAATATAAGAGGTTTTTCCATCCTTGCGCAGTGTAGAAGATTAAGAACTTTTTGACTTTGCAATCACTATTGTAGATTATAGGATCATGAAAAATCCTTGGATACGAAAAATTAGATAGGGTTCCTTAGAAAGTGAAAATAGAAATTTCTTACATGGTAGGAATACGTTATAGAATCAAAATGATCAAGCTTCAAAAATAGTTAAAAGGGGATGTAGGAGGGAGTCAATTTTTTTCTTGAATAGTTTCTAGGAAAGGACGCTCTTTGAGAGCGTGAGAGAGCATGAATGAGAGAGAAAAATAAAAATGCTAGAGAGAGTGAGAGATAAATAGAAAGTGAGAGAATGATAAGGAAAGAGTGAGAGTGAGAGATAATGCGATAGAGTGAGTGAGACAAAAAGAGAGAGAAAGAGAAAAAGAATGAGAGAGAGAGAGAGAGATAAAACATTCAATAAGCCACTAAAATTAATCTAAGGAATCAACCCAACAATTTAGCTAAATCTAGGTGTTTATTTTATCATATTCCCTACATTTTAATGGAAGTAAGTAGTATGCCCTATACCCATGGAATTGATCTCACATTTTCCCCATGTACCACATGGGAAATCTCAAAACATGACCATCCTAAACTAACAAAATTACTAGTAATCCATAAAATCATTTATCAATATGGAAACAAAATCTAAAGCAATCTACTGCGTGTCATCTAAGAACCACAATTTAGCCTAAGTCAACACAATGTGAAAGAGTCTCTAACAATCTATATGTAAAATAATAAGAATTTTTTTATTATATATGATGGTAAAATCGTTCAGTTACTCTTGATAAACCACAAAGAATTCACTTAAATTTATCTATAGAAAAAAGGTAGGGTTCTTGAGAAAGTGAAAATAGAAATTTCTTACATGGCAGGAATACGTTATAGAATCGAAATGATCAAGATTCACAAAGAGAGAGAGAGAGAGAGAGAGAGAGAGAGAGAGAGAGAGAGAGAAAAGGTTTTCCAATGCATTATTTTACAAATAGACCAGGGGTGGCCCGGTAAACAATTATGGAGGATTCGTTTTGGACCTGATGGTCTCGGTGCTTTCGTGTTACTTCATCTGGATGTAGTTCCTTAAGATCCCCGAGACCCAAAATCATATAAGTTCACGGGGTGATTTATTAGTCTCTATGGCACCTTGAAAGGTATCATCTGATCCTACACCTCCATTTTGGGACCCTCTACAAAATATCCTCTCGAGTTTGTCCATCTTAATTTTGTTCTCTCGTTGTCCTATTGTTTGTAATCTGTGCCAAATCTTTGCAGGTTTGAGTCAATGTAAAGCTATATAATGCAATATTCTACAAATTAAATCTCATGGCAAATAACTAACTTGCACCAAAACATTAGGATGGCCTAGTAAATGATTCTCGAGGATTCATTTTTCTACCCGATGCTTTCATTTCTTACGGACTACTTCATCCGGCATAGTCCCTTAAGACCCTCGAGAAAAAAATGCTATAAGTTGACAAGGAGATTTATCGGTCTCTATGGCAGCTAGAAGGGTCTCATCTGATCCTACAACTCCACATTGGGACCCTCTTAAAAATTTGTCTGTTTTTCCATATCAATTTGTTTCTCTCATTGTCCTATTGTTTATAACCATGCCAAATATTATAGTTGTAGTCGGTGTAATGTTTTCCAATGAAATATTTTGCAAACATAAGCTCTTGGAACCGAACCGATTGTACCAACATGTCAATGTGACCTATTAAATTTTATAGGAGGATTGGTTTCATTGCCAATGGTGTCAATGCTTCTTGGCTACTTCGCCCGTGCGTAGTCCCATGAGAGCCTTGAGACAAAAAAACATATAAGTTCAATGGGTGATTTCTTTGTCTCCTAGGCACCTTGAAATTCCTCGTCTTATCCTACACCTATAGATCGGGATCCTATACAAAATCATGTATCAGCTTTTCTCCATCTCGGTTTAGTTCTCTTGTTGTCCTATTGTTTTATTTAGTGTAAGGATGTCCAATGCAATATTTTTCTAATAGAAGCTTGGGCACCAAAATTCCTGCAAAAACCGTCAGGCGTGGCATAGTAAACAATTTTGTAGGATTCTTTTTCTTCCCAATAGTTTAATTTCTTCAATGATACTTTATCCAGTGTAGTCCCTTAAAATCCCTAAGACGAAAATAGCATAGAAGTTCACCGGGTGATTTACTCATTCTTCATGGCACATTGAAAGGTATATTTTGATCCTACACCTCCATGTCATGATCCTCTAAAAATCCTATATCAATTTTCCATATCAATTTGGTTATATCACTATCCTATTGTTTGCAACTATGCCAAATAATGCAGGTTTAAATCGAGTGTAAAGTTGTCTAATACAATATTTTTAAAACGGAAGCTCGTGCCACCAAATCGACTACACCAAAATGTTGGGAGAATTTTTAAACTCTTTTGGAAAATTTGTTTCAATGCTCAATGGTTTTGGGGCTTCCAGGGTAATCCTTGGGCATAGTCCCTTAAGAGGCCTATGAAAAAAAAGGATAAAATTTTACAGGGTGATTTCTCAGTCTCCGTAGCACCTTAAAAGGTCTCATATAATCCTACTCATCGATGATGGGAATCTATAAAAAATCCTATCTCAATTTTCTCCATCTCAATTGGGTTCTCCCATTGTGCTTTATTATTTAAACGATGCCAAATCTTGCATTTTGAGTCAATGTAAGGTTGTCAATCAAATATTTTGCAAGCGAAAGCTTGTGGCACCGAATCGAGTGCACTAACACATTAGGGTTACCTTGTAAACACCTATTTACTATTTATTTTGGTTCCCAATGGTGTTTGTGATTCCTTGCTACTTCGTATGGGTGTAGTCCCTTAAGAGCCTTGAGACACAAAAAGGCTATAAGTTCGTTGAGAGATTTATCACTCTCTATGGCACATTGAAAGGTCGCATAGGATCCTAGACATCTACTTTGGGACCCTCTACAAAATCATGTCTCAATTTTTTCCATCTCAATTTGGTTCTCTCATTTTTCTATTGTTTACAATCATTGTGCCAAATAATGCGGTTTGATTCGAGTGTAATGTTTTCCAATGTAATAGTTTTCACACGAATCTTGTGGCACCTAACAAACTTTTGCACCAACACGTCGGGGTGGCCTAGTAAATTATTTTGAAGGTTTTATTTGGGTGTCTAATGGTGCAATTACTTACAAACTACTTCATCCAAGTGTAGTCCCGTAAGATCCCTGAGACCAAAAAAGGCTATAAGTAAACAAGGTCATTTATTGGTCTCCATGAAACCTTGAAAGGTCTCATCTTATCATTCACATCTGCATTAGAAATCTCTAAAAATATAGTTTTGTTTTCTCCATCTCAATTTGGTTCTCTCAATGTCATATTGTTTACGACCATACCAAATACTACAGTTTGAGTTAGTATAAGGTTGTCCAATGCAATATTTTACAAACAGAAGCTCATGGGACCAAATTAAATGCACCAAAAAATCCAGGTGGTATGGTTAATACTTGTAGAGGATACATTTTTATACCCAATGGTTTTGGTGCTTTTGGGCTACTTCATCCATGCGTAGTCCATTAAAAGCCACGAGACTAAAAATACTATAAGTTCGCAAAGTGACTTATCATTCTCTATCGCACTTTGAGATGTCTTGTCGATCCTAAACCTCTATGTCAAGACCATCTACAAAAAAATTCTTTTATTTATCCATCTCAATTCAGTTATTTTGCCACCTATTATTTGCAACCGTGCTAAATACCGAGTTTGAGTCGGTTTAAGGCTATCCAATGAAATATTTTCCAAACGTAAGCTTGTAGCATAAAACCTACTACACCAACATGTTGGGGTGTCTAGGTAAATGATTTTGGGGACTTTGTTTTGGATCCCAATAGTTTCATTTCTTCCGGAAGATTTTTCCTGACGTAGTCTCTTAAGAGCATTGAGAAAAAAAAATGTTATAAGTTCATCGAGTTATTTCTCAATCCTTTTAGAACCTTCAAAGGTCTCGTCGATCCTGATTTACATCTAGACCCTCTACAAAATCTGTCTCACTTTTTCTCCATCTCAATTCATTTCTCTCATTGTACTATTATTTGCAACCGTGCCAAATAGCATAGTTTGAGTAAGTGTAAGGTTTTCCAATGCAATAGTTTGTAAACAGAAGCTCGTGGCACCAAACTGACTACACCAAAATGTCGAGGTGGCCTTATAAATAGTGGGTAAGGCTTATTTTTATGCCAAATGGTTATGTTGATTACTGGGCTATGTCGGTCGGCGGTACTCCCTTAGGATCCTAGAGACTAAAGAAGGCTATAAGTTTTCTACGTAATTTTCAATCTCTATGGTACTTTTAAAGGTCTCATCTGCTCTTATACCTTTGTGTTCATACCCTCTACGAAATTCTATTATGGTTTACTCTATCTCAATTCGGTCCTCTCATTTTCCTATTTTTGTAAAAGTGCTAAATATTCCAAGACGAGTCAAAATAAGGTTATCAAATACACTATTATGTAAACGGAAGCACGTGGCACCGACCAGACTATTCCAATGCATTGGGGTGGCCTAGTAAATTGTGGGTGAGGCTTCGTTTTGTTGCATAAAATCCTTCAATGTTAAATAAGTACTAGGAAACATGTTAAGAAGAGATTGTTCAAATAATATAGGTGGTGATATAAGAATTGTATGATGAGAATTTCCATATAGTACAAGTGGTGAAATGAGAATTTATGTTTTTGTTTTTTTCCAAAATTAGATTTTTTTGGCTTCTCTTAGCTTCGAGAATAATAAATTCTCTACTAATAGTGCTAACCTTGTCAAGTGGAGTATTTTTGGCACCACTAACCTAAGTAAACATGTTAATAACAAATAAAATAAAATTTTAAAACCTAATAAATTTTTAAAATTCATTAAAGTAAATATTCAAATCAAATTCATTTAGATGTATATCTAATCTCAAGTGAACAAACCTTTGGAATTTTAATACAATGAACCGTAAGGATAAAATCTATTGATGATAGTAGCTTCATGATCTAATCCAATGAATTTCAATTGTTTCATGATCTAATTGAAAAACCTTCCAATGATTCTTATTTTATTGCCCACCTTGATATTTGATCAATTGAATATTTGTTATAAGAACTAATGTGGATAGTTGAGTATCTTTCCATGTTTTTCATATTCTTCAAACAACCAAGTATTTGATATTTTGATAGGATATCTTTAAAGCCAAGTTCTAGTGAATTTCACCGACCCGATCGGATACTCAAGGTTTTCACCTTCAATAAATGTGGAAGTAATTTTTCTTCCTCTACAAAATGATACAAGAAGTATTATGTTCCCTCTTCATTAAATTGTGTCGCAATGATAACTGCAAAACATTCCATGCATCAAAAAGTAAAAATCAATTAAAACTTAAAATACTTTAAGAAATTATCATTTATTAATTTATAAATTTATAACATGACATGTATGTACCTTGTTGGACTAAATCGATAATTGGTAATAGTCGGTGATGTTGCCAAATGATATGAAGACAATGTAAGTTGTAATTCTCGTGGAACTTGATATATGTCGAGTGGATTTAGAGGTATAAAATTCCACTCATCCACCCAATTTTGTGACTCACATTCATTCCATACAAAATCAATGCATGATATAGAAAAATATTCCATGCACCTAGTATGAATAGTGTATGAACTTGAATTTGAACTACGGAATGAGTTTATAAAACTTGATCATGTAACTGTCATACAATCTTCATAGCTTGCCAAATGTTATTCCTCTATCAACTATAAATATCTATGAACTATTTAACTCTCTTGAGATCCATGGAACATGTTATTCTTGCACCAATTAACAATGCTTTTTGCACTTGTAAATTTAGCACCAACTTTGAACTTTAATTATTCTCTTGCAAGGGATCTTTTCACATATGATCCTACACCATAATGATCTCTTTTTCCATGTCTGGACTCAAGTATAACTCCGGATGTGTTATACACCTGTTATTATGTGCATCTTTCTTAGCCAATAAAACATTTGTGCATTTTTAATTGTGATGTGTAGTTCTCCTACAAAATGTAATGTTGATTGAAAACAATGTTCCTTTCACCCATGCTTACATAAAAAAACCTAAAACACCCTTGCACATATTACGTAGAATGTGTGTGATCGTCATTGATGTATAAATGATACTCTGTTAATATTTTTGATCTTTCTTAGTGCTTTCGAGGGAGTTCATGAATGTTATATGCACAAAAATAACAACTTGCATTGAGTTATAGTATTGTGGTGAACCTCCATTTGTGGCTACAGTAAGTAATTCTCTACAAATTCAATTACTTGAAACAATAGTACTAAGTGGGAATGTGTCTTTTCTTAAATTGAATTGTTCATCCAACCATTGATATTTGTGTGTTTCTTACATACTCATAAACAATTTCCTCTCGAATTTGACCATATATTATGATAAAGGGAATTGTTCTATAACAAGCTCACACCTATTAGATTCTTTTCCATATTTTAATTGGTATACAATAAATTTATATTTACTTTGAAACCAACTAATTATTTTCCTATTTAATGTGTATTCTCCTCATGGATACAACTTTTCAATATCGAAAACACCACATATGTTGCACGTTCCATCCAAACATGTTTTGTTATAAAAACATTGACCAATTGACCTTTCACAAAATATCGTAGGAATAAATTCCCTTGTAGATCTTTATGGGACATTTATTAAATACTCCAGCAACATGATGTCGATGCAAAACACAACATACCTAACAAAAAAACATCATAATGGATTGTAAATTCAACATTATGCCAAAAAAATAATTGGTACATGAGTGATTCATTTTCACATAAAAGGGTTTGTTCATTTCGAAAAATATTTAGCTAATGTTAATTTATGGATTTTCATTCTTAAACTTAGATAATAATTGTGTTTGAGTCATATCTAAGATTTTTTTTTGCATGCGCTTCATGATTACGATAACATATTCTTATTTTTATTATATCTCTTCTATTCAATGAAACCCTTGTGTTCACATTAAAAAAATTACAATTAATTATTTTAGAATATTAGATGCATCATTTCCTTTCTTTGGGAGTCTACTAGAGAATGCCCAATAGTCAACGTTATTGGTTGACTCAAGACTTTTGCGCCTCCTATTATTTTGATTAGTGTTTTTCTATTTAGCTTCAATGCTCGCTTTTTTATATAATCAATTGTTTATTAACTACCATATCACTTAATGTATAATTAGTAAGTGCACGTCATGTAGCATTATTATATTTGGAGTGTTTTTTTACATGTATAGTATGGTATGCATTATGTGTATTTTAATCAATTGTCACATTTTGATCATCAACATTATATGCTCTTAACCCTATGGTCTTAATTATAGGTATCATTTTCATTAATTTCATCAATGTAACAAATAATTGACATCTTTGTGTATCATTTAAATTCTCAAATTAATTATCCCAAATTTTGGTAGCTTTTCTTCTCACATTTATTTTAGACATTTTTTTGGCATTGGTTTTATGATGTTTTCAAAAATTTCAATTAATTTAATGGGTTTTCTAAGAAAAATTGAAGCGGTGTTCTTGGAGGTAGAGATTCATTAAAAGATTAATTTCTTCATTCAATGTTTCTATGCAAATTTTAGGATTAACATTTTGAATCTTAGGTAAAGGTTCAATATTATCATTCATACAAATTATTCATCCATAACAACATTATCATTCAATTTAACATCAATAATCATAGAAAAATTATTATTCTCCTCAATTTATTTATTTATTTCATCGGTACATTTGACATAATAGATACACATTTCCGTTCATGATCTTTTTGCATTTTCTTCACTTTCTTTATTTTATCCTCTTCTAATTGATCGGTGTCTTTTTATTCACCTTCCTCTTGTCGTTACTTCATGTTTTATCCCCGTGATTAGAAAATATATAGATAGTGGGGTAGAAACAACCTTAACTACTCAAAATTCATGCGGGTAAGTACACGAATATGCAAAAAGGTAGAGTGGGGACATAAATCTCAAGAAAGTAGTAGAAAAGGACATTGTAGGCTAGGGAATGTGTAAAAAAGGAAACATTCTTACTTTATAATGTGCTTGTGTTTCCTTTCTTCATTTTCCAAAGCCAAAATATCTTGCCTTGGATAAGGTTTACATCACCAAACCTCGAAGCATGGACCTACTAAAATATAACAATCCACTTGTTATCAACAAAAATTCTAAAATACATCTTCCTCAACAAAAATCCATAAAAACAATCAACCCATTTATTAATAATTTTTCTACGACATCAAGAAAACTATCCCTTTCTAAATATATGATTTTTAAATTTTTTCTTACTAATATAAGGTTCACATACTTATTGTCTTCTAACTGTTTTTTTAATATGTATTTTTTAAAAATTTATACATGTATATCATTCATCTTGTATCTTAATATACACTTAGTCAAATTGAAAAAAATTATACATTCTGAAACTAGGACTAATTGAACACATTCAAATTAAATATAATTTTTGGTATTGTTTGAGGTAGTTAGGGGAGGCTTTGTTGGCGATCTCTAATATTTTAAAATTAAAAATATATTTCCATAAAAATTAAATACTCACTAAAAAATCTAAAAATAATACTATCACAAACTAGATGCTTCTATCTATCTTTCTACCAAAGGGTTTTCAAAAATACTAAATAGTGTTAAAAAAAAATGGGCGGGGGGGGGGCACAACCAACTATCTACTATGTTTTAAAAAATACAAGAGGACCTATTTGGAGGTTATATTATTAACACAATTACAATTACCTATTTTAAAAGAAAATAGTAGGTTAGAAACTAGACTAAAAATGCTACGATTCATGTTCTTATAACATATTCCAATTTTGAGTGTAACTATTTCAAATAATTCATGGAAGTTGAAGATTTTTATTTTTCTCAAAAAAGTGTCTAGTTAAGATCCCTTTTTCCACCCAACATGTTGCGCTTACCCCTATTGACTATGAAGGATTTCCATTTAGATGTAGTAAATGCTTTTCCTTCGGTCATCTTTATTCCGATTTTCAAAAAGTTAAACATAGGTTGATTGAAAAAATTTCTTGGTGGAAGGATTCTTAACCTAGCCTTTTGCTTGTTGGGGATGTTTCAGATACTTGCTCAGAAGATTCATCGGAGGATTTTTGGGAGGAGTCTCAAAATGTAGAAGGTGTTATCTAGTTACAGAGTTTAGACCTCGGGGTTTGAGGGTCAATTTCTAGTCGGCCCCGTAGGTTTTGCAACCCTCTTCAAGCATGAATCCTTGTTGTTCTAAAATAAAACCCTTGAATGAGGATTCATATGTTGGAAAAAGGAAGTGTTTGAAATTAGGATTCCAATCCATCTAGATGAAAACATGGATGCTAACAAGTGTGAAGGATGGAAAATTGTGAATAAAAGAGAAAGGAAGAAAAATTAGTGTTACTCTATAAATTAGCTTACGTTCCCATGGTAGAGATCCTCTTGGTTAAACCACCCTTTATTTCTAGCTTGGCTAGTTTATTAGTGGTTTAGTGTATTCTTTGAGGAAGTTCAAGCATATTTGAACTACTTTGCTAGAATTTTCTTTTTACTCTTTTGCTCTAGTGGAGCCTTAGTTTCTAGGTGGTAGCTTAGTTTGATTTCTCAATGGTCTAGATACCTCACTTCATTTTTTCAATTGTTGTGTTTTGATGCCTATCTTTTTGTTGTATAGGGTTCTTGATCACTTCAAAATCACTCTTTTTAATTCATCTAAAAAAATTAGTTCCTTCACACTTTTTTTTTCAATTTAATTATTCAAATATTTGAACGTCTTACCTAAAAACAATTATTCATATTTATTACATAGGCATGCACCCTCTTTACACATTGTATGCCATTCTACATAGTTCATAATCTCTTCGTAGTCACGTTCCATATCCACTTGTGTAAGTTGTCTCGTATTTTGAAGACATGAATGTTGTGTAAAATTTTGGTAGACCTGTAATTCATAGCACATAAGAATATATCATATATTTTGAGAATGTAAGAATTTTATATAAAACATAGATTCAATTAGAAATGATAAATTACTTGTATATTTCATTGGTGTGGGTCCTCCCAAGGATTCCATGCATGGACAATAGAATGGAAGTATTTTTCAACATTTTTATGTTGAAAATCATCAGTCCAATCAAGGTTGTCCATATTTGGTGCCCCTTCTAACCATATGAATCCATGCACATGTGGAAAAACTCTATGCTTCCACTCATATTTAACTTTCATTCTTTCTTGCAATATCTCCTTTTTGGAAAAGTGTATGACGCATGTGCATGTAGTGTGCCACTATATGAATATATTCAATTATATTCTTCCTTCACTAATTTTATGCTTCTAGTGGATTATCGATGGTGTCCCAGAGTTAATACATGTAGATCGGCCAATATATATTTTTTGCACTCAATGTGAAAAAGTGGAATGTTATCTAATTTGATGCAACATGTTGATCAATTCACCGTGGAATTTTTCCCATAATGACCTCGTACCCTTTAAGAATTTTTCAAACCACATCAAAGGATAGGCTAGATGTGAATGGGGAACATTTTTATATTCTCACGTAACTCATTGATGGTGATTGGCATATCTTGAAGGATTTTCTTAACGAAAAATGCAAATGAATTTTATGCACGATGTCTCATGATCATGTTAATCATGTAATACCTAAATCGGGTATGTTGGAAAACCAGTGATCCCTATATCAAACAAATTATGTTTTTAAAAATTCATGGAGACGTACTTGTTTTAACCATGGTTCTAGCCAATCATATTTTCAATCGGGAAACAAAGTAGGGAATGCCATATCAAGTAATCCTAGTGTCACATACTCATTTATAGGAGATGTTCCTATCACTAGCCTATCAATCAGTGCTCTAAGACCCACATGAGGGTTTTTTAGCCATCCATGGATTAATTCCATATCCCTTCACACATTGGGTGGTTTAGAGGACAATTTAGTTTTGTGAATAATGAGTTTTACTTCATCTATATCAATGGTCGGACCTACAAATACAATTTAATTCACATTATAATTAAACTCCACATGGAAAGAGTTCAAATGGTTGAATACATTTCCATCAAACAGAGGCAAAATCCCATTTACATCATTTTTATCAATCTGAACATATGAATAGAACTTATCATGTTCTATTTTATATTATAGTGCATTGTAAACTTGCTCTCTATTTACTTTGTAAAGTTGTAATTTGTTCCACGTAGATATTGATTATGCTAAAATCTAATATCCTAGCTTAATTTATTGCAATTTTGTAGTAAATCGATAATCAATGAAATACCCAAGTGACTAAGCAATAAAAATATGAAACCCTAATGTGCAAAGAGGGTTGGAAGGGGTTTAGATGATTGGAAAACATCACGGGACTATGTCGTAGTGGAGATCGAATGAATAGGAATGGGAAACCATCACACAAGATCCTAAGAAAATGTAGATCTGAGTGATTTAGCAACAATTGAGTGCCTAAAAAAGTATTGGGCGTCAGGGCACCTTGGTCTATAATGTGGGCATGCTAGTCTTTGGGAATTCCTGAAGCCATTTTCATAGAGTCACAAGATGATGCAAATCCTTCTCTTCTTTTCACGTGTATGTCACACTCATATTGTTTGTGTCGGTGTAAACTTGTAATAAAGGAATTGTTTATTGTTAATCAAAACACCCCTTAATGTTTGCAACTCGATGGGTTGAAACTATTAGTGTGATTTGATAACATGAATATTTTCCCAAAGTGTGATACTTTGCAATCAAGAAAGCTCTTTGGATGAAGGTTGGTTCCTATTCCTCTATTCTGATGCACACATCCAAATTGTAGAGGATCTACTCTAAAACCTACTCTAACTTGCCAAGGAGACAGGGTTAAGAAGATTACAAGAAACTAAATCTAAACTAACAGAGGTGATGCACTAAATTTTTTTTTGAACACTTTCTTTGCATAAAAATGGAAACCAAAATCAGATTAAGAAGGATGAAGATACATCATAGATCAATCCATTGATTAGAATCCACTAACAATTAAACACAAACCATGAAACATGTAATATAATAACCATGCACAGATAACCAAGATTACAATGAGAGATCAAATGAAAGAAATGAACACAAGAGAGGGTTGAAATCATCCACATACTTATTTTATTGCTCCATAATTTGATACAATGCATTAGAATGGCCAAGAGGCAAAAACTTGCATTACAACATGAATGGGAGGTTTGAACTCCACAAATTCACTTACTGAGACTAGATAAGAAGGAGGGTATAAAGAAATGTTATCCCACCTTAGAAAAATGTGCCTCTTTACAATATATACGAAGAATGAGAGAATGAGATAGAATAATTCAAAATCTTTCTCCAACCACCATAAAATGCATTGAATTCTCCTGCCGCAATGTGAGTGATGGGTTCCCCTATAAAAATCGTACCTCCATGTACTATGCTTTGTTGGGAAAGAAAGGAAATCCATACTTCATCATTATGGTAGGTAAGAAACCTGGAACGTCCTCTAAAATGGTGGATTGTATTTCTTCATTTTGAATAAATTAGTCGAATCTGTAGAGGAGACTAAAAGCTTAGTCATTTCTAGTGCAAATCTGAGCTCTCGGTCAAAAAAGCTATGGCCATCTAAAGATTGAGGCACCATACCGCATTAATGGCGAGTGGTTGACCTTCTCTTTTTGGAGTTCAAAATTACTTGTAACCTCATAAATATAAAATTTCAGACTTTCGAAATTTTAACTTTGGACATTTAGTTACTATTCACCACTCAAATGGCTTGAGAATTCCAAAACTCAAAACTGAAATTCCAAAATTTCGAGTTTGAAATTCAAAATTTTGGATGTTTAGTTGTGATTTTGTGTTTTGGGGCTCCAAAATTTTGAAACCAAAATCCCTAAAATCCCAAAATCCTGAAATCCAAATCTTGAAATCCCAAAATTCTAAAATCTTGAAATCCACGAAATTTTGAAATTCGAAATTGAAATCCCAAATTCAAATCTTGATATCCCGAAATCCCAAATCCTGAAATCCTAAAATCTTGAAATCCTGAAATTTTGAAATCCCGAAATCCCAAAATCTTGAAATCCCGATATCCCAAATCCCAAAATCCGTAAATGAGAAACCTCAAATCCTAAAAATCAAAATTTCAAAAAATTAAAAATAACCTTTTGAAAATTAGCTCCGATCTATTAATTGGTGAAATTTGGACTTGTTTTGAGCAAGTTAAGCCCTTGAAAATTGATTTCGGAGTTCATCCTGAGAGGTGAAAAATATGAAATTGGAGAACTTGCAATTTCTAAGTTTGAATTTCTTGAAAATGCCTTCAAAGCTCATGGAATGACTTCTTGTTCCCCCTTTGGGCATGCCAAAACTATTGAATTCCCAAAGTCCAAAAAGATCGGGATTAGGCCCAATTCTTTTCTCTCGAGCATTGATATTCTTTGATGTTCCCTTGGCCATTCATTTTCTGACCTTACATTTATAATTGTCAAGCCTATCGGCAACTTTATTATCCGTCCAATCCTAAAATGTAAGCTCTCATGGCCGAATGAATCCCTCCATCTTCTTAGTGTGCAAGGTTGTGTTTTTCAATTTTGCCTTACGGAAAAAATTAGATAACAATTTGATGACTCCTAGGATAACCTTCCCGCTAGGTGGAAAGATCGAGTTACTTTGAAGTATCCATTGGGCATGAAGTCATGAATCATAGCATTATTTTGATCTTGTATTTGAAACTTTAACCCAACTGCTAGCACTTGTTGATCCCGAACCTATTCCACTTGCTTGCACTCTCAATTTTCATAAAAAAATCTTGAAGATGAGATTTATGATAGTGTAAAATTTTCTTGACACAAGATTTTCCTATCCTAGAAATGGACTTTCCCGAAACCTGATTTTAGTTTCTTCGCATTTTTTTTCCTCTGGAATTAGCAACTATTCCTACAAGTATGAACTTCTTCTATACTTATGACATTCATCGGGAGGCACATTGAACTGCATAGTGATACAACCTAGGAGTAACAAAACTTTTGCTAAAGCACTTACGAAAATTGAAACTGAAACTACAACAAGACAATGTGCACATGCACTTAGAGGAATTGAATTCATAGGCTAATGTTTACAAGGGTGAAACCTTTCTTTTCGAGCGAGTGTTTAAGATAGATTTCGTTAACCAAAATTTTAAGCTCATCTCCATCCAATGTATACAATTGGAGGCATTGCTACTCTTACATCCCATGACCATGTAGGGGTCACTCCAAATGATATCAAACTTGGAATGTATTCTTGGTTTTTCCGATCTGCATCCTACTTTAGAATTAGATCCCCTTCTGAAAGGTCCTTGCTCTTGCTTTCTTATCAAACCATCTTTTGACTAAGGCTTGATCTTTCTCCATCATTTGAACTACATGTTATTTGATTTCTTCCAATTTCATCAACTCTACATACCTAGCCTCCATTGGTTCAAACTCAGACAACTCCAACTACTTCATGAGCTCCAATGTGGGTATTTGTAACGATATAGGCACCACTATCTCCTTCCCATAGAATAACTTGTAAGGGGAATTACTTGTTGACCTCTTTGGTGTGATCCTGTCAGCCCATAATGCTGATTTTAGCTTTGTATGCCATGTCCTTTGGTTTTCATCTAGAGTCCTTCTAATGATTCTTAACAAATTCTTGGTTGTGGATCTGTGCCTTTCCATTACCCGATGGGTAATAGTTTGAAGAGATGCTTAAGTAGATTCCATTCTTAACAGCCCATTTTGTGATCTTGGAACCTAGGAATGCCAATGCATTATCTGATATGATAGTGGTCGGTATACCAAATGTAGTCACTATTCCTTCATAAAAGTCTAGTATGTTAGACTCGTTTGCTTCTTTGAGTGCTACCGCCTCGGTCCACTTGTGACCTTGGCTTGAATTTGGATTGATGACCCCGATGAAATCCAATCCCCATTGCATGAATGGCTGGTCAATAAAATTGGATGCAATGGAAGAGTTGTTAGTTTTCTAAACCTATGAAGAACAAACATTTTTGCATTTTTGACCCATGGATAGCATTCATTGAACATTGTGGGCCAATAATAACCTACCTTCTTTATCTTGAGATTTGTTAGCCGTGGAGTAAAATGACCTGCAACCTCTCCATTGTGAAACTCATGCAACACCTTCTCAATTTGACCTATCCCAATGCATCTTTGTAGAACACCATTGATGTCCTTCTTGAACAAGATAACATTGTGACAAGAACATATGGAATGGATTGTAATCTAAAGTATCTCCTCTTTTCTTTTCTCATCTCTAGAGGGAATATTCCTATTTGTAGGAAGTGTATCATGTTCTGAGTCCAACAAGGAGTGGGTAAATAATCATTTTCCTACTTTTGACCATCTTGTAGTACCAAAACAACTTCATTTTCATCACCTACTTCAACTTGCTGACTCGAGGAAAACTATTTACATAATACCTTCCATAGACAAACTTAGTGACCTTAGTTTCAACGTCATATTCCATGACATGAGTGATCCATCTTACATGTTTCTCATTTAGATATTTGTTTAAAAGGAAGTCCTTGACTCCGTATGAGAGACTAGTAGTTGTATCTTGTTGTTTGAAACTAGATGTTTGAATTTCTTTAAGTTCTAGATTACTGCAAGGACATGCTTCTTAATGAAGGAGTATATTTCCTTGTAGTCCTCCAAGATTTGGATGAAGAAGGAAACCATTTGTTCATATCCCTCATCATTTTGGTGCACTAGGATTGCCAAAATCATATCCCCATCACCAAAGGCATAAAGCATGAATTCCTTAGATAAGTTTGGATTGACGAGAGTTGGAGATTGCGATATGGCTTCTTTGGTAGCCTAAAAAATTTATTTACCCTTAGCTATCTACTTGAATTCCATGCTCTTTTTTGATATAAGTGTTATTGGTTTCAGGAGAGCGGTAAAGTTTCATACAAACCTACAAAAAAATGATCCTTCCTAAGAAGCTTTGAAAATCCTTCTTATGGCTTGGTAATGGCAATGCTCGATTGCTTCAACTCTTTCTCGGTCAATCATCAATCCCTCCTTTTACACAATATGGCCTAGGATATTTCCTTTGTGAGCTAGAAATATGCATTTTTTTGGGTTCAATGATACCCAAAATCTTATACATATTTAAAATACCTATCTCATATGAAAGAGGTGATCCATGCATTATTGGAAAACAAAATGATATTGTCAAGATATATCAATACTATTTTGTTGATGAACCCCTTAAATTCTATGTCCATTTCCCTTCGGAAATCGGCTCGACATTAGAAAATCCAAATGACATTTTTCTCAGGGATAGGTGCCCCACTTAGTGGTGAAATCCATTTTGAAATGATCGTCTTTTTTCACCACTATTTGACTATATCCCTAGTAACCATCTAGGAGAGAGAATATTTATAATCAAGCTATTACCCGTAAGATTTGTTCTATTAAAGGAACTGGGTAATGGTCTTTTTGAGATGCTTTATTGAAGTCTTGAAAGTCCATGCACAACCTGATTTCTCCAGGTCTTTTCTTAACTAGTAGCAATTTTGAAACCTAGATTGAATGCTTGATTGGAAATATAATGCTTTCCTCTATTAGCTTGTTTAGCTCTTTCTTCATAAGAGGTTCAATGTGTGGGTTGAATGGTCTTTTCTTCTACCTGATGGGCTTAGCATCTGGATCCATCTCTATTGTATGTTGTGCCAGTTTTGGATTGAATCCTTGCAGGTCCTTGTAGCTCAAAGAGAAGACGTCTGAAACTCTTGGTAAAGTTGTACAAACTCATATCTCTCTTACTCAGTGGCCACTTTGCCAATTTGGAGTGTTTTTCCTTTCCCAACCAAAATTGGCTCTAAATCCTCTCCTTTGACCTATATGTTGGCTTTCTCCTTACAGAATTGGTCATTAGGATTGAATATGGATTCCAATGTTACTAAACCCTTTGGAAGCTTGTTTGTTCGCAACTACACTACTTGATCCCCGTATTGCTGCTCTAATTTATCTTGATTCCTAACTGAGAATTCAGCCTCTTCTTGTAAGAAATTGACGATCTATTGATCATTCTCAAACACCTATCAACTTGTGTTATTTTCTAGAACTCGCTAGCCTTACAATCACATGGATGTGTGGCTATGTTTTGTCTCTTTTTTATGTTGTCAACCACATCAAAAGTTGCCCCAATCCGCACGTGAAGCCTATCTGCAGCTTCATTCTTCTTCTAGTGTCACCAAACCTTTGAGAAGCTTGTTGGTCCAAAGCTGCACTACTTGATCCCCATACTGCTGCTCCAATTTATCTTGATTCCTAGATGAGAATTCAGCCTCTTATTGTAAGAAATTAATGACCTATCGATTGTTCTCAAATAACTACTAGCTTTTGTTATTGCTGAATCTGTTGGCCTTACAATCACATGGATATGTGGTTGTGTCTTGTCTCTTTTGATACTATCAACCATATCAAACGTTTCTTCAACTACTGCAAGCCTATCTACAACTTCATTCTTCTTCCTGGGTATGGACACAACGTTAAAATCTTTAAAGTCTTCAATTAGGTCCCATACCCTATTTTTGTAACTCTTGAGTAGGTCATTCTTTATATCTTGTTTTCCTTTTACTTGGTTCACAATTAGCTCACTATCACCAAATAATTACAAATTATTTATGCATGTATTCATGGCCTAAAGAAGTCCATGAATCAAATCCTCATACTCAAATGTGTTATTCAAACAAGCGAACCGAAATTTGAAAGATGAATAGTAGTTAATTTTTGTGATGAAACCAACTGTGTACCTCCTCCAACACCTTGTTTTCTTCTTGAACCATCGAAAAATAATTTCCATACTTCATGGTCATCCTTATTTTCTAGCTTGGTGATGTTAGGAATACATGAGTTTTCTTCACATACACAACATACACCCAATTCAAATTCTTACATTTCCTTGTATGGATCAAACAGATGCCTTTTATTTTTCCAAATTATCTAGAGTCAAATATGGAATTCCCTCAACCTTAGTGCCAGTTTCTAGATCATTTGAACACTCTTCTTGATCAAAGGCTGAGCAATTTGCATTGATTGGGCTTGGAACATGAGGCTCAATGTGGAAATTCGCAATCGGTTCTAACCTAATTGTTGCTTTGGCTCCATACCTTTTCTTGAAAAGCACGTTTGTCCAATCTGTAGATAGATATCCACCAATTTTGGTAGTGAAGTCCATTGATAGTCATAACAAAAAAGTGGCGGAAGATCAATTACAGACACATCCTACAAAACCGTGACATTAAGACAACTATGTAGTGTAAGACTTAACCCTTTGATGATCCCAACCATTTCTACTATTGTTCCATTTAGTTGCACCACTCCTTTCAGCACTGGCTCATACTTTAGACCCAATTGATCTACTATTTACTTTGGCATTACTGAGCTACTTGCCCCCAAATCGATCATGTAGATGTGCACTAACTAGCTTCCAAAGAATCAATGAAACATAAAACGATGGAAGCTTCAATTGTTTTCTTGGTTGACCACCACCTGTTACACTACATTAGTGAGAACTCTTTTCTATCTTTGGTTTTATCCATTTGAGGTAGACCAATTGGCCATTACATCTTGCAACAAATATTGTTTTCCTAGGATTGATAGTGATTCCCACATGGAAATGTTCACATGTGTTTTCTTCATTTGGTCGATGATAATGAAATGGGATGATTATCCTTTTCTTGATCTTTACTTGTCACGACCTTTTTGGAACTTGAACAAGAACATTTGTTGTTGTAACGGGTGTCTTAGGCTGATTTTGCACATTCGGTGTTGTATTTCATCTACTAATTCCTTGTTGTGTAGGAGTGAGGTGAGAAAAACTATATTAGACGGTTATCCCTCCTCTATGTTCCTCTTCTTTGACCATGTGTTGGCATCCACACCTTGAAAAGGTGGTTGGTTAACTCCATAGAAGTCTTCTATTTTCTAATTAACCAATGTAGTTTCCATTGGAGGCACCTCTTGCTAAGTTTATTATTGTTGATATCCCTTTTGACTTTGTTCTTGGGATGCACCAATGGTTTGTACCATCGATCCCGATTCAAAGGAACCATTGAAACACCTTGATTTCCTATAAGGTAGATTTCATGGGTAAGACCATTCATACTCATGTGCCATGTTGTTTTGTGTTGGAACCAAGGATCTTGATGTTGAAGCTGTGTTTGGATCATATAGTCGAATGGCCTGACAACTTGATATTTTCCTTGGTTTAAGTTTTGATTTGTAGCCCAAGCTTGTGGTTTATTTTTCTAGAAAGAGGGCTTGAAATATAGTCTAGAAGTTTGAGCTTGCTATATCTTGATAGTCACTAGCTCATTTCCTAGGTTTTGCAAATTGTTTCATAACCTCTTATAACTCTTTTTAAGTGCTTGAAGAATTCGATGCATCATTGTTTCTTTCATTTATAGGGGGTAGAATTGGATTCAACTCTAGTGTTTGACTAGATGTAGGAGCTCCTATGTCCGGATAAAGAGGCATTGGTAGCCTTGGTACTACCTTACCATCTTGAATCAAGCAATTTTCATATCTAATAGCAATGTTATAGGATTATGGTAGCATTGTTACTCTCATTGATTAGATCATAATGGCTATATCTATATTTATAGCCTTCAAGAAATAGAGGAATGTTTCTTCGGTAGTTGGTCTAATAGTTATCCGAATCCGGTCCCATGTTCATTCGAAACAAAAAATTGAAATATGCCATTTTCTCATTAGGAGCCCTCTTAATTGTTGTCAATTGTTTCAATAAAGACACATTATCTCCCTTTTCCACAAATTCATTGTGGAGGGTTGTGGAAAAATGGTCCCACTTACGGATAGACCACATTGTTAGGCTCCTAAACCATTTCAAATCTTTACCTTTAAAAGATGAAGCTAACAACTTTACCGCAATATCCATTTCATTGATTTCATGAATTGCACAAACATTGGTGATGTCTTGGATGTGGTCAATAGGAGTAGTATGATTTTATCTTGTGAAATAGGGAATATTTTTAGTGTTGCAAAATCGGGACTTGATTTTGAGCATTTAGGGCAAGTGAGCTACTTCTGTGAAGTTGACATAGGGATTGAATTACGACATACTAATTAGTCGAGAGAACTCTCATTGATTCAAGAAAAGGTCTACCAAGTGGAGGTGTAGACAAATTCTCGTTAGGTGGAGATGGTGATCTTTGTGGTCTTCTTCCTCTCCTTCCTCTACCTAGTGATAATTACAGGTAGACAAATAGTCCCTCTTCTCAAGTATCAGACCTAGTTTGAATTCTTCTCATGTACTTGGGAAACTTGTGTTGCTACACCACTAAATTCTATCCCTTCGGAGTCACCAGATGTGTTTTGGAAATGAGCCTCTAAAGGCTAGATTTTTCCAGTTACACACCAAACTCGACAAAATTAAAATTAAAAATTTGAAGGACCTATATAATTGATATTCTGGAGGTTGGAATTTGATTTGGAATGACAGTCCCAAAAAAATGAAAATGTAAGACTTCCGAATGTCTGAAACCTCGAAACCCAAAATTTGGAAAACTCTGAAATCCCAAAACCCAAAATTCAAACCCCGAGATGTATGAAATCTGAAATCCCAAAATTTGGAAAACTTTGAAATTTTAAAAATAAAAATTTTAAAAACTAAAAATAGCCTTTTCAATATTAGCCTCCGTCTATCTATGTAGTGAAATTTGGACTTGTTTTGAGCAAGTTAGGCCCTTGAAAATTGTTTTGAGTTCAATCGAGAGTTGAAAAATCTGAAATTTGAGAAATTGCAATTTCTAAGTTCGAATTTCTTGAAAATGCCTTCAAATCTTGTGTAATGACTTCTTTGTCCCGTAGGGTGTTCCAAAACTATTGAATTCCTAGAGTCTAAAAATTTCGTGCTTAGGCCTCCATTCTTTTCTCTCGAGCTCGATATCCTTCGACATTCCCTTGCCATTCATTTATCGACCTAATATTTAAAATTTCCCCGAGCCCTCCTGCAACCTAACTATCCAATCACAAAATGCAAGTTCCCTTGGCCGAATTAATCCGTCCATCTTACGAGTGTGTAAGTTCGTGTTTGTTCAATGTTGCCTAAGGGGAAAAATTGGATAACATGAATCACGTGGAAAGCTCTAGACAAACCATCAAAACCTAAACATAAAAATATGCATATGAAGGGGTCGACTATCCCCATCTACTAAAATAATGGACTTATAACTGAGTTTTGCACTACATCTTAAACCCAATGCAGTTTTTCTATGTGTGTGTGTGAAATTATGCCCTAGGTTTCTCTTATGCGTGTCACGATTGAAGTAATGAGCAAGTAGCTAGATGTAGATTGTAAATAATGTGTGCATGGAATAGAATAAACTCCCCTCCTATGAAGTGTCATGTATAATAACCATCATTTTTCCCTTGTGATGGAGCATAATGAATGAAAATATAGCTATACATGCCTTAATGGATGCAACCCTAGGTGGTGATAGCTGGTGCTTAGTGTTTCGTCCCTTATTATGATCACATAACTTTATATTTATATGATTCCTTTGCTCAAATTTTGTAATTAAACCCAAAAGGATGAATATTAATAATATAAGATGCTCAAATTTATAGAAAGGACCCAAAAGTGAGAGTAAAGCATAAATATGACATGGGAACCCGAGGAGGATGAGGCACTGCGTAGCCATTACGGCTAGGTGCTCTAGTCCGAGAAAATGTAAAATTGAAGCATGAAAAGATATCTTGGGCTAATAAATGTGCAAGACAGAAAGTAGCAATAGAAATCAACGAAATATGGAAAAATACATGGGT
The DNA here is from genome assembly GCA_018340775.1 of Taxus wallichiana var. yunnanensis. NCBI lineage: Eukaryota > Viridiplantae > Streptophyta > Pinopsida > Cupressales > Taxaceae > Taxus > Taxus wallichiana. The sequence goes on from CM031244.1 coordinate 775,456,349, forward strand.
TAATCGGTATTTTTTCTTTCTTAGGAACCATATGAATATTAGTATACGATCGAGACTATATAATTACCAAAAGTATGTGATTTTGTATTTACATTTTCCCCACTTTACTTTTTTGAGTGAAAATATTTGTAACATAAAGTAGATAAAGATGCCTACGTGATATCCATGTAGATCTATGCATAAATTATGTCAAGTGACTATACAAAGCATGTAATGATAAAAATATGCGCATGGAGGATAAAGATGAAAAATTTTAAAGAGTGTTTAAAATGAACCTAGGGAAAAAGCACATGTGTGAATGCCAATGTGTGTGATGTCAAGTGATGTTGAGTGCTTGTTACCCATATGCATGGACCTACAAAAGATAAGATGATCAAGTAGTCAAATATGCATGTATATGTATAAAAAGACATGTAAGTAAGTATGTAAAAATAAATGCTGAAAATGTGAAAAAGGAACGTGTGCGCATGATTTGTGATGAGGCAAAAGGTTATATAATCAGATCATGTCCATGATGTGTGATTTTTTTGTAATCTCACGCCACTAACCAAAGAAGTGTATGACGGAAAGTTTGATTTATCCTCTAACTCGTAACCATTTCCTAAAAGTAGAAAGATCTATTTTCTGTCTAGTTTTTGGGTTATCCAACACCACGGAAAAAATAGTGTAGAGATTAAATTTTGGTGTTATCCTCTAACCTTGAATTACTCCCTAGACAAAAACACCATTGTAGATGATGTGCATCAACATATGTGCTAAGAAAAACCTACCTTGTAAAAGATGTTGTGTATGGAGTTTTGTAGAAGTTTGTTCTAAAGCCACTCGTTGTGTAATTGCCCCCTAGTTATAGGTGCTCTATGAAATGCACCGATGTACTAAAGACCCAAGTATGACTACGAGCCATAAACCGTGTTATACTAGACCGAGTTACATGTTTTGATGTGTAATTTGTGTAGATCATTTTATGAGTTGACTGATTCACCCGAATGATGGCCCCCATCTTTGAGGTCGCCTTTGACATTGCTATAGGAGAATGTGGCCCAAAAGAGGACCCAATGCTAAACTACGGCTCTTCCCTATAGGGGGATGTGCTTGGTAAAAACTAATGCACATGCAAATAAATGGTTGGGAGACAAATGTTAGTACAAGTAAAGACAAACATGAATGTATGAGATAAAGTGTAGCTAGAAAAACAATGTGTATGTTAAGATGCAATTAAACACGCATAAAGACAATGTGTAGGCCACAAAAATGGGTTGTAAACATATGACACCACTCATGGTGTGTCGCAAGATAATCAAGGCCGACAAAGCCAAAATAATACAAGTGTGCACACAATAGAAATGGAAAATCCCACAAACAAAGGCATACAATGATAAGAAAGTACAAACAATATAACAGATAAACCACGGTGGAAAATAATCCTACAAAATAAAAGCAACAAAGGAAGCACCCATTAGCATGTTAGAAAGATAAGGAGTGTGTCAAAAGCATGTATAATATGATAAAGTAGTGTGTTATGAAAAAAATGAAACAATAGCACACTGTACTCTACGAAATCAAGATACCCCCATAAGCCGCTATGGGACTGGTACTAAGTATTGTGCTAAACATCTATGTTGCATGTGATAGATTTGTATAATCTATAGTAAAAAATAGAAAGGTAGTGAATGTGCATGTTTGTATGATAAACATAATGACATATAATATATCTATCTAGCATGTGTAATAACGTGAAAATGTACAAGTAAGTGTAAACAAGATTAAATGAAACCAAGATACAAAATATGTTTCAGATGGATGGAATGGAATGAAAAGTGAATTATAGGAGCCAGGTTACCCTAGAGTGAATGGAATTGTATATAGTGAGGTCCATTTTTTTATGCCCCCTCAATATTCAAGAATGAACCGTAAAGGAGAATGTGTCATTGGGAAATGGTTGAGCGATGTGTTTTATGTAACACAATGTGGTGAATGTGTAATGATGGTATGAGACATATAGATGAAGTGTGAAAATGTGTGATTATCTAGCCTAACGCTTGTATCACTACGAGATGAGTAGGATAAGTGATCATTTAGCCTATAACTTATATCACTAGGGGATGTTAGATGATGTACCCTATGGTGTATATCATTAAATGATACTAGGGGAACTGATTATGTAGCCTATGGCATATTTTACTAAATGATGCTAGAGGAAGTGATGATGTAACGTTTAATGTATATCACTAAATGATACAAACAAGTGATGATGTACCATATGATGTATATCACTAATCTAGGAATGTCACGTGAGAAAAAGATTGAATGGTTGAATGTGTGAATGTGATCTATACCCTCAACAATCTAGTATGGACCATGATACTAGTGTGTTTCATCAAGTAATGTGTGCGGTGTGTATAAGTAGATAAGTATGATGCACAATATGTGTAATAGATTTAATGATGAGGTTAGGTGGTGTGTATATGGTATAATTTGCGGTGTGTGAGAGTCATGTGTATAGGATGCCCTCAACGGTCAAGTATGAACCACGAAGCAGTACATATGTGAGAATTTAGGTGCGTAAGAGGGTGAATTTTATATGTGTGTCAATGCTAGAAGGATTAATAAGTGCAATTCCCCGAGTATGTGGTGATGTGTGTATTAATCGATAAATGGTGTTTGAAAAAAATAGAGAAGTGATGTCTCGAGGATGGTGAAGTATCATAGATATTGTAAGATTGATTGAGTGATGGGATAAATAATGAGAGATTGTATGGCATGCATTACGGGTGATATATGGTTGTAGATGTATGGATATATGTATGGTTATGTATTATATGGATATATCAATGTAATATGAAATGTGGTTCTTTATTGTAGCGAGACCCCTAAAAATTCATATAATAACCATAATAATATGTGTGTTTCATCAAGAAGGTAAGGTTAGAGGGGTCACCCACGAAAGACCAAGATTGCGTGAAGTGGTGGAAGCATGCGCGGATAAAGTAACAACAAGACCATGTGATGGTGGTATAAATTTTGGTTGACTATCAATAGGTGTAGTTCCTTTGATGAAATGAAATCAAAATGGAAATGGAGCAGGATGGGGAGGAATATTGAATGGTGGTAACTTAGGTGGGATTGATGATGCTTTGCAGATTACTTGATAGGAGAAGAAGATGGACTGATTTTGAGAGGCGGTTGTGTATTTGGATGTTGTAATGTTATATGTCTTAAGAAGATGAGGTGTTGCATGGATTTTGAGAGGAGGTTACTTAGAAAGTTCTTAAATTTTCATAGAATGACCACTCAAAGTGATGGTGTGATGCTCATTAGACATAGACAAATCAGATTTAGGAACCCATTGAGATGTAGCATTTGTAGATGGGCATGCAACAAAATGTTGTGCGATGAATGAGAGAAAGCCTTAACGATCATGATTCTTGATTATTCATTGTAAAACACAACATTCATTGTCATTAGGTCCATATATTCAATGATAATTATAATATGCACGACATTGATATTTTGTTAACCAATAAGGAGGATAGTAATGAGTTAGCGATAAAGTGCTCAATTTATGGTTAAATATAACAATAAGAATGTCATGTTACTTAGAAGTGTGATCAAGGGTGAGAGGCCCCGTAATGGTATGAATTGAGGCTCACCGATATGAGTACATTATTAGACATGGAATGAAGATAAGATGTAGAAGGAGAATAAACATGAGCCTCGAAGCATCCTTAAGATGTTCGATTTCAGATTTGAGAAAGGTAATCATGGATTTCATATCTTTAAATTTGTATTGAAATAAAGGAGGAAAATATTTAATTGATTCCAACATGGATTGATTAGATGGAGGATCACAAAGACTAGGGTTGTGAAATAAACGATAAAAAAATAATTCTTACGTGATCTAGACACATATCTCGGGAAGATACATGGTGTCTAGTGCCTTTTAAGAAAAAAATTTGTAAATTAGAATATATTTGAAGTAAATGAGATAAATAAATTTGAGGAATTTAACAAGTCATGAGAGAGGGAAAAAATGAGGATCCTAAGTGTGAGAGCATTCCGTTTCACCAAAATGATTATGCTAAAATTTAATATCCTAGCCTAATCTAATACAAGTTTGTAGTAAAGAAATAAGCAATTAAATACCAAAGTAACTAAGAAATAAAAATATGAAACCCAAATGTTAAAAGAGGGTTGGAAGGGCCTTTGTTGATTTAAAGATATCACGGGACTATGTCGCAAAGGAGATAGGCTAAACAGAAAATGGGAGACCATCACACGGATCCTAAGAAAATGCGATTCAAGTGATTTAGCTAGACTGGGGCACTTGGAAAAGGGATTGGGGCACCTTGGTATGTAATGTGGGCACTTTGTAGTCTATGTGGGAATTCCAAAATCCAATTTCAAAAGTTTCTAGATGATGTGAATCATTTTATGTTTTTGTGTGTAGTTCCGACTTCCCTTCGACACTTTTTGTTATTGATTATGATACTATCGACTATACTTATGGATGTTATTGTAGCTTTTGATATGGCATGATGTTATATGTTAGAGATCATGGACTATTATTTATTTTGATTTATATATGATACATGTGGATTATTGGAGACATTTTATATTGATGTTGATATACTTGATTGACATGGTTATATATATATGTGTGTGTGTGTTTCGGACATGTGATACTTCGTCATTTTGAGTAGACCTAGAAAATTGAACTAATATTATGATCATATTGTTATTGATGAAATTGTAAATGATATCATTACTTTCCTAGATGATGTTTTGATTCATATATAGATGATTTTGGAATTATATTGTATATTCATTTTAGATGATTTGATGTGGCCACAAGGCCGAAGGAGGTATTTGTGTTTTGTAGGTAAACATGTCACAACAAACATCGGGGATTGGAGACCAACCACATTGGAATCCTAGATGAATTCAACAAGGGTCACCATGGCAATGTGTATTTGTTGTGTGTGTGTGTGTGAGAATTGTTGTTAGGGGTTCCCATGGGGGGATCACCTTCAAATGTGACTAAGGGGTTATGTGTATTCTTTTATTTAGTCTCTTTTGTTTAATTTTAGTATGTGATTTTTAGTGATGTATTTTCCCCTTTATTATTTATTTTATTTGTGTCTAGATTAGTGAGTAATCATGTTGTTAAATAAATTAAAATGGGTCAAAATAATGTACTTATTAGAGATGATGGTTCTTGGATTATGTGTTGTAAGTAATGTGTAAGTAAATTGGAGTGTGAAACACTCCACCTTCCTTTGAAACTCGGATCTGTCCTTAGGGACTGATTTTGGAGGCTCATGGGATAAGTTAAACTTGTCCCACACCTCTTAAATTGTTACACCAACCCTACCTATGGGTTGGGAAGTCAAAATTAGTCCTTATTATGCATTTTCGGAAGACAAGTTGTAAGTTATTATTGCACCTTCTTACATGAAAATAATTTTAGTCCTTAAGGGGTGTGGGCTTGGATTGTGTGTGTAAGTAAAAATGTCATTTATTCACCCACTTATTAATTGTGTTTTGGATTTTGAATTTGACTTTTGCGGTTGAGTTGAGGATGAGTGATGTGGCATCCTACATAGAGCCACCTCATCCTCCTCTCTCCCTTTAATATTTTTGGAATTCTTTCGTTGTTTTGGGGTTACTTCAGGGGTTACTTAATGTTGGTTTGCTGCTCTTGCAATTAAAGAGAGTTATAGGATTTTGGATGCTTGTGGATTTGTTGGTGCTTTGACTGTTTGGATTTGAAGGATCTTATTGTTGAACTTTTGGATCAAGCTCTATCATGGAGAGGTAGAAGCTTGACTCTTTTAAAATGTGTTATTTTTATTTAATGCATATTTCAATGTTGTTGAGTGTTTCATACGTTTGTTGGTTGGTTAGGTAGTTTTCCTAGGTGTGGTGTAGGAGAAGACTATGAGGATCTTTTTGGGGAGGAATAAGAGTTACGGGAGGCATAATAGTTATTTTTGGAGGAGTTTTGGTTGGGTGTTCCACCTTGGACAAGAAATAGTTTGCATTTCTTACTTTTAGGGAGGCATAAGAGAATGGGGAGGCATAAGAGGTACTTGGGGAGGCATAAGAGTATATATTTTTTTGAGATGAATATTTTGGTGGGTTTTAAGGTGGTCACCCATTCCCCATTGGGAGGTATAAGCAACTTCCCCATAGATCTTGATCTTTTGGCCTTTGTGTGATGAGGCCTTGTATATTTTGTTATTATCCTTCTTGTGACTGTAACTGTTTTTTATTTTAGATTGTGATATGATTGTGAAATCTGTTTTGTGTTGTGGAATCTTATCTTGTTGCCATGAGTTGAATACATTTCCTATTGTAATGTGGTTGGGGCTTGGGGGCCAATGAGGAGGACGACTTCTCCTCTTCATTGGAATTCTTTGTTGGGTGGAGAGCGTTGCCTCTCCCCTTTTCTTTGTTGTGACCAAATGAAATATAGCAGATCTCTCTTGTTGTTGTTTCTTAGAGCTATGTATGAAGACAATTTCACAGTCCTCTTTGGGTTCCTTATTGTAAAAATTTCCCACTTTAAGTGGATGACATTGTAATATTATTTGTGGTGAAAAGCTACTCTGTTTTGGATGTGAAAGTTACATTTGAATGAGAAAGATTTATTTTGTAAGTTGTCTTTTGGTGAACAAAAAGAAGTTGTAAAGGAAATTATTTCAGTTTAATAGAAGTTGATTTACTTTATACAAAATGGAGTTGCTCTGTTTGGAAATCTGTTGATTGAAATACTTTTGCAAACTCTCTGTTTGAAGGCTAGAAAAGTCTGTGTTAGGAAATATTACATTCCTCTGTATTATTTGAAAGGCACGTTTGAAAATAGAACTACATTCTTTCTCTCCACGCATAGATTGAAGGAAAGTTGAACATTGTAAACTTAGAATGGAATGAACCTAAATGTTTAAAGTATGGAAAATGAAATAGATAAATTTCCAGTTTGAAATACGTAGATCTTTGTTAGATTGTTTCAAACCTACAATAAATATCAGAAAAATATACAGAGTACCCTGTAACTATGAAAGACAAAATGAAAACTTAAAATGAACTAAGGATGATCAAAATGCATCCTAAAATAGTTTTTGCTCAAGAAATTTACTTAGAACTTTATTAATCAAGCAAGAGGTAGAAAAACACCTTTACAGAGAAAAGAGAAAGGAAATAAATCCTTTTGAAATCCCAACCATAATCAATTAATCCTTGAAAATCCATCCAATTTATATCAAGTGTGATTCTCCATGTCGGTTTGGCATGTTGGAGAAGGAAGAATAGTGGATCAAATTAAATTTGGTAGTTGAAAAGTTTAGTTCACATTTTTATGGTAGGAAAGACATTTTCTTAAATTTCACCCATCTAAGTTTGTTGAAAATAATATTTTGTGCTTCCTATGCAAAGAGGAGTTTGAGCCCTTTCCAAAAAGTCCTTATTTGCTCAAATATGAGCTTCCATTCGAAAGTTATGGCCTTTTGAAGTTTTTACTTGATTGGTTTAAAAAAAACTAACTGTCAAAAAGGATTTTTTTGTAAATCGGATCCGCTGCCTGAAAATTACTTAGGGAAATTTTTGCAAAAATGTAAAAATTCACAAGTTCCTCCATGGCCCCGTAGCCCCACATCCTTCGCTTTTGGAAAAAAATAATAACCGTGGGTTCGCATTGCCCGCACCTTCAAACTTTATCTTTTGAAAATAAAAGGGTGAACATTTCTAAGTCTCCTCAATCACCTGCCACCCCGTAGCCAATGAGGGTCTACCACATGGATTCTTTAGGTGTTGACGGAGGTGCGGATGGTTTTAGACCTTATCACTTTTGGAAAAGATTGGCAAAAATTCCTAAGTTTCCCATTTGCCCGCTTTCTTATAGGTCACTATTGGATTGACACGTGGATTCGCTAGGCATCCTTAGAAGTGCTATTTGTTTTTAACCTTGCACTTTTTAAGACAAAATCCAACATTTCAAAGTTTTCCCCAATGGTCCGCTTCCCAGTTGAAATTTTGGGCATTACACGCGGCATCCCCGGGCATCGGCGAAGGTGCGACTCATTTCTATAAAAAAATTCCTTTCAATAAAAGCTAAAAATCCTAAGTTCCTCCAGGTGACTCACCTTCTGCATTGGCTTTAAAATGTGCCACGTGTCCCTTGTGGCTTGGGGAAATTTTTCTTCTTTTGGCGCGAAGCCCCGCAGCGAGACTCGTTGGCGCATGGGTGTAACTTATGCTTTTGTCAAAACTGTAAAGCTCAAATTACCTCCCCTACTCGGCAACCTAAAACCTTCCCCGGGTGAAAAGTCTTCCCTAGGCCCACAGGCCCACCTTTGGGAAAAATTTCTTCCCTGGACCTGCAAGCCCACCTTTGGGAAATATTTCCTCCCAGCACTCACCGGCACTGTAACTTAAGAAATATGAGGAGTTAGAAGGACTTATTTATATCAATGGAAAGGGAAGAAATTTCCTATCTAATGGAAATATTTCAATGAAACCTTAAGTGCATTAAAATATGAGAAAAATAAGGTTGAAGTGCAAGGATGAGTTTGAGAGTGGGTAAGTGGGAAATTACCCCTTTTTAACTTAAATGTGTAACTCTAAAGCATGGGTTGACCTTTTTAAGGGGTCACGTTAGGGGATAAGAGAATGTTTTTCTATCCCATATAAATAAGAATGTTTCTTATTTTTTAGACCTAGTGAAACTAAAAACCTTGGGCATTTAATTGCGTTGGCCGCTTTGACCCTCTAAAATTAATTACGGAATATTTAATTAAAGTGTTAATTTAATTATTTATTAAGTGAACACCTAAGAGAAATTTAACTATATTTGGATTAATTATACTCATTAATTTTGTAATGTAGATCTAATGTTTGTTACAACGTGAAAATTTCATTTATTAAATTATAATTGACTTTGAATCCTTCTTGTGACAATTGTTGCTTGAAACCTAGTAGTGGTGACACTTTTCAAATAAAAATTATTCCATATATTTTTCTATCTAAACATAGGTTATTCTTGGGTTTCAAGTGGTCGTATTAGTGGGCATTACATCGTGTGTATGTCACACTTATATTATCAATGTTTTTATAAACATGTAATAAAGGAATGACCTCCAAAACCCTAGAAAAAGCATGAAAACTTTAAAAATAAATATGCACATGAAGGGGTCAAACTATCATCAGCCTCCATAATTGTGGACTTAAGACTAAGCATTGCACTACATCTTAGACCCAATGTAGTCTTTTTGTGTGTGTGTGGAATTGTGCTCTAGGTTTCTTTTGTTCGTGTCACACTTAAAGTAGCAAGTCAGGTAGCTAAATGTAGAATGCAAATAATTTGTGCATGAAATAGAATAAAATCCCTTCTATAAAGTGTGATGTAAAATAACTAGCCTTTGTCCCTTATGATGGACCTAGATGGATGCAAATGTAGCTATAGATTCCTTGACGGATGCAAAATTAGGTGGTGATAGCTAGTGTTTGGATATTTGCCCGTATTATGATCATATAAATTTATATTTATATGACTCCTTCACTTATATTTTGTAATTATACCTTAAAAAAATGAAAACCCTAAAGATAAGATGCTCAAATGGATAGAAATGAATAAAAATGTAACAATAAAGTGTTAGCAGGGATAGGGGCACCCAGAGGGATGAGGGTGCCTTGTGTTGGCATCCTTACTAGGTCTTTGCAGTGAAGAAACAGTAGCATTTGAAGCATGAAAAAACAAACTCGAACAATAAAGGTGTAAGACCAAAAGTAGCAATAAAACAAACATAAGATTGCAAAAGACATGGGTTGATCAAGTACTTTTAATTTCTTACGAAATTTTTTAAAATTAGTATGTGATCGAGACTAGATAATTACTTAAAGTTAGTGATTTTGTGTCTACAAATCTCTACACCACGAAATAATCATTAAAAAAATTCAATCTATGTGGAAAAAGATTAGAAATTATTTGTACTTCTTAATGAAACATGATTGTGTGTGCTACATATTTATATTAACCACCAATTGCATGTGTCACTTGTAGGATTAGGTTTACATTGGCTATCAACATTTCCTCAACTTGAGTTAAGTTTTCAAGTTCTAGCGGTTGCGTTAAAAGGGATCCATATTTTTGATATTTAAAATCGGCGATGACCTTTCTCTTGTCAACATTTAGTGCACACCATTCCTTCAGGAGTTCAAGAAACTTTAATTCCAACGTGGAATTCTTTCCAAATATAACACATGATCGACAAAGAATGGTTATCAAGACCATGTTGAAAAATCATTTGGATGGTATTCAAATCTCTCCCAAGTATTCCATTGGGATCAAATACATATTTTTGTCTCTCAATATGCGAGTCTCACATGTTTTCTCTTCTTATAAGTCTATCATTATTTTACATTCTTCTTCTTCTTGTTGACTAGTATAAGTTGTAATGTTGTCTCCTCTCCCACACACGCTTATTCTCTACATTATTTTTAACGTCAAAATCCATTATATCTTGGGCCATTGTTTAGGCGTCTCGAGCACGCGGTCCATTGATGTTTAATTTCCTTTTCCATAATTAACTTCAAATTTACCAGCCACTCTATGATAATACCTTTGAGATGCTTCATGGTCAAGTTCTTATATGTTTACTCTTTCTTCCTCATGTAACTCATATGAACAAATATGCTTTTGTAACCTTGTTCTTAATACATGTGAGTCATCTCGAGATGATTGTGAAAAAATTATCATCATGTTATTTACATGTTCTCATCTCTTTGGATATAAACATTCATTTGTCAATTCAACACTTCATTGATCAAGTGTTTTTCTATCATTATCATTTCAATGTTTCCTTTGTTCCTCTCATTGTCCAACCTGTCATTTCTTCTTTTGTGCTTCTATAATATTGTCTTTGATATGCTCTTCTTTCCTCTTCATTTTCAAAATTTAATCTTGGTCGATCCATACATGTAAAGTTTTTTCAAAAAAATTGTATAAAAATTTATATAACTAAAAAATCCACGTACATGTAATAGACAATAATCATACAATATCAAGGTTTTAACAATTAGCAAGGCTTGTCAAGAATGATATGAAATAAAAAGAACCCAAGCTTAGAAATAGGCATTTATTTTCCATATTTATGACATTTTGTTTGATTTTTTAAATAATTTTTCACCAATATAATCAAAAAACTTTGCAATATCTAAAAAGTTTACATAAATAATCCAATCAAATTTCTACATATTTCGAAGTAATAAAAATTCTTTCACAAATAGTGAGTCACCGTAGATAAACCAAGTACATCAATTGGACACGGTTTTGTTACAAAAATATCAAAAAATTAAATTCGAGACTTCTTATAATAAAGTACATTGTCCCAAAATGCATGTGTTTACTAGAAATTATGGGATTGAACTTCATTGTTGTGAAGTATTTATATGCACTGGCCAAGTTAGAGTGGAGAGATGGAGGCGCTATGGTTTTGGCTTGAGAAAACCCTGAAGGTTTGCGGCAGCTATGGTGAAGAGCAGTAGGAGAAGGTGAATGCGTTCATAGAAGTGGTTAATTTGGACCTTATTTGCTCTTGCTTGGCCGATCATTCTTTGGAGGGGTTAGAGCTTCTTTCCAACCCACTGGAGGAGAGCTTAGAAAATAGTCTCTCAGAGATTTCCCATCAGAATGTTGAGTTCCTTCTTAGTCAGGTTGTGAAGGATTTTCTGGCGGACCTCAGGAGCGCGTTGGGTCCTCTTTCAATTGACCCTTTTCTAGTTGGGGTGTTTGTGTCTTCATTCATTGAGTATTTTCTCCTTTTGCATCATCCATTGGAAGTGCTGGGGATGAGCCTAGGCCGGAAGGAGCTCCAAAACTTTTTGCAGTACTACAGGGATGGTGGCTCCCAAAATGCACTTAGATCTAGATCTTCCTTCGGTCTCGGTTTTGTGATCCTGCTCTAGTTAAGGGTTTCACAAAGCATTTTGGCTCTGTATTGGGTATTGGGTTATTCCCGGTGGGGGTTTTAATTTTCTTGGAGGATCGGCTAAGGTGGGGTCATCTTTCTCTTACTTGTGTGTGAATTCAGTTTCCTGGTTTATTCAGAGGGGTAAGGCGGTGGTCTAGTCAATGCGTCTCAGGCTAGTTCGGATAATTTTTCCACGATGGGGGTTCTCCTACTTGCTTTCTTCTTCCAGCTTATGCGTGCGATATCTTGGTTCCCTAAGAGCCGCATTAGGAGGAAGCAGATGCTTTTCAAGATCCTTCTTCAAGTTTGACGTGTCTGCAACTAGTGTGTGGGAGACTGTTATTTTATTGTGCTTTGGGTTTATTGGTTTTTGTGAAGTTAAGTGTTATTTGGTTGTATTGGGTTCCAACTGGCGGCTTCTTCTCCATAGGGGTTTTTCTTTCATATTGGTTGTGAGACTGGCTGGTGGTATCGTAGCTTTTTCTGGGTTTCATGGGTGCTCAGCTCCAGGTTGGGTTGGGCCCTTATGTGGCTTTGATGGTCTTCGGCGCCGAGGTTCGCTTGCCTATTTTTACATGGTTGGCTTTTCCTTCATACATTTGTTTTTCTAGTGGGAAATGGCTTTCTTCCTCACCGTTGGTTTTTTTGGTCTCCTTTGCTTCTTCAGCTCCTTATGCATAAAATCCGTTCGAGGTGGTAATGTGTAAGGGGCGTGTTGATTCTAAAGGCGGATGCCTTCTTGTGGGTAGTTGGTTTGTGGTATGATGTGGTATTTGATGTTGGCGTGTTGTGTAAGTGTCGGGTCTATTTTGGAGAATGGTTCTTAATGCTAATATCTTATGTAATGGGTGGGGACCTACCAACCCTCCGATTCTAATCTCCGGTAAAAAATCGTTTATGAATATAATAAAAAAATGTACATTATGGGATCAATCAATACGTTGCTTTAAAAATCTTCTCGAAAAACACATTATAACTTCAAAATATGAGCGTTCTAGGATAGTTTCAACGAGAAATATCCCATTTACAAATCATATCTCCTAGTATAAAAAATGGTACATACAACGCTAGATTCAAAGTTGTACAAATGTCCACAACTACTATTAATCGTCTGGTGATTTTAGAGAAGGTATACTATAATGAAATAAATACAACACATGAATTCAATTTATATCCATGCAAATAATATTCTAAATCACGAGTGATATACAATTTTTCGTATTATAGTAAAGAGGACATTACCTATAAAATTTCACACAAAATCCTCAATAAGAAATCTTTTATTTAAAATAAATTTTAAAAATATAACACACAATCAAAATACATTTAAAGAACCATTTTTTTCCAAATTAGCATAATGAAAAGGATCCATGCACAATAGTTTGTCTAGTATTTATATCGGCTCAACATACTATAAATAATTTAACATGGTTAAGAATGGTTTACAATTAATTATTAAATAAGAAATTTGTGACACATGTTACTAGCTTATTTTTTTATTAATGGTAAATGGTTTTGAAGGGAACATACCCAGAATTACAAAAAGACTCAAAATCCAGATGAAACAAGAAAACCAAAGTGGTTTTTGACAAGTGGGGACCACACCCCAAAAAAAAGCCCGTAAGCAAGATACGAAATAAGCAAAAACTTAGAGGATAATCATGTCAACAAGAAGCCAAAATGCAACAAGACTGCATGATGACACAACAAATTCTGCAACACCGAAGATGATAAAAAAATCATTTCCCGGAAAATATATATATAAACAAGATGAACAATTGGACAATAGAAAAGAGCTAAATCATCTAGGTGGAGAAATGGTATTCTTATGAGTATATTTCTTCTTTTTGTGCATCATTTTCCATCCTTCTAAAACCTCCTCAATAGGAATAATTACCTCAATAGAATTGATCGATAGATATTTGTTTTTTCCACGGAAAAGGAGGGATATTTTCCTTAGCCGCATTGCTTTTAATTGGAACAACAATTTTGTTTGTTTGAATTAAGTCTTTTGTATTCTCATTGTTGCCAACTATTGGAATTTCTGAGAAAGGAGTTTCTAGGACCGATTTGGATCAAGCATCTGAATATGAATTTGAGTCCAGATTCTCATTGGCATAAAAAACCATATGTTTTGGGAGGGCATCTTTCCACCAATTTTTTCTCTTAATTTGGTGTTTTTCCATCCCACATTCAACAGCAATGTGACCATTTTATTAGCTTTCTAATAGCAATAATTGTATGTTCAATACAAAAATTAAGGGAATTAAAATTATATCTCTATTCTTTCCAAATAAATATGTATTTAGGATATCATTTTTGACATGTAGTGCTTAATGATTACAAAATTGTCTTGTGTATGTTACAAAATATATCTTAGTATATTAATAATTATACTTTTATGTTAAAACCAAAAATTAGAGAATTGAATTTTTTATCTCTATTCTTTCCAAATAAATATGTATTTAGGATATCTTTTACTTGACATAGTGATAAATGAGGAAATATATATTTAGGATATCTTTTACTTGACATAGTGATAAATGATATAAAATTGTCTTGTGTATGGTAAAAATTATATTTTGGAATGAAGGTTATATTAAAATATAAAGGTATTTCAATTTATTAAAATGTATTTGAATTTATCTATTTTCAAATTTAAGACAAGCTCGAATCTAAAAGAGAGTATGAAAACTTCATCAGGTTTTGAATAAATTACTACTGACTAAACCTACAAGGTAATTATTACTATGATATATAAAAACTAAAGTCTTATATATCATACTAGCATGAATTCAACGTATTTCTTACAAATAAGTGAAATAGAAATGAATATAGTCCTCACAAATAAGTGAAATATAGTCAACAGATTGTATGCAAAATATTTATTTGTAATTCTAAGTACTTTTAAAGTTTTGAGTGTTTACGTCGTTTCTTAATTCTGATCAAAAGAGCAACTATGTCAAGTTATAAGTAAAGGAAAATTTTCCTAATTAGATATCGAATCTCAATGTAGTTCTCCGTACGTAAAATACTAATTAAAAATTTATTTATTTTAATTGAAATTATGAAGTATATAGGTTTTCCTATATGTAATGTAGATTAAGATTTATTGAGTTTCTTTCAAATTAAAATACTCGGTTGATACTGAATACATAAGGTAGCTGATTTAATATTTTCTTGTATTTTTTATTATTTTTCAATCTAAGCAGTCAAATCTACTTGACGGAAAGACAGTTCATTTTAAGCTAATATTTCACAGTATTAATTTTCAATTGAAGTAGTTGAATCTACTAGATGGAAAGCCAAATAATTTTAAGATAAGATTTTGTTGGAAAAATTGGTGTAAACTACAATCAATAAGGGAAAGACACAACCAAAACATAAGTACACTCAGAATATATATTCTATTAATTCAAAATTCTTCATACAATCTCGAGTTGCTACTATGTATTTTCTTTTGTTTCTCTACTTGTGTTTTGTTCTCTGTTTATTTTTCTTACAAAAAATTGTTGTACCGCTTCATGTTGTTGCATGTATCTATTGCAATAATACTTTTACTATAGTACCCCATGAATATTCTTTGATTTGATTCTATGCCTTCTCTATTTCATATGCTAGTGCATATATTTCTTCTTCTTCTTGATCTTTTCGAGTTCTTGCTCTTTCTATTTTGTTCTCTTTGTATTCTACCCTTAAGATATTGATGTTATACCACTATATTTTATGTTGCATATATATATATAGACACACACATAATGCCTCCACGTGTCATCTATTTTTCATGAAACACAACACTCGGAATCAACACTAATTATAAATGCTCCTCATTCCGGGATCTCACATCCATCATATTCTATCTACCAAATGGGTAGTGAAATGCCACCATGTGTCCTATAATGGAAGGTTTATCCTAGCCTAATGATTTGTCTTGAGAAAAATCAGACTTGAAGAAATTATTTGCTATGGATAATTTAGGGGCATTCACGTCTAGGGTTCCCAAAAGCTAAGATGAGGGTTGATAAGATGCCATGTGGCTTGTGGAAAATTTGAGAAATTCAAAACACAATTGCTAACACTAAAATGGCCACATAACACATTAATGCATGCGGAAAAAGATAGATAGAAGATGGTGGTTACATAAAATGTAAATTCTCGCAGGGCTTAAGATTACCAACCACAATAAATTATGATACTCCACTTTAATATTGATTTTAAAAAAATCAAATCAAAGACAATTTTTAAAGTCTTGGATATTTACGATGCCCAAACTTACTCTTAAATGCTTAGATATTTATTTTCATAAAGGTTTAGTAAAAATGTCGTCTATTTTCTACTCTAACTTTCCAAACTTGATCTCGATTTCTCCTTTATCAACAGTTCATGAATAAAGTGATACTTGATTTCTATATGCTTGTTTCTTCCATGAAAGACTGGATTCTTTGACAATGCAATTGAAGACATATTATCAAAAAAATAACATAACCTCCTTATTTACCTTCGCACAAATTTGAAAGGATTCTTCTTATTCATATCATTTGACAAGTGGATGAGTTTTCTACAATATACTCGCTTCAATACTAGAAAATGAAACAATCAACTCTTTCTTTGAAGCCCATAAAATTGATTGTGATCCAAAATTGAACACATATCCAGATGTGCTCTTTTTATCATCAAGGATACCTTCCCAATCACTATCTATATATCCAACTAACTAAAAATAATCATTATTAACAACATATATAATTCCATAATTCTTTGTTCCATTCACATACCTAAAAATATGCTTTCCGATTACCAATGTTTCTTTTTTGAGTTTCCATAAACCTATAAATCGGACTAACTACATGCATTATATTTTTTCTCGTTGGAGTTAAATACATAAAACTTCTTACCATGATTTTGTATCTTTTAGGATCCATATTACTTCTTCAAGTAATCTTTTGTAAATTTCAAAATTACTTATGCAGTGTAGATATTGGTTTATAATCCACAATTTTGAATCTTTACAATATTTCTTTTGCATACTTTTATTGAGAAAAAAATGCCCTACTCTATTCTCTTGACCTCAATGGAAATAAAGTACTTTAAAAATCTCAAAATCATTCAACTCAAACTCCTTCATGAAAAATTTGAATTCATCTATGTCCTTGTTCACATTTGTAGTCAATATTAAATCATCTACATACAAAACAACAATTAACGTCTTACCATCCTCTCTTTATTTGATGTA
Organism: Taxus wallichiana var. yunnanensis; assembly: GCA_018340775.1. NCBI lineage: Eukaryota > Viridiplantae > Streptophyta > Pinopsida > Cupressales > Taxaceae > Taxus > Taxus wallichiana. The sequence continues at coordinate 775,473,548 of CM031244.1, forward strand.
GAGTGTGGGCTCACTACTAGTTTTGCTAAAGTTTTTACTAATCGAGATAGGAATCTATCTTACTATACCAAGCTCTCGGTGCTTGTTTAATTCCATACAATACTCTCTTCTTCTTAAATACCTTTACTTCATGCTATGGAATTTCATAACTAGGCAGCTATCCCACATACACTTCTTCTTCTAATACTCCATTCAGAAAATTGTATTTGACATCCATTTGTGATTTGAGTAGCTATGGGGATAATTTTTCTCATAGTTTCTAGCCTTGCTACTAGAGTAAATGTCTCATTATAATCATGTCTAGTCCTTTGTATGTACCCTTTGGTAACCAATATTTCCTTGTGTATTTCAAATTTCCTTCAGACTAGTGTTGGTTTTATAAACCCACTTGACTCCAATAACTTCCTTTCCTATCAAGATATACTAATTCCCATGTTCCATTCTTCTCTATTGCATGTATTTCTTCATCCATTGCTTCACACCATTTATTTTCCTTAATTGCTTCCTCATAATAAATAGGATCAACTTTTGAAAATAAAGAAAAATTAATCATTTCATCTTCATTTTCATCATACCTTGATTGCTCATAAATCTCTTGTACACTCCTCATTCGACCTTGGTGTTGATTTGAGTCAAATGATGATGAAGATGCCTCATTTACTGGTCCTTGCATGCTTTGTTGGCTTCTTCTATTTAAATATTCACTCCTTTGTGAAATAGGTGTCCAACATGATGCGTCTTTTCTCTACCACATAACGGTTAAGAATCAATGATAGGTGCATTTTCCTTTTCTTGTGGCTTCTCCACTTCTTGTGCATTTCCCAAGATGCTTCCTCAATGAATTGAACATCCCGATGATTATGAGTTCCTTTATGATTGGATTGTACAATATGTAAACTTTAAATTTCTACAAATATATAATGAAAATGCAATTCTATCCTTTGGCACATGTGCATATGCTACACATAAAAAAACACTTAAGTTTTCAACTCCCGGCTTTCTTGTACTCCATGATTTTTGAGGTATCTTTTTCCTCACACTCCTTCCTAGAAATCTATTCAACATATATATTGTTGTTCCAATTGCTTATGCCCAACTACTTTGAGCATGTTTTTTTCCATTTCTTGAATGGTTTGATTCTTCCTCTCAGCTACACCATTTTTATGAGGTGTATACCTTGTTTTAAATTTTTATTGCTCCCATGCTCCTTACATGAGTTTAGAAACTTGTATTGTATATACTCTCCCCATCTATTCATTCTCAATGTCTTTATATAATGGCCACTATGCTTTTTAACCATGGCCTTGAATTGTTTGAATACTTCAAATGTTTCATATTTTTTTAGAAAATAAACACATGTCCTTCTACTATAGTCTGTGATGCTAAAAATAGTCTTGCCCTTTTTTCCATTAAAATCTATCAATTTATGGCCTCTGCCATATTTTATCCCCCATGTTGTGCCTAAGAAGTCTCTACCTTCCTTTTGTTGCCATAACCAATCCTTCCTGGGCTGAGGATCACGTATGGATCCATAGTTGTTTCCTTGTTTCTCTGTTTATCTGGAAGGGGTTTGTAATTAGGGTCCCCCATTCTCTGTTCATCTAAAACTTGGGTTCTCCCATTATTTCCATTTTCCGAGCTTGAGATTTGTTGTCCTTGTCGTTTTTGCCCTAAATACTTGAAGAAAAATGAATGGATGTAGCTTAGAGGAATATATTTGATCCTTGTAACATTTCTAAATTCTTTGTCCTTGGAGAAAATTTCTTCTCCATGTTTAGATGGTCATTTCTCTACATTTTATGGTTTGATGCATTTTTCCCGTACCAAATTTACATCTTTACATCAATAGGGAATGTGGCCTCTTTTGGTGGATGCGGTCGGTGGGGCAATCTAAAAGGATTTCCTTGACCCAAAACTGGTCCATGTGGAGGAATGACACTAATTTGAAGATTTGATTTTTGGTTTGGTTTTGGAGATGCACCGGGAGGACACATGGAGGTTTCCATTGCTTTTCTCAAACTTAGAAAAATTATTATGCAGCTTGGTACGCTTTGGTGGAATAGGGACATGTGGTGAGCCCGTGCTCATTCAAGGTCTCCGCTCTTGGGCACCATTTTGAAATTACGCCATGAAGACATGTCACGGCTTCTGCTGAGGCTCACTTCCTTGATATGCATTTTGTAAGGTATCCCAAGCTTGTTTGGAATTTATAGTTTCTTCTATCCTTGGAAAAATTGAATCGGTGACATAATTCTTAATACATCTTAAAGCCTTCCCATATTTTCTTTTATTTTCTTTCAAATAATTCTTTTGTACTTGTATTAACGCACTAAAGGTGGCACTGGTCTACTACTTTTGCATATCCTCCTTGAATTAGTTTTGATAGCTCTTAAGAAGATAAGAATGTCTTTATTTTAATAAACCATATGTCATAGTTCTTACCACTAATATTGGGAGTTGTTGACATGAATTGCTACTTAGAAGCCATTAATACTCAACCCAAGAAACAAGAACTTATAGTCCAACAACCTCACTCTCGATACCAATTTGTTGGAAAATTTTTGTGCCAACTACAATCAATAAGGAAAGACACAACCAAAACACAATAACACACAAAAATATATTATATTAGTTCGATAGTATTCATATAATCTCGGAGATGTTGATCTGTTTTTCTTTTCTTTCTCTTCTTGAGTCTTGTTCTCTATTTATTTTTTCTTATAAAAACCGTTATACTACTTCGTGTTATTGCACAAATCTTTTGAACTATTCCTTTTGTTATATTCCACTCTAAATACTCTTTGTATTTCTTGTTTGCATTCTCTGCTTTCATATGTTGCTCCATATATATTTTCTTCTTCATCGTCTATTCAATTTTTTTATTTCTATTTTTTTCTCTCTATATTCTCCACTTGAGCTATTGATGCTCTACCACTATATTTTATGTTGTTGTATGTATGCACGCACACACACATTTCTTCCATGTGTCGTCTATTGTCATGAAGCACAACACCTAGACCTAAGGATAACATTAAATGTGCCTCATTTTGAGGTTGTCACATCCATCAAGTCCACCCCCAAACAGGTCTTTGGAATATTGCCACGTGTCCTGTAATTGATTGTCGATACCCGCACATTGACCCACCTTGACCAAACTTAGACCCAACGAGATTATTAACTACGACTAATTCCCCGGGCCTTCACGTCTAGGGTGCCCAAAACTAAGACAAGGGCCGGAAAGATGCCACATGACCTATGACAAATGCAGGGAAATTCAAAACACAATAGACAAAAATAAAACGACCACAAAACACATTACTAGCTATGTAGAAAGGTAGATAGAAGACGAGAGAAACACAAAATTGAAATACTCGTGAGGCTCAAGATTTCCAAACCATAATAAATTATGATAGATTTAGAAGATTTGGTATAAATTTGGAAGATTTTTCAACATGGTATTCTTGCTAATTTGATCGGGGATTGAAGATGGTAAATAATCTGTGTAACTAACTATATCATGGTTTTTTTAAGAAAATTGAAAATCTATTTTAGGAGACTCTTTTACCAAAGAATGAATATATATTTTTGAAAATATGGATCTTTTACTAAACAACGAAAGAAAATAATAAATACATATTTTTAAAAATATGGATATTTTACAACATAAATGCGAAAGCAAAGAATGAATACAACATACATGCGGATCACTTTGCAAAATAAGGTGCAAAAACCAAAAATTAAATGGTGGAAGATATTATGCTGCAATAAAGAAGAGATACTAGAAATAGTTGAATTGTTTTCATGCACCAAATATTTAAGAAGTTATAGTGTGGCGATGAATTGTGTTTTTAAAAAGTGAAAGTGAAAATATTTTTTTGTAATTTTTAATTGTTTTTATTTTACAGGCATGACATTAGAGTGCTTCGCACAATATACAATTGTATATGCCTCTCCGCATACTTAAAATAATAATAATTGAAACAAACAAAAATAATACCCATACTAATTTTTCATGCTAAATAATTAACAATTGAATGTCAATAAAAATGAGAATATATTAATATTTGGATGTAAGACTCTAATATCATTAAAAAAATATTATATTAATATTCAATCTAAAATACATAACTCTAATATATTATATTTTAAAATATTTTTTCCACTTGTTTTACTTCTTAATATTTACCACGTTTAAACATTTTTTCACTTTTTATTTTACAAGTATTTTACTGAACACCTATTTAAATATTATTCAAACACACAATTTAACACTCCAACATCATATCCTTATTTTACACTTTCATTATTGCCATCTACCCACCTCTGTTACCATTCACTAAACACCCGCATGATTGTAACATATTGATAACCCAACCCACTCGAGCTTATATTACAATTCAACAACACATACTAATTAACCAAACAAGCTAGAGTATTGATAAGTCAATCACCTTGAATGTTAAGTGAGATATTTGCTTACACATTTTGTGGGTATATTGGAGTAATTACAAACCTGTTGGTATCCAATTTTTTTCTCCTTTTTAAGTTGAGAAACATCATAGATTTGACATTGATCTTAGAGATAAATAGATCATAATGTATGTCGTTTTGTAGGCTGGGGATGAGATCTAAACCGGCCCTTTATCACTCGGGATTGTGGAGAGATGGATAGCACCTTCAAGAGGATTTGATCTATCCTTACTCCTTTAGGTTGTGCCTCTTCAACTAGTTTGAGAGGACCCTTAGTGTAACCTCTATTTGATGAAGGAGATGGAGATATCCTTCTTTTGAACAAATTTTATGAAGAAAACCTTGGGAAAGTATGATCAATACTCCATAATTTTACTCTCAAGAGTTGTCAATTCTAATAGATGGAGATACTTTCAAAACAAGGCTAAGGTTATCAAGACATTATGGAATCCCGATTGCTTCTATATATTCAGCGAGAATTTATACATTTGTAGACACACAGGGCAAACAAAGTGGTAGTTCAGATGGATTCATGGTTTTGAATAATTTTTGTGAGAAATCAAGTAGGATAATATTGATTATACGAAATCTTTGAGAGACTTCAAAAAATTTGGAAAGGTAAATGAAAGAAACCTTCGAATAGCTAAGATATTCCTTCAACCGTGTCGTGTGCATAAATGGAGTCCTATATTTACACGTCTTCACACAATCTTTGAGAATCTTATACAAAGGCTCGAGTTAAAAGACTCAATTAAACATCAAAGACCCCTAGTTCCTCACGCCTAAGATACACTCGAAGGCTTATAGACAATCTTTATCAACAAATGACAGTGAAGTGATTTTAAATTGTTTATCTCATCATAGGATGAAATCTCTTCTTGAAATGAAATTGCAAATGCCACTAAACTGTCACATGGATGAGATCATGTGTGATTCAAAGGGACTTTAACACAAGATTGCAATAGGAATAAGAAAAACTACTTGCAAACATTCTAAACAAAGAAGACACAAATTTCTCCAAGATTGACACAAATTAACTCAAAATTGATTAGATTCATCAAATAGGGAAAGTTTCTTCAACAATTTTAGATCTTGTCAATGGTTGTACACTCTCAACCAAAATGACATGATTGAGATCTAATACATAGTAATTAACACGTTTCGTAGATTGGTCTCTTAGGAAGACGAGCTCTCTCAAAATTTCTCTTAATAATTTATCCCCAACCTTTTGCAAGAGTATTCTCATTGCATAGTTATACATTTTACTTGCTCACTCATCCCAATTTTTCCCCCAAAAGAAGAATATTCAAGGGAACTTTTCTTGTTACCAATTTGCCTCAAAAAGTGATGTTTAACAAATTCACTTCCGAAAGTTGCAGTGGAACAATTATGAACTGATCACGTTTCTTAGACCCTCGAATAATGACTAGGATGCCATGCCACAAATTTTTGGCATTCCTTCTAATAATTCTTATTCTTTCATGCAAGAAATCCCCATTTTAATCATTTTCTGGAGGCTCTGTATAATTGGATTTGACAGGTAATCCTTTTCACTCTCGAGGAAACACCTTTTTCATCTTTAACACCTGCAACCTCCATCATTTCATCCTTTTCCCTCTCTTTGTCTCGCAACTCTACCCCATATCCATCTTCTCTAGTAATTCACATTTTTGCAAGTGCCTCGAGTAATTCCAATTTCAAAATATCAACCTTAACAATCCTTGGACTCAAAAATTAAGTTCTAAATCCATTAAATGGCACTTTGTAGACAAAAAACGACAAGGAATTTCATCAAAAATTATGAAAAATAGTGCATATTCACATCTCTAGGAGTCTTGGAGAAAAATGGCGTAAAAAAATAGCTGAAATGCACACCAATTAATTTTGTGCCTTCCACATGTTTTCTTAGTGCAACTACAAAGGTGAGGTATAGTGGCAAGTTTCCAAACAAGTGCAGGCCTTCCACATGCCTTAGGGCCAAGAAAATAATCTTTTTTCCTTTGAAAAGTCTCAATATAAAGGAGTCGTGAAGCCTCCAAGTGTCTCAATGGCACACTTTAAGATGGTCCCCAAAAGTGAAGACCCCAAAGAAGCACGTGACTCATCACATGTTTCCATCTGGTAGAGTTTGCTAAAACGTTGAAGGACCAAAGGGAAGGTGCCATGTGTCTAGGGTCCGAGACAGTTTTCCTTAGCCATTGAAAAGTCCAAGAAAGGGCGAGTGAGCAAGCCTCCAAGTTTCCTCATAGTGCTTCTTCAAAATAAAATTAAGGGGTAAGTCCCCAAATAGGCACATTCCCTCCACATGTCCCAGCCTTAGAAAATTGCTTTTAAAAGTTTAAGTATAAAGTGGAGGCAGCAGAAGGCTCCACGTGTCTCCCGGTGCAATTCCAAGGTCAAACAAATAGGAAAATTTTCAGATGAGCATCGGCCCTCCACGTGGAAAACATTTGAGTTGAATCGGGCCTTAGAGTTTCAAAGAGACCCTCTAATCCACATCCAACTAGAAAGAGCCACATTTCCACAGATGCTAAGATGTAAATTTTACGGGGAAAAACACACCCACAAATCGTAAATGCGGGAAAATCACCATTTGTGCTCGAAAATGAATCTTTCTTCAAGGAAAGATAACTTCAAAGTGATATAAGGCCCAAATATGATCCTCTCGAGCCACATCCAATCACGTTTCCATAGATATTGGGACAAAAATTTGATAGGAAAAAATGTGATCTGTAGAAAAATAGAAGGAAAGGAAAAACTCGATTTTACGCCCAAGTTACAAATCTTTTCACATGGGTAGAGGAACGAAAAACAAATTCTTGATTTAAAGTTATCCCAACCAAAGGAATGGCTTAATCATGACAAATAAATGTAGGATAGAGTTTTCATGCATCAATAGGGGGAGATGGAAAACAAGAGAGAGCCCGCAAACGGAGAATTTCAAGGATAAATGGGGTGAGATAAAATTGAGCACCAACATCGGCTCTGACTCAGGGATGGGCACTCCTTGTGAGTGCCATAAGAACAAATAGCAGACCAAGTGCCAAAAAAACTATTGGGAGATGGAGTCAAAGAATAAGCTTGCAAAGCAGAACAATAATAACCAACTCCCCCAAGGACAAACCAAGAAACCAACAAAACAGACACCAAGGACTAGGATGAAACAAAATAGAAAAACATGAAATTAGAAATAAACTAAAAGACTATACATTGTACAATGGAGTATATCTTGATTAGAAATCAATCAAGGAAATGTTTCAAATGCTGTCATTACAGGTAGTTCAAGCAGCTTCCCCATCTAAGTCTTTTAGGAAAAGGTAATTTCACAAATTCAAATGTCAATTGAATAAGGGCCTAGCCATAATGCATCAAATTTACCATGCTTGCCCTTATATTCATGTCTGCTATCCCATAATAGCACAAGATCCCCAATGTTGAGAGCTGCTTGAGTTACCTTTTTGTCAAATAACTTCTTCAACTTATCTCTAAACTTCACATGTCGTTGATGGGATGCCCTTCTTTCTTCATCTAAATCAATAATTTGATTGATCCAGGGCATCACATGGGCTGACTTCTTGATCTTCAATTTGTTGAACAAAATGAAATGAAGATAATTGTAAATGAAGGGGCATAAAAGCTTGAGTTCCATATACCAACTCAAATGGGATTTTACCGTAGCTCTTTTGAAAGTGATTCTCTCACCCAAACAAAAATTCAGTTGCTCACCCCACTTGTTTTTGTTTAGCTCCAAGGTTTTTCTAATGATCTTCAACAATTTTTTATTCTTTGGACTTAGCTTGTCAATTTCCTTGGGATTGCGAGTTAGAAGCATATGTCAAATTGATTCCATACCCTTTGCACATTGCCACCAAAGGTTTGGCTCTCAAACTCATGGCATTATCGGAAAAATATTAGTCGGCACTCCAAATCTACATATGATTTGATTCAAAGCATGAAGTCCATGATGACTTGGTGTTTTTCTTTCTTGGTGGGGATTGCTTCCACCCACTTAGTGAAATAATCAAAGTGGCTACAAGAATCCATTTATGAGTAGCAAGAAAAGGATCTGAAATCTCAAAATGAAATCCATTCCCGTTGATTAAATGGGGCTTCAATTAACACATGATATAAAAGAAGAGAGTCTCAAGCTTTCATTCTTCTAGAAAAATGCTAGAAAATTTCACATTTCCTAACCAAAAGAGTTATATCTTTAAAGAGAGTTGGCCACCAATAACTAGCCCTTAAGATTTCATGTGTTGTAACTCTTCCAAAGCAAAATTTCCCCCACAAACTCCTCCATGGAGATCATCAATTACCTTTTGGGCTTCATCCTCAACAATGCATCTTAAGATCACTCCTTCCAGTTTCTTCCAAGCTAACCCAAAATCAATAATGACATATTTTGACAGTACCTTAAGAGATATTTTCTAATTTTTACTAAAATGTTTAGGGCAGCATAGATGTCCGAGATAAAATATTATATCTTTGTACCATTTAGAGCTTACCAAAATTTTAAGGGCATCCACACTTTCTCCTTATACTTCATTCACCTCAATGGTTTGCAATTTGCTATCAACCATAAGCTTAGTTGGGCCCAAACAACTTATCAATTTTGTGGTCTTGAAATCTATGTCATATTCCCGAAACTTTTTACCCTCTCGCATCTTTTTCTTAAGACATCCATCTCTCGATAAGATATCTTTCACCATGGTGTAGGGAACATAAGAAGCAACTTTAGAGCTCAAGATGTAAGGTTTGAAAACCTTTGTTACTTTCACCAAGGAAAATTCTTGCTTCTCCATGATGGTGTACTTCAACCTAGATCCTTGCAATGCCTTATTGAAAAAGGCAATTGGTCTCTCATCCCCTTCATCATCCTTCCGTAACAAGACAGATGCAATGGTGTTTTTTTAAGCAAAAGAAAACATTTGAAAATGCTTCTTGTAATTTGGAGCTTCCAAAACAGGGCATGCTTTAATGCTTCTTTGATCCCATTGAAAGATTGAGTGGAAGCTTCTTCCCATTTGATAACTTGGTCCTTCTTTAGCATGCTAGTAACGGGATGGTCACCAAAGTTAGACACCAATCTTATGATAAAGTTTATTTTTCCAAAGAACGATTGAACTCTCTTCTTAGTTCTCGGAATTGGAACCTCATTGATGGCTTCCACTCTCACGGATAAATCATGACCCCTTCTTTTGATACAATGTGACCAAGAAGCTTCACCTTTTGCACTCTAAAATGGCACTTCTTGGGATTCAATTATATGCCATACTCTCACACCATAACAACATTATCTCCAAGTGTTGCAAATGATCATTTATTTTTCTGGAAAACATAGTTACATCATCTTGATAAACAACAATGAATTCATTAATATAACCAACAAACACTACATCCATTTCTATTTGGAAAATTTCTCCATCATTCATTAAGCCAAAAGACATCCTGACATAGACATAAGTTCCCCAAGGAGTGGTAAAGGAAGTCTTTATTCTTTCGACTCCTTCATAACAACTTGATTATAGCTAGAGAAACCATCCAAAGTGGATAACAATTCAGAATCGCTTAATTATAGCATATTTTCCATGTTTGGAAAAGGGTAATTATCTTTCAATGATGTTTTACTCAAGTTCCTAAAGCCTACACAAAACCTTATATCACCATTCTTTTTCTAACAGTACTAAATTTGCAACCCAAGATGAGTACCTTGTGGGCTGAATGATCCATCCATCCCTCAACTTCTTCAATTCTCCTTACATATTTAAAGAAAGGAACAGATTGATAGGCCTCTATTTTACCCTAAAAGGGTTGGCATTAGATTCAAGAGAAATTTCATGTTGGAACAAATCTACCCTATATGCCTTCAACTCGAGTAAGACCAAGCTAGGCAGTCTTGATATTTCTTCAATAATTGAAGATAGGACTATTTCTCTTCCTTGCTCGATTTCTTCCTAACTAGATTTTACGTGGTTTTTCCTTTGTGCCCGAGTTTATGCTCTTCCACGCCTCTTGAAACCTACATACTTCGTTAATAATGAAATCAGAATTATCAAAGTTTGATTCAATTGCCACCAAAACTTTGGGAATTGTGTTTGTCTTCAAATTTGAATGATATCTTTACCAAATAAAGTTTCCTTTCCTTTAGCAAAGCACACACCATTGGTTCCCAATCTATATTTTGGTTAGGAAACTTGCCTTGGTTCTACAGAAACCATTTCACTTGGGCATCATCATCAAACACTTTCCAATTTTAAAATTTTGTCAGGGACAGATGGCCTTGTTAGTATTTCAACATCATACTCGCAAAATGGAGATACTGCATTTCCAAATCTAGATCCTATCACTTCTAACTTGATCGCAACAACATTAAACTTTCTATCATGGTGAACAATACTAAATGAGTCAAACATTTCAATCAAATCCCATACTTTATGCTTGTATTATTTCATTATCTGATTTTTGGTAGCATACGCTTTTCTAATATAATTGACAATCGCTCTAAATCTCCTTTGGTAATGACATCCTTTATACTATATTTCCATGCAATTATCAAACCCAATAACAAGTGCTTCATATTCAACAATGTTGTTAGTGCATTCAAAGTTGAGTTTGAAATAAAAATAAACTCTTCCCCCGTCCTAGAGAAATCAAAACAATACTAGCACCATTTCCAAACTTGGAACAAGCTCCATCGAATAACAAGATCTAAGGAAAATCTACTTGTTCAAGACATTTACATTGATCAATCTTGTGCTCTTTGCCATCAGAAAATCCAACAAAGTTATCAAAGCATCTACATTAGCATACAACACTTCATAAGAAGCATTATTGGGATCTTCAATGAGCTGCAACATCTTCTTCTCTCCATACGGTTTTACAAGGCTACCTTCTATTGGAATGGTTGAAAAGACATATCCATCTAAACGCTTTCACTAACACTTGCAACCCACTTTCTTGATAACAAAGATGCCCTATTTGGTAGGGCAATCAACAATAGCAACATCAAGTTTTAAGTTATTACCCGGATAAGCCGCAAGTTGTACCACCAAACCTTTTACACATCCTAAAAACCGACACCTCTCTAGAATCCATTGTAGTACACTTACCATAAGCTACTATCACTTTAATGTTCAATTCATTCATGACCTCTAGAGGCATAACATCTCCTAATGCTTTGGAATTAGACATACAATTATGGAGCATGCATCTGTCCTTAATAATCAGCATTGTAAACAATGGATCAACATTAAATTGAGACTCAACCAAAGATGTTCCCAAGTACACTTCAAGTGGTTCACCTATCTCCTCTAATGCTTGTGGTGTTTCCAGGTCTGCAATGGTTAGAGGAGGAGTGTTTACATTATTTTAATTTTTTCCTTGGGTACTCTATCTAATTCCAATCCCAAATACTCAAAGGCCCTCTTCTTGTGCTCGGAATCCTAAGAAGTTCAAAAATTGGAACAGAAATCTTGATCTAAGTCAAGACTTGGGCAATGTCATAAGGAATGTATTTGGGAAAAGCAACATTTGGCAAAAGATTGAGATACTCATCGATGGCACAATATTTTTCACATTTTGGGCATGGGTGGGAACGCCAGTTCTACTTGAGACAACAAGGCCTTTTCTAGATGCATATTTCTTTGGAGATTCTTTTGGGATATTGGTGAGAACTGGGTTTTGGTTTGGCTTGAGGCCCTACCCCTTTGACAACTTTACTTCTTGTGTTATAATATTTTTCTTGCAAGCAACACTAAAATTCATTAACGGTTGTCTATTCTCTTCTAATGGGATTCCTCCATCATACTTCTTAACAATTAAATCCCTTAGATACTCAAAATCATTACTAGGAAGTTCAAAAGCTTGTAATGTATCTATTTCTAAAGTATGAGAGGGTGGAAGAAGAGGTAAACTTTGAATGCAATCCCAAAACTTGCAACAGCTTCTTGCAATTATTACTTCAATTGAAGTTGCTTCTTGTTGTGAGCTTGTAGATAAATCCACTACGCATGCATCATCATTAGTGTTATCATCATCACCACTTCTTCAACTTGTTGATCTAGTTCACATGGCAAGTGGGGTAAAAACATTTTTCATACCAATCAATTTCATTTGTCTCTTCAACAACAACAACTCGGCATTTAGAGGATCAGAACTACTCTATCTTCCCTAGCTTGGGGTTTTCTAGTTCCCATGGGTCCTTTACCTATGTCATCAAATTACTAATCATGTCTAGGATGATTTTCAAATTTGTCTTATCCTTGTTTCCTATACTCGACCTTGAGAACCTTGTCCAATTCCTTTCTCTTCCTTGGCTAGCTTGTAAGATATTTCTTTGACAGCTCCGGCCAAAATATTTACAACAAGATCCACAACCTTTCTTGATTGAGGCTTCTCTAGGTTGATCAGGTTTAACACCCTCCCTCTTAGGAGGTTTTCCACCTACTTTAATGTTGTAATCAATTTGCAAAGCCATGGTAAAGGCCTACCTCAAAGTTTCAAGGTTCTTATCCCTCAAATAGTAAGAAACTTTTTTATCAAATGCATCTGAATACTTTATCGACATGATTCATCGATGGCCTCAAATTAACAGTAATATTCTCAATGTTTTGTTAAATATTGTATTGAAATCATGCACTGATTCATTAGGATTATTATTAATATTTTCAAACTCTGATAAAAGAAACCTAGGGTCTGTTTTATCACCATACTTGCATTCTAAAAGAATTATTCATCTCTATCTAAGAATCAATAGAATTATCTAGCAAATATTTCTACCATCTGTTGATCTTATTCTAGAGTATGGATAAAAATTTAATGTACACATCCTCAAATTCTATTTCAAAGTATTGCATCATATTGAAAAGAGATTCAAGTGATAATCACTACTCGATTGCATTATTTCCTTGAAACTTGGGCAATGCATTTCTTACATCTTGTGGCACAACATTTAGATAGCAAGCCATACCTCTAAAATTGATGGGACCAAAAGTATTAACCACAAATGGAGGTCTGGGTGGAGGCTGAGCCATATTATTTTGAGGAGGTGACCTTGGAGGAGATGCAAACTGACGAGGAGTGAGAAGTTTGTGTGGTATAGGAATGTAATTCTCGGAATGACCGCCCTCTAAAGGCTCTCATGTGTCTTGGAAATCTCTATCGATTTGGAAAATACAGGGTAGATTGAGAAGAAAACTTTTCAAATACAAATAAAGGCCCTCTCCGATGGGGATTTCAATTCAACAAAGATAGTACCTGATTTAGATTCACTTGAGGAAGTATTGCAATCTTCAATCACAGTGATCAGGTTTAACCATGGAGATCTCTTTTCTTGATGCTTGATCTCCAACAACCTTCCAAATTCTTTTTCCTTCCGTGATTATAATTTCCCAACTCTGAAACAACCTTCTACTAGGGTCCTCGGTGAAGAAAGATCTTATTTCTTCCATATTTGCAAAGATTAATTAACAAATCTTACTCGATATATGTTAAGACATTGGTATTTATTAAGAATTTAAACAACACGAAGTCACCACTAAGGATTTTCACCTTAGTTTGTGCAAATGCACTATGAAAGACCTATCAAATGTTTGTCAATAGATTGATTCAAATCTTATGAGATCTACTCTTCTTCCACCCAAATTTATAAATGATGATATAAAATTTAGTGCAATAACTGTATGAGCTGGAAATATTGCAATAAACTTACAACTTTTAACAATTCTTACAGATTTGAATAGTTAATGATGTTTCAGCAATTTATTATCACACAACACATGTAAGAAGTATTACCAGTATGTACATCTTTGCATTTGTAAAATACTTCCAAGAGTCCCCTGTAGTAGCGTCATGAGTGTTGGTATCCAAATTTGTTCTCCTTTTCAAGCTAAGCAGCATCACAGATTTGACATGGAGCTTAGAGACAAATAGATCATAATGTGTGTCATTTTGTATCCGAGGATGAGATCTAACTGGCCCTTTGTCACTCAGATTGTGGAGATATGGATAGCACCTTCAAGAGGATTTGACCTATCCTCACTACTTTAGGTTGTGCCTCTTCAACCAGGGTGAGAGGACCCTTAGTGTAACCTCTATTTGATGAAGGAGATGGAGATATCCTTATTTTTCACAAATTTTATGAAGAAAACCTTGGGAAAGTATGATCAATACTCCATAATTTAACTCTCAAGAGTTTTCACTTCTAAAATATGGAGATACTTTCAAAACAAGGCTAAGGTTACTGAAGACATTATGAAATCCTGATTGCTTATGTATATTTTGGCAGTAGAATCTATACATTTGTGGACAAATAGGGAAAACAGGGGTAGTTCATGATGGATTCATGGTTTTTGAATAATTTTGGTGGGAGATCAAGTAGGATAAGATTGATTATACTAGATCTTTGAGAGACTTCACAAAAATTGGAAAGCTAAATGACATAAAGCTTTGGAATAGCTAAGATATTCTTTCAACCAGAAGTTGTGCATCAATGAAGGCCCAGATTGCACGTTTTCACACAATCTTCGAGAATCTAGCTTAAAGGATCAAGTTAAAAGACACAATTAAACATCAAATACATGTGGTTTCTCATGCGATACACACACTCGAAGGCTTAGAGACAATCGTTATCAATGAATGACAATGAAGTGATTTTTAATTTTTTATCTCATCATAGGATGAAATCTCTTCTTGAAATGAAATTATAAATGCCACTAAACTCATCACGGGATGAGATCATGTGTGATTCATAGGGACTTTAATACAATATTGCAATAGGAATAAGAAAAACTACTTGCAGACATTCTAAAACAAAGCAGACACAAATTGCTCCAAGATTGACACAAATTAACTCAAATTGATTACATTCATTAGGGGAAAGTTTCTTGAATAGTCTTAGAGCTTGTCAATGATTGTACACTCATAACTAAATTGACGTGATTGAGATCTAATACACAAGAAATTAAGAGGTTTCTCGATTGGTCTCTCGGAAGAAGAGCTATCTCAAAGTTTCTCTTAGAATTCAACCCCTACCTTTCGCAAGAGTATTCTCATTGCATTTACACATTTTACTTGCTCACCATCCTAAATTATCCCCCAAAAATGAAGAATATTTAAGGGACCTTTTCTTGTTACCAACTTGCCTCGTAAAGTGACGTTTAACAAATTCACATCTGCAAGCTGCAAGGTGGACCAATTATGAATTGATCACATTTATCAGACCCTCAACTAATGAATAAGATGACATGCCAAAACTTTTTGGCATTCCTTATAATCATTCTGATTCTCGTTATGTGATAAATCCCCATTTCAATCATTTTCTGGATGCTCTGTCAGACAATTACCGGATCTAACAGATAATACTTTTCACTCTTGAGGCAACACCTTTTTCATCTTTTGCATCTGCAACCTCTATCATTTCATCCTTTTCCCTCTCTTTCCTCTGCAACTCTACCCCACATCCATCGTTTAAAATATCAACCTTAACAATCCTTGGACTCACAAATTAAGTTCTAAATCCATTTAATGGTACTTTGCAGAGAAAATGACAAGGAATTTCATCAAAAATGATGAAAAACAGTGCATATTCACATCTCCAGGAGTCTTGAGCAAAAAGTGGTAGAAAAAAACAGTAAAATTCATAGAAACCATTGATTCTACCCATTCTCAACTCCATAGTAGAGTCCTCCACGTGTTTTCTTGGAAGAAATGCAAAGGTGAGGTAAAGTGGCAAGTTTCCAAACAAGTGCGAGCCTTCCACGTGCCCCCGGTCTCAAGAAAAACGTCTTTTGGCCTTTGAGGGATTCACTATAAAAAGGAGCTAGCGGAAGCCTCCGAGTGTCTCAATGGCACACTTTGAGATGGTCCCCAAAGTGGAGACCCCAAACAAGTGCAGCTCACCATGTGTTTCCGTTCGCGAGTTTGCTGAAAAAATTGAAGGACTAGTGGAAGGCACCATGTGTGCAGGGCCCAATCGCTTTTCCTTGGCCGTTGAAAAGTCTAAGCAAGGTCGAGTGAGCGGAAGCCTCCAAGTGTCCTCCCAGGCGTTTCTCAATATAAAATTTAGGGATGGTCCCCAAACATGCGCGGTCCCTCCACGTGTCCCAGCCTTAGAAAAATTCTTTGAAAAGTGTAAGTACAGAGCGGAGCTAGCGGGAAGCCTCCACGTGTCTCCCCGATGCAACTCCAAGGTCAAACCAAAAGGTGAATTTTCAAATGAGCATCGGCCCTCCACGTGGACAAGCTTTGAGTTGAATCAAGCCTTAGAGTTTCAAAGTGCCCCTCTGAGCCGCATCCAACTAGAAAGGGCCACGTTTCCACAGATGTTGAGATGTAAATTTGACGGGGAAAAAACACCCGTCAAACCGTAAAATGCAGGAAAATCACCATTTGCACCTGGAAATGAATCTTTCTTCAAGGATAGAGAATTTGGAAATGATATAAGGCCCAAATATGATCCTCCAAGTGCATCCAATCATGTTTCCATAGATATTGCGACAAAATTTGATAAGGAAAACAAAACGTGATCGTGGAAAAATGGAAGGAAAGGAACAAACCTTATTTTATGCCCAGTTACAAATCTTTTCACATGGATAGAGGAATGAAAAAAAAATTGGATTTAAATTGATCCTCAACCAAAGGAAGGGACTGATCATGACAACCAAATGGAGGACAAAGTTTTCATGCATCAATATGGGGAGATAGAAAAAATGACAAAGCCCGCAAAATGAAGAATTTCAAGGATAAACAGGACGAGATCAAATTGAGCACCAACACAAACAATTCTTAACCATCAACCCCAAAACACTAAACAATTCTAAACCTATACACATTCATTTTCCGCTTTGATAAACAATTCATTAACACCACTCGACCCTTTAAAAATATTTTTTAATTAACATTACAAGCTTTTTAGTTACTCGAGAGATGAAGAACTCATTGTATCCCTATTTTTATTCATCTCGCATATAAAAAGTGCAAATAAATATTTGTTTACATGAAAACATTGTCGGTGTTTTCCTTCATTTTGAACAAAATACTTAAAAGGATTAGTCACACAAATGTTATGATTTAATTTACAAACGATTCGCTAAGTGTGACAATGGTGACTGGTTCTCAGTAATAATAAATGTAGGGTATGTGATTGTACAAAATGCAAAAACATAAATAGTTTTTTGTTTAACAAAATACACTTTTCAACTCTATAGTTTCATGTTTTTTTTTCTCTTAGCTGACCAACCCTATATATAACCTCCTCTGAATACTTGTTAAGCCGAAGGCGTATATTATGGTGGCCATCAAAGTCTTGCAGGTCGTTGATCTCCATTCTATTTTTATATTTATTTGTTATCATTATTAAATAATATAATTAATTTATATATAATAAATATATATAACTTTACTAAACAACGAGTCTACGAGGAAACAATATTTGGATGATATAATGCTATATGTTTCTTACCGTGACCTGAGTTGCACATTGTGAAGGCCCCAAGTTTTGTGGCAGCGGAGATGAGAAATATTGAATAAGTCGATTAGACCGGGTTAAAAGGATGAAAGCTCCGAAGATGAAGCAAAGTGACATGGCAATAAAACCATTCCCATAATGGAAAGAGAAGGTTCAAAGGTGATAGAGCATAGGTTAAAGTGATTGTGTGAAGAAGAGAGCTCATAAGCACTACACATGATTATTTGAAAGCAATGGTGAATTCGTCCTGAAGTGAATCTGAAAGTGCTCATATGCATGTAAGCTTGTGAAGAGACACAGATGGCCATGATAGGGATGACTAAAGGAATCGAGTACATATTTCAAGTTAAAGGAATCGAATAAATCCTTAAGTTAGTCACATTGGGCCTAGCAATTTCAACATCTTCATAGCTTGATTTCTCATGAGTTATTGAGCCCAGAAAACTAAAAGAAATTTGGACACAAACCTGATTGGTCATGGGGTAATATAAAAGTATGTGAAGGAAGTTTATCATTGATAGAAAGACATAACCATATGGTAACAACAGTTCGTACATAATCAAAATGTGAAAAATCTCCATATGCATACAAAGACAAGCAAATATCGTGATAGAGAAAACTAAGTTGCATCAAATATTAGCCGAGGTGATTGAAATAGGTTTGGGATTGAATATCGTTGTGAATTTGTTACGAAATTGATCCAAATGAGATCAAAGTAGAAGTATCCCAGATACCAATAAATCAAGCAAGGTACGTTTGTATCATGAAAATTACTTATTATTATCAAAGGTAATGATATAGAAAGAAGATACCTTAGGAATCAGGTTGGTGATATCTCAAACCTTATTATAGTAAAATTAAAGGATGATTGCAACCACCTGTCAGATTTCAAAATTTTATTTCAATTCTTTGATTGCATAGCTCCTAGATACCTATTTTCCTTCCAAATGCACCTTCGTTCTTGGCATAGAAAGCTTTACTTTTCACAGCACCATATATCATGTGTGTCTATTCACCTCATGTACCGAGTTGCAATACTTTATCTTGGCCAGGGATTATAATTTGTTCAATAAAGACACAGTTAATGTTCATTTTGGCACAACACACATGCTTATTTTGTACTTTCATTGTTCTTTGTTTTCAATTCATTCATGTTCATAGTTGTTTTCACTTTTAATGGTGTATGGGAAATAATATTTGGAGGAAACATCATGACACTGGTACTAAAAGGATCACCATGGATGAAATGGTTTGGAACTTTGAAGGCCAAAAGAAGATGCCAGGTAATCTAGTAGGTAAGGGTGGAAGTGTTAGATGGTTAAAGAGACTACGAAGTAATACACCCGGTCATGTCCCATAATCATCTTTGTTCTTTGTTCCTGGGTAGAGTCTCATTCAAAAACTCTCCTTTACCACTATCGAAAAAAACTATATTTATTTTATAATTTATTTAACATCCAACTTGGTAAGTGTGAGGAGAAATATTTATGGAAAAATCTTATCTAAAAATCCAATATCCTAGTATAATTAAACAACAAACTTCATAGCCTATCTTGACTGAGTTGGAAAATTATCCGCATATTCCAAATGAACTTATATATGATAATGCAAGGTTTTTGAATAATTGAACAAATTTTCACACGTTTGACTGATCTTGTTAGAAAGAAACTGAAAATATATCTTCTCATCACTTAATTAGATCTCCATTTCCCTTTTCATTGTTCTTATTTTATTTCTTATAATCCAAATTAGAGATTTATATAAAACAATATGCTATGAGAACACATTTCGATCAAATTTGACTCAAAAATTTAAGAGATAATCACTCTTTCCATATATGAATGGATTTGAAATTGAAGTTTAATTAAAAAAACCATCATCTTACACATGATCCATGCGGTGTAACATCACTCAAATCAATCTTCCTCTAATAATGTTTTTTATTATGCAAAAATTCTATCTCAGTTTGGGGAGACAATAGAAAATACTAATTTTGAATGCATCGAAAAAGTTTTAATCTCTTTAATTTCATAGAATAATTAATATTTTTTTAAAAATTGCTTTATAGCCTCATCAAATTATGTAACTTGTTTTAGGACGCAATTATTTTATCCTCAAGTTTTAGTTTATCCTTCATAAATTGAATATTGATAAAGAAAAATTACCATTTATATAGGTTTATATTAGTGTAGTAGTTTCTTCCTCAAATCTAAATAATTGTAATCTGGAACTTCCATCATTTATGTAAATTGCCAAACAAGAATGTAAATCTTGTTTATATTTTAACTTTATTTTTTTCGATAAGGTAAAATGGTTTGGTTTTGAGGGACGAATAAACCCCATACAAAAGAAGTGAGTGATAAATCATTTAGAACCTAAATAGAAAGCCTCTACCAACGAATTACCAAAACAACAGACCATGAAAGGACCCAACCAAACTATACGATCCACGGGGCCCCTCATCAAAGTGCATCAAGAATAGACAACACCACGAGAATGATCACAAATATTGTGATATAATTTTGGCTAGACCACCGTCCACCCACCTCCATCATTCCTAGGATCCGATGAGTCATTGAGATCAACCACTAAGTGCCTGCATTCATCTACCAACACTCCTACATCAATCTGATTTCATCATTAATTTGATTTTAGGGATTGCATTCCATTTCATTGCATTCCATTTTCAATTAAAATTTTGAAAAGACCTCTGCAAACATAGCCCCCACATCACCCCACTACCGAAATGAGTCCATCATTCAAGGAAGCAACCACGCTGGACACCCCCCCCTAAGCTATCCGCCATAACTATGTCTAACGACCTATGACTTCCTGGGAGAGATATTTAATGGAAAATTTGAATTTGATGATGGTGACCGGGACACCGGATTACCACGACCTGCCACCTGGGACACCCTAGAAACCTTCTTTGGAGAGACCAGTGGCTAAACCAAAGTGCAAGCCATGACTTCACCGTCCTCCTTATGTCCATCATTTTCCTCACCTAGATCTTCAACAAAGAGCTCCTCATTGTCGCCCCTCTACTAATTTTTAGCCAACTCAACAATCTATGATTTCAATGGTAAGATATCTTCCATCCGGGCCACGGGTCTAGACAAACCCCAAATTCACTTACTATAAGGGTGGGTATTCATTGCAGCAGGATTAAGCCTCGAACCCAATTTTCTTGTAATTTTCACAAATAACCTTTGATTTCTCTATAAAAATCCCGTGTTCAACTTTGTGTTTCAAGGTATTGAAATATTTTGCTTGCACTTGGCCTCTAAAAGGGACATTTATACATAGTTGAACAAAGACTAATCATGAACGATTCCTCACACAGATTCCACAACAATAAGTACCCCTGTAATGCCCACAAATTCGATGTTTAGAAACAACATTAACCCTTAAATAATTATCTAGAAAGTTGTGGCAATTTGTTTTATTTTAAAAAGAGGGTACAAGGATGTCAAACCCTAATATACATTTAATTATTTCCTACTAGAAATGTTACATTCATCGGGTTGGTCCGGTCTAAATTATTAATTAAATATTATTAATCCGTATCTAATGTCACTTTAATTATCATTACTAGATAAGTGTCCATTAATTTCTCTTAATAGGTTAAATAGTTTCTATTATCTCTCAAAAGTGCACCCTGTGTAGAGAGATGGTCAGAGTGTTCTAAGCTTCGCAACATGGATCTCTCTCTTTTGTAGATACTGATGGAAACACCTCCATCATGTGGTATACCTATTGTTGAGGTGAGTATCTGGTATCAAGGTCGGTTCCTTTTTGATGTATCCTAAACTAATTTGTGGGGTTTTGAGGGTAAAAAGATGACTGTAAATGAAT
This sequence comes from Taxus wallichiana var. yunnanensis, assembly GCA_018340775.1. Classification (NCBI taxonomy): domain Eukaryota; kingdom Viridiplantae; phylum Streptophyta; class Pinopsida; order Cupressales; family Taxaceae; genus Taxus; species Taxus wallichiana. The sequence continues at coordinate 775,495,338 of CM031244.1, forward strand.
TTAAAAACTAGGGTGATACACCAAACTTATTGAGGGCTTTGACTAAGTACATGCACAAATATTTGAGAATGGATTTTGGATGCACAAACCAATAGTTTTCAGTAGAATATTAAGGAAAAACACTTGATGTATTGAGGTAATGATTCACAACAATACGATATGATAAACATGTACACTAATATCATGCATAAAATACTAAATTTGTAACAAAGTTAGGATGATTAACTAGGGCATTTGACATTCACAACCCTTGGATTAATAAGACATACACAAGATTGCAATTTTTTTTTGGAAAGGAAAAATATAATTCTCATTCAAACCGAAAAAAGCGGAAAAACTACTTTAGCACTCATGTGTCATAAAAGACCTCCTCAGTGCTTTGCCAATGCACACAATATATAGCAAAATTATCCATACCACCCATCCTAAATATAGACTAAAATTGTATTCGCCATGCACCCTATTTTTATCCTTTATCATGAATAAATAAAGGAATAAAAATAAGTATGCTAATATAATGAGGCATAAATAGTCTTGGTTAAAAATATACAACTCATTCAAACTTTGCAATTGATCATTTATATTTCTAATAAATTTGGGTGAATAATTTTGCTAATAATAAACTTTGCTTGATGAGCAAGTCTTCTCCAATGCATACAATCTCTGTCTTCTTGTGCTTGATGTGACATATACAATTTTAATACACTTACAATTACAAAAATAACATTTTAGGATACCTCTTGCATGCACATGCAAAAAAATAATCTCCCGCCACAAAATAATGCCTTGTCTCTTATACTTAGCAAAAATTTATCAATTTCACATCACCTATCAGTAAGGACCATTTGTGAGCACATTTGCAATAATATTATACTCTTAATTTGTATAAAATAAGGTAATATACCTTTCAAAAAGGCTCCTTGTCCTCTGATGTCAACCTCTTATTTGTCTTCTAGTGGTCACATGAAGAATGCACCATGCTATTGTTTCCCTTTTAAAATCTCCCACTGTGGGGACCACTGTGAGATGTGAGCACTTGTCTTTATTCTGGATTGACCACCCCTTTTGACTTGGCACATTATTATGTTTTAAGATAAAAAGGTCACTTTTAAAAGGAATGTCATCCTATACATTCGGCCACCTTTTGGTTACCATTACATAGTATATACTTGGCACCTTTTTGGATATCATTGCATACTATGTTCGACCACCTTTTTTATTATCATTTCATTGTGATTTTTTGTCGGTATTTGATTATTTTGGCATATGTTATACGACCTTAACCAAGGTCAATGCAATGATTATTTGAATGACGTGGGCTGGCCCCCTTCCCACGGTGACTCACCCCTTTGAAATTTGGTGATGGATTACTCAATTACACCCTAATTAGGGTTTCATCATTAGTTAACACGTGGATGCTTCTATAACTATGGTTAGTCCGTGAGTTTTCATTGATCTTGATAATTGTTTCTTGATCATTGATTTTTGTTCCTGTTCCATTTTCAACATCGATGTCTTTGACCCTTGGTTAGGGTTTTAACCTTGTAATTAAGATGGCTGGTGACATTGTAACCATGGTGGTTTGCATAGGATTTGGCAAGGGTTTCTAACCATTGATCTTCTATCTCATTTGATTTGAACCGTTGATCTGTGTACCTTTGATTTGGGTGAGTTAACCTAACTCTACCCTCGGGTTTGCATGGAAAAAATGTTCAGAGCCTTATCATTTTGTCATTTTGATTTTTCTCTCCTAAGTGGAAAAGCTATGGAAATTTTTGACTCAACTACCATTTTTGATGATCTGAAGCTCGTTTCCTTGTATTTTTCATGGTGAATCTCTAAAAAGCTCTATAAATTAAAATATTTGATCTTTCTTTGATTTTCACTCTTTTTCAAGCTCTTTGTGAAGTTATATGGCCGCCATCATTGGCCTTCTCAAGTTTTCTGAGCTTGAATATCTGGATTGTCCATTATTTGGACCTCTCAGGCTTTTGATTTTAAGCCTTTCTGGCCTGTAATTTCTTGGTCGCCATTGTTTAGAGATTTAGAGCATGATTTATTATCTATTTTGTGATCTCTGCATTGCCTTTTGATGAAATGCTAGTAAGATTCCATTTCTTCGAGCATCATGACTATTTATTTTGGTGACGTGTTTTCAAAATGCATTGATATTTTTAGGAATACTTATTTTTATCTTTGTGTTCCTGTGTACGGCTTATACTCTCAAGATCTCATATGTAACTGGGGTTGCCATTATTATCTACAATTCAAATTTTTGATGGTTTGAATAAAATATTCTGAACCGGTAAGTTCTGTTACTATCTTCGAGTCCTTTTGATTGTTTGAGAAAAAATATGAATGACCGTAGAGGAGAAAATGTCTTCCTTCCTTGAATCTGTAAGAATTGTAGAAATTTGACTAAAAATGGCCCACTCTAAATAATCCAGATCTAGATTTATTCGTATTTGTTTCAATTCATTTCCCAAGTAGATCCGTGGCTTATTTTTAGCTCATTTTGCATAATTTATTTGAAACTCTGTTGCTTTTGTGTTGGGTTTGTAAAAGACGTTTGTTTTTCTCCTTTGCTATAATTTGAAAACTGATAGCTCTAATTTCCTCATTATCTTTCCATTTTTTGGGCATTCTTCCTTTTCATGGCCATATACTATTGGTTTGAGCTGATTCCTTGAGAGTTTCTTGATTATATGCTTTGTCTAATTAAAACCAGAGAAACCCAAATATGGGTTCACTGTCAAAGGAAAGTTTCCACTACTTGAAGCTTCTGAGTCTTCTTGTGACTTGAGTCATGGATGTATTTTGAGATTTTGAGCTCTATTTGATCTTTAATGGCCACTATACTTTCAAAAGGTAAAAATCTAGTCCATTTTTGACTTCCCACTTTTCATTCCTTGCCAAAGTTGAGCTCTGAACTTCATTGTATAGATCTGGGTATTTGTTGTTTTTCTCTTACTCCGAACATGGTTGTCATTTCTACTTTGTTTCATGCCCATTTGGAATGAACTCATGTTTCCATTCTTCTTCTTTAACATAAGCTTGGCCTGGTTCCATTTTGCAGACAACTTGTGATGTTGTTTTGGATGTCAAGCTTCTATTTACTGTTAATGGTTCGAACCTGTATGCAGCTCGCACTTACACTCTTTTGCAAAAATTATCTCCATAGATGAGTTCTTGGGTATCTGTAGAAAGTTATTTGTTTACTCCTTATTATAGTGAGCTACTAGAATTCATACTTTGACTGTGCATTTGACTTTGAGATCTCAGTTTCAATCTCCAAAACGTGGGCTCGTTAACTTCCTGAAACTAGACCTGTGAGATCTGCTGTAGCTTTTATTTTTGGAAAGAGCTCTATTTGATTTGAATTGTAGATCACATTTTCCTTTCACAAGTAAAACTGCATTTGGGTTTTTCATTTGTAGATTTTTTTGTTATTATGGATGGCTGCAATATTATCCTCTATCAGACTCTTATGGTTTTTGTTGAATATTGATTTCATTCTTTGTTGCTAAACACTTTACTTTTGAGAAGAGAATGCCATATTTGTTTACTTCTTCCTAGCCAATTCGAGCTTGGTTGTGCTAAAGTGAACCTGCTGCAATAACTTGACCCTGTCCCTGATTGGAACTGATGTAATTCATTTAAAATGCGTGTTGAATCTGGTTGAATAATCTTGCATAGTTTCTTTTGTGCTCTGTGTAGCTATAACTTTATTATATTGAACTTTTCTTTTACTCTGAGCCAAACTGAAAAAGGGTTCCTGTTGGTAGCTTACATTCTTTCAAAGTTGTATCATTCCACTGATGAGGTTGTGTATAATATGGACTAAAAACCTTACTGCCCCACTGATTACTTGGCAATTTTCATAAGTTACATGGTTGTACTTTGTCTTACAAACCTGCAATTTTTGCTACACTTAAATGCTTACAAATTATTTCTTTTAGTTAAAACTAATAAGTAGCTGTAGATGGCTTGAATGGAATTTTACAAGACTATCTTTGGAGTTGTTACTTTCTTTCTCCTTTATGAGATCTCTTTTCCATTCTAAGACAACTTGTTTGTTTATAATCCATTTTTGAGTTGATGTATGAGCATTACTTGAGTATTATTGAATCTTTCTTGATGAAATTTGGAAAAGACTACCTAGAAATGTGAATTTGGTCCTTTCTTTCTCAGTTGTATTCGATCAACTTGTAACACTTATTTTATTTGAGTTGGTCATTGTATCCTTCATCCATTGAATTATGACTTGTTGTTAGAAGCTGAATTTTGGTAACTATTATCCTTGACCATACCATGCATTATCTCTTTTCTATTACTATTTGATTTGTCTAAAACTTTTAAGCATGTAATAGTTTGAAATAGAATGATGAAAAGATGTAAAATTCTCATTTTATAGGGTGAAGCCCTCTCCAAATTTTCTCGTATTTCCTTTTCCATTATGTTTTAGCTACAATTTTGTCTCATTCTAGTTATTAGAATCTGCAACACTAAACTTGCATTATAAGTTTCATTCACTGTTATGGATTAGTACAGGCACATTCTTTGTATATTCAGACTTTAGTCTGAATTGAAATAAATGTAATTTTCTTACTCAAGTTACAAAATTTATCACTTCTTTCTTCTTACCTATATTTGCACATTTACATAAACTAGTTAGAAAACATTAGGCTTTTTGACCTCTCTTTTATTCCATAGTTTTTCTCTCTCCTTATTTCTGAGTGAATGAATCATGTATGCTACTATAGAATAGTGTTTTTATCAGTTGTGTCTTTGATCCTCATGTAATTTATACCTCCTGATGCTAGGAGATCCACTTGCACGAAATTGGATAGTATAGGAATATGGATCAACCCTGAGCTCATGATTGACAATATTTCCTTTTTCTTGATTTCAAATTCAGTGCCATTTGTGAAGAAGCAAGGATGAAGATGGAGAAAAGCTGGAGCTAGAAATGCATCAACCAAAATGAAATAAACCCAAGGAAATGATGGGTTCTTTCATACTCCTTTACTTTATTTTTCATGCATATGTACCTCTTACTTCAGTATTTCTAATTTACTTTTAAGTTACATCCCACGGCTTGTGTGGGAACATTTGAAATTCCTTATGAATAAAACATTGAATTCTAAAACTGAGTTGTGTATTTGATTCTAGTTTTCAAATTTGTATATGGATTGTATAATGAATTAAACAACTCAATAACATAATTGAATGTATTTAATCATGAAGGAAAGAAATTTAAAATACCTATAACTTTAGCAATGAACTTTGACTACTGCAATCTACAACTATGATTGTTGTTCCAAAACTTAACACTTCATCTATTTTATATTTTCAGTCTTCATCAAGATTACACATTTATCCTTTGGGGCCTTTGTGTTCTTTTGCTGAAGACACTCATGAAATTGTAGACTATGTGATTTGTTACATTTTGTAACAACATACATAGTTGCAAATTACATGTATTCATCAATTTATCCAACAAAAAAATATTGAACTGAAATAATATCCCCTAGCTTAGGGTCACTTCACCAATGCCATCCATCGTAATGAAGTTTCGAGTTGCCCATTTTTACACAAGTGTAAAAATTGTCAACATTTTTGCGATCCTGCTGGGAAATTTTTCTGCTAGCTTGTAGACCAAAGATGCCTTGTCCTTGACCATTGGCAATGGATTCCAAAGCATGTAATCAAAATCCACCTTTTTGAAATTTCTAAGCCTTCCAAAACGAACTAAAACTAGGAAGGATCTAGTAAACTAGATCACATGTACTAATGCACTTTATTGAATTGAAAAACATTGCAATGTGTAGGAACTGCACTTATTGAAAGGGAAATCCTACTCTAAACAATGACAATCGCATGATTTTTAATAAGAGTGTTTGAGAGACATAACATTCACAGAATGGGAGTTCCTCTCCATTCAGCCTTGAAAGATGAAAAGAATTATGTTCTTTGCAAGCTGAAATCATGTAAGGACCACTCCAGATTGTATCAAACTTCGTGTGATTTCCTGGCTTTGCATGATCAACATCCCATTTCAACACAATATCTCCTTCATTGAAGACTCTGAACTTAGCTTTCTTATCAAAAATTTTATTCATCTGTTTCTAATTCTTTTCCATGTTCACATGAGCTTGATCTCTCAGCTCTTGTAATTCCATTAATTTTGCATAACAAATCTACAATGGTTCATTCTCAAGTAGCTCCATCTGATGCAATGAAATCTAATGCAGGTAACTCAACTAAAATAGGCATTCTTGTTTCTCGTCCATAAATAAGCTTGTATGGTGAATTGTAAACTATTCTCTTAGGAGTCACTCTGTTAGCACAAAGTGTTGAATTCAACATTAGATGCCAAGCTCTTTCAAGTTATATTTGAGTGTTCTTCCTGATGATTCTTACAAGAATCTTGTTAAAACTTTTAGCTAATACATTACCTTTTGGGTAATAATTAGATGACGTACTTAAATAAATTTTGTGTTTGATGGCCCAATTTGTTACCTTTGCACCAAGAAATGCTAAGGCATTATCTAAAATGATAGTTGCTAGAACACCAAATCTGTAAACTATACCTTCATAAAAGGATATTATCAAATTTTTGTTAGCATCTTTCAAAGCTATTACTTCAATTCAACATGTAATGTAATCTGTATCAGTCAAAATCCATTTGTGTCCTTGTGATGAAGGTGGATTTATCATGCAAATAAAGTCAGGACCCCATTGCATAAAAAGGTTGATCCACTGAAATAGGTTATAGGGGCAATGAAGCTAAATGTTATTTTCCAATAAATAAAGCACATTTCTTACACTTTCTGATCCATTTGAAATAGTATTTAAATATGTTGGGCCAATAATAACTAGCTTTCATAATTTTTAAGGTTGTTGTATATGCTGAAAATGACTCTCACGCATCCTTCATGGAATTCGGATAATGATTACGAAATTTTATCGTAATCAACACATCGCAGCAAAATTTTGTTTATATCTTTTTAAATAACACACCATCAATAAAAACATAAGGTATTTTTGTAACCTGAAATATATTCATTTTTTCTTATCCATACCTTCCGATAAGTGCCATGTTGTAGATAGTTAACTAAATCACCATCCATCTTGATTCCTGAACTTCTTGAACAAGCCTAGGATGCTGATTTTTAATTACACCATACTATCTAATTGTTGATACGTAACTTTAACATGTTGTTTTGGATCTTCTAATTCTACAGCTTGTTGTTTTTCCATATCAGCAATTAGATGCTCACACAAACATTTACCTCGAATTGTCTTTGCAAAATGGATATCAACATCGTATTCCATGACTTTCATTATCCATCCTACTCTCTTCTCATTCAATTATTTATTTAACAAGAAATATTTTACACTTGGATGAGAAATAAGAACATGTATTTTATTATTTGAAAGCATGTAATTAAAATTCTTTAGTCCTTTGACTACTGAAAGTACTTATTTTTCAAGAAATGTGTACCTTGTTTCACAGTCATGCAAACTTTGTCCAAAGAAAGAAATTGGTTGTTCAATATTTTCATCATTAACCTGAGTTAAAATGGATGAGATTGTTTCAGCTCTTGCAAGTGCATACATTGTAAAATCTTTATCAAAATTTAGATTTGCAAGAGTAGGAGCTTGAGAAATGGTAGTTTTAATTGCTTCAAACCCTTCTTGTTGAGTTGTGGAGCTCAATTAATTCATTTTAGCATGAAATAGAAACTTGCAAGAAAATACAATAACCGTCATCGGTTAAGGGAATCGGCATCGGTCACCAAGGACCAGCATTGGTTAGGTAAGGGAGGAACTGGTAGCGGTTAAGGCTAAATAGAGTCGGTTACCTCGTGCGAGGATGTTTTAATTAACTCTCGGGAATTAGATCTATTTTAAGCATTAAAGTATTTCTACCGATTATAATTGCATGGCTAAGTGCCCTAAGTCTATAAACAACTATATAAGTATAAAATATAGGGTTTAGAAGAAAAAAGGATGATTAACAAGAATTACAAAGAACTTGTAAAAATTTTGGTGCGAGGGAGAATTATTGGTGATGAAGAAAAAGCTTGATGGAAAGAAAGTATTGTACATCCGAGAGGTGTGGAATATTGTAAATATTCATTGTATATCTTGTCAAAGCTTTGGATAATAGATTGGATTGTTTCTTTGTGTACGTAGCCCACATCAAGGGCGAACCATGTTAAATTTGGTGTTGATTTATGTCTCTTGTTTTGTATATTTCTTCCGTGGAATATTTGCTTTTATTTACATGTATGCTTAGATCTCGATATAATGTCTATAAAACCAAAGTGTGCTAACCCCAACACTTCTCTCCTTAGTTAGTTGAAGATAAATTCTTCTCTTTCTTCAACATAGTCAAGTTAATGGTTTAACCAAGGTCAGTAAATATGGAACAAATATTCTAACAAAGTTGAGTTTTCTAAGAAAGATTTGTAATGCATTTTTGTGATTAGGAAATGATTGCTGTAATATCAATTCAATTCAAAGGGTCAATTGTTAAACCGTTTTTAGAAACAATATGATCAAGCAATTTACCATGATGTACCGAAAAATAGATTTTTAGGATTCAAAGATATTCCAAACTATCTACATAACTGAAAGGTCTACCTAAAATGTATTAGATGTTCATCCGAGTTTTTAAAAATATGGTAACATCATCCAAATATACCAAGATTTATTTATTTAATAAGCTATGAAAATCCATGTCCATTGCACATTGAAATGTTGCACCAGCATTTGAAAGGCCAAAAGACATTCTTTTGTAAGCAAAAGTACCCAAATTGGTTGTAAAATCTGATTTGTATGTATCTTCTTCTCGAACTAGAATCTAATTGTATCCACTGTAACCATCTAGAAGAGACAGTCTATAAGAGCCATAAAATGTTCTTAAAATCTGATCCATATTGGGCAAGGGTAATGATCTTTTAGTGAAGATTTGTTAAAATCTCTAAAATCCACAAATAATTTGATTTCTCCTTCTTTTTCCAAATAGGAACAAGATTGGCTACCCAACTTTAATGCTTAATCGGGAAGATAATACCTGATTCGGTCAACTTAGATAACTCTTTTTTCATTAAAGGTTCTATCTTGGGATTTGCATGCCTCTATTTTTGCTTAATCGGCTTGGAATTTGGCTATAATTCAATAGTATGTTGTGCCAAACTTCGATCAAACCTTTTCATATCTTGGTATTTCCAAGTGAAAAAATCCTTAAATTTATTGCAAAGATTGATAAAGGAAAGTTTCTACCAAGGAACATATAACTTGGTATTTTCAAGTGAAAAAATCCTTAAATTTATTACAAAGATTGATAAAGGAAAGTTTCTCACTAAGGAACATACATTTCGAGAAATAAATTCTTCCCATCATCAACTCGATATCTCTTCATAGTTATCTACATGTGTTGACATATTTTTTTATCTTTCCTTAATTGATCATCAGTGCTAAAGATGTATTCTAATGTGACCAAACCTTTAGGTAGTTTATTCATATTTAATTGAACAATCTGGTCACCATATAAGTGTTACAACATATCTTGATTTATCGCAGAAAATTTAAGTTCTTTACTACAAAAACTTGCAGATCCGTGCTCATTTTAAAAAACCTACTAATTCAAATCATTATTAGGTATAGAAGGCCTGACAATCAACTTTATGTGATGTTAAAATGTTTTTAATTTGTTCAAGCACTTGAAAACTAGTACCAATTGCTGCAAGTCTATCTACATGCTTGTTTTCTATTCTTGGAATGGACTAGAAATTAATAGCATCGAAATCTTACATTAAGTTTGAAATGCTATGTATATAGGACTTCATTAATGGATTCTTACAAACATTGAAATTTCTTACTTGATTGATAATCAACTTAGAATCACAAAAAAATTGTAGCATGCTAATACCTCTCTTTCTATTCCAAAGTAAGCCATGAATTAACGCTCAGTATTCGGCTACATTACAAGTGCACAAAAATTGAGACTAAAAGATGAGAAATACTTTTCATTTTTGGGGAAGGAGCATCAAACCTGCTCCTTGTCCTTTTTTTTGCAGCTCCTCAAAATGAAGCTTTCAAATCCCTTCCATTGCATTTTATATTTTGAACAACAAGCGAATTGGTGTGTTTTCCTCATGCAGAAATACACACTAAAAAAATGTTGAAACATGAGTTGTATTATCAAAATCAGACTGGTCTAATGCTACATAATTAGCTAATGCATTAGAAGCATGTAGATCGATATGAAATCTAGCCAATGGTTCATAATTGATAGTAAATTTGGTCTCGTAACATGAAGTGAAGAACAAAAAGACCAATATGAAGAGAGATAACCTCTTATTTTTACTTGTGAAATCTCTTGATAAACATATATCAAAGTAAGGAGGTAAATCTATAATAGTAACATCTTGCAAAATGGAAATGTTCAGACAAGAATGTAATGTTACCTCCAGATTTCTGATGACACAAAATGTATTAGCTGCAATCCCATCAAGCTATAACACACTCTTCTCTATAGGTTCATACTGGAAACCTAACTTTTCTACAATTTCTTTTTGCATAATTGTGCTACTTGCACCACTATCAACCATGCAGTTATTAACAAGATGCTCTCCAATAATTAGAGATAAGAATAATGGTGGTGGTTTCTTGATATCATGAGATTTTAAGACCTTTTGAACCATCCATTTAAATTATTTAATGCAGTCTTGTTCCATTGTTCCAAGGACCATGTCTATTTTTTAAACTTCCTTTTCTGCTATTTTTGAAGAAATCATGACCTTAGCAAGTTCATTAGAAAACAACTCTGTTGTCCCGGAATACTATTTTAGCATAGGATTTAGCAAAATTTGACTCTGCTTTCACTAATTTTGATATTTGAGGTATAAATAATCTTCTTTGATTAGGTCAGTACTTGTTTTTGTTGTTCTTTACCTCTTGAAACCCCTGCTATTTTTTATGGAACAACAGAACGGCTAGTTGATTTTTGGCCTGTAGTTGCAGTTTTATTTGTGATTTTGGGCATAACAGGTCTATTTTGAAACTTTTGACTTTCCTGGGCCTTTTCTTGGGCCCTAGTAGTAACTGCAATAAAATCATCTTCACTAAAACTGACCAAGTTCTGTTTAGGTGCTTTCTGAACATGATTTTCTTGCTGCCCACCCTCCATTTGAGGCATGAAAAATTCTCGTGTCGAGGTTGTGCAACAAGACTTATATTCAGAAATTATTTTGGAAACTTACAAATTTGAATGTGGTTGATTACAAGGTTGACACATTTTTTCCGTAGCTATATTAATTTGGGACTAAAGCGTTAGATGAACTAGGAGCCTTCAAGTCAAAATGCCTTTACTAATAAGGATGGCTATAATTTGGATTTTTCTCGATAAGGCTACCTATTTTGTTGGTTTTGCTTTGATAAGGATCCCGATAAGACCTCCTAGGTAATGTAAGTCTATTTTCAATAAGTAAACTTGCTTCACATAGTCTACAAATATTTAAACATGTCATCCGATGGTGCTGTAATAAGCAGGGTTCTATAATGGTGATAGGCTATGGGATAGGTTCCAAATATGCTAAAAATGGCATTGAAGGCCTTAGTGCTAACGTTTCGCTTGAATAAGACTATTTGAAGACTTTATAACAATGTCATAAGCTTACCGAAGAGTGTCACCCCATTGATCGAATCATAGTTGAAATATCACCGTTTAATGCTCTAAGATAATAAAGGAAAGCACGGTAAGATTGAGGATTGACACTTGCTAGAATTCTTTCCTAAGTTCTAAAAAAATGAATATTGAAACCATAAATTCATAAGGGGCTCTTCTAATTGTAGGCAATTTTTGTATGAAAGATAAATGAACTAAATTATCGTGAAATTGTTTCAGCAATTTACCACCTAACTCATCCCAAGTTCTTATGTTTCTAATGTCTAAATTTATATACCATTGGAAGGCTTGTACCTTTAAAGCATGGAGGTAAAACTCTCAAAGCCACATCTTCATGAGTAATATTATGGACTGAACATAGGGCTCCAACAACTTTGATGTGCTCTTTAGGTGTAACCTAATTTTCACCAAAGAATGAATGAAGGTAAGATTTTCAATGCGCAGATTAGGGATATCATGATAAACTGGAATTACCAATGGGCTGCAATTAGTAAAGGTCACAAAATTCCTAGGTGGTTGAATAGCCATTTGAAAAATTTGGATCTGAATAAAGAAATTAATACGTGTTGTAGGAAGATCGGAGGAGGGTTGTTAAAACCAAGCCTATTGTAAGGTAGGGTGTTACCAACTCTTCTTCTTCTAGCAGAATTCGAAGGTAAAGAAATAAAATAAGAAGGAATTACTCTTACCGATGATCTTGTAGTCACTATAGGCATGGAACATGATGCAAAATTGGTCTGAAATCATCCTTACGGAGTTACCAAATAAATATTTTAATCTTTAGAATAAATTTTTGCAGCTTGTTTTCCTGAAAGTAACCTTTCTTATTGTGAATCTACTATAAATTCTTATAATTTTCTTGCATATCCGATTCATTTTCCAACCAGGTGTGCCAAAAATGTTAGCTCTCAAAATTTCACCCTATAGAGAGATGGTTGCATGTGTTCTAAGCTTGCAAAATGGATCTCTCTCTTTCATAGATATAATGGAAACACCTCAGGTCTTTGGGTATACCTATTGTTGAGGTGAGTCTCTGGTATCAAGGCTGGTTCCTTCTTGATGTATCCTAAACTGATTTTTGGGGTTTTGAGGGTAAAAATATGATTGTAAATGAATTAAAAAAACTAGGGTGATACACCAAACTTATTGAGGGCTTTGACTGAGTACATGCACAAGTATCTGAGAATGGATTCTGATGCACAAACCAATAGTTTTTAATAGAATATTAAGGCAAAACACTTGATGTATTGAGGGAATGATTCACAACAATACTGATAAGATAAACATGCACACTAATATCATGCAGAAAATACTAAATTTGCAACAGGGTAGGATGATTAACTAGGAAATTTGACATTCACAAGGATTAATAAGACATACACAAGACTACAATTTTTTTGGAAAGGTAGAATATAATTCTCATTCAAATGGAAAAATTGGTAAAACTACTTCAGAACCCCTCGTGCCCAAAATTCCTCCTTTGTGGTTCGCCACTACACACAATATATAGAAAAATTATCCATCCCATCCTAAAAATAGATTAAACATTGTATTTGACCATGCACCTTATTTTTATCCTTTATCATGAATAAATAAAGGAATAAAAGTAAGTATGCTAATACAATGAGGCATTAATAGCCTTGGTTACAAAAAACAACTCGGTCAAATTGCAGGTTATTTGTTTCTTTTTTAATAAAGTTGGGTGAATAATTCTGCTAATAATAAACTTTTCTTGATGAGCAAGTCTTCTCCAATGCATGCAATCTCTATCTTCTTGTGCTTGATGTGACATCTATAATTTTAATACACTTGCAATTGCAAAAATAACATTTTAGGCTACCTCTTGGATGCACATGCAAAAAATAATCTCCCTGCCAGTAAAATAATTCCTTGTCTCTTATACTTAGCAAAAGTTGATCAATTCCACATCACCCATTATAGGGACCACTTTGTGAGCACATGTGTAATAATATTATACTCTTATTTTGTGGAAAATAAGGTAATAGCCTTTCAAAAAGGCTCCTTGTCCTCTGATGTTGACCTCCTGTTTGTCTTCTAGTGGTCACATGAAGAATGCACCATGTTATTGTTTCCTTTAAAATATCCCACTATGGGGACCACTGTGAGATGTGAGAACTTGTCTTTATTCGGATTGACCACTCCTTTTGACTTGGCACATTATTATGTTTTAAGATAACAAAGGTCACTTTTAAAAGGAATGTCATCCTATATATTCAACCAACTTTTGGTTACCATTGCATAGTATATACTTGGCACCTTTTTGGATATCATTGCATACTATGTTTGACCACCTTTTTTATTATCATTTCATTGTGATTTGTTATCGGTATTTGATTATTTTGGCATATGTTATACAACCTTAACAAAGGTTAATGCAATGATTATTTGAATGACGTGACTGGCCCCCTTCCCACGGTGAATCACCCCTCGAAATGTCGGTTTGGATTACTCAATTACACCCTAATTAGGGTTTCATCATTGGTTGACACGTGGATGCTTATGTAACCGTGCTTAGTTCATGATTTTTCATTGATCTTGATAATTTTTTCTTGATCATTGATTGTTGTACCTATTCCATTTTAAACGTCCGATCTCTCTAACCTCGCTTAGGGTTTTGACCCTTCAATTAAGATGGTAGGTGACACTATAACTAAGGTGGTTTGCATATGATTTGGGAAGGTTTTTGACCATTGATCTTCTCTCCTTTGATCCGAACCATTGATCTATGTACCTTTATTTGGGTGAATTAACCTAATTCTACCCTCGTTTTGCATGGCAAAACTGTTTCTGAGCCTTATCATTTTTTCATTTTGATTTTTCTCTCCTAAGCGGTGAACCTATGGCAAATTTTTGACTCAACCGCCATTTTTGATGATCTAAACCTTGTTTCCTTCTTTTTTTCATTTTGAGGCTCTTAGAAGCTTTGTGACTTAAAATATTTGATCTTTTTTTTATTTTCACTCTTTTTGAGCTCTTTGTGAAGTTATATGGCTGCCATCATTGGCCTTCTCAAGTTTTCTCGAGCTTGAATATCTAGATTGTGTGTTATTTGACCTCTCTCAGATTTTTATTTTAAGCCTTTCTAGCCTATAATTTCTCGGTCACCATTGTTTAGAGATTTGGAGCTCGATTTCTTTGCTATTTTGTGATCTTTGCATTGCCTTTTGATGAAATACTGGTAAGCTTCCGTTTCTTTGAGCATTGTGATTGTTTATTTTGGTGGCATGTTTCCAAAATGCATTGATATTTTTCGAATACTTATTTTTATCTTTGTGTTCTTGTGTATAGCTTATACTCTAGATATCTCATATGTCCTGGGTTGCAATGATTATCTACAATTCAAATTTTCAAGGGTTTGAAGAAAATATTTCAAACCAGTATGTTCTGTTACTATCTTTGAGTCCTTTTGATTTTTTGAGAAAAAATATGAATGACCGTAGAGGATAATGTCTTCCTTCCTTGAATATATAAGAATTGTATAAATTTGACTAAAAATGGCTCATTCTGAATAACCCAAATCTAGGTTTATCTGTGTTTGTTTCCAGTCATTTCACTTGTATATTCAGGGATTTTTTAATCTCATTTTACATTATTTCTTCAAACTCTATTGCTTTTATGTTGGCTTTGCAAAAAGACGTTTGTTTTTCTCCTTTGCTGTAATTTGAAAACTCATAGCTCTAATTTCCTTGTTATCCTTCCATTTTTTGGGCATTATTCCTTTTCATGGCCATATACTATTGGTTTGAGCTGATTCCTTGAGATTTTCTTGATTATATGCTTCGTCTATTTAAAACTGGAAAAACCCACATCTGGGTTCACTGTCAAAGGCAAGTTTCCACCGCTCAAAGCTTCGAGTCTTCTTGTGACTTGAGACATGGGTGTATTTTGATATTTTGAGCTATGATTTATCTTTAATGGCTACTACACTTTCAAAAGGTAAAAATTTAGTCCATTTTTGACTTCCCACTTTTCATTCCTTGCAAAGTTGAGCTCTAAACTTCATTATATAGATCTAGGTATTTTTGGTTTTTCTCTTACTCTCAATACGGTTGTCATTTCTACTTTGTTTCATGCCCAGCTTGAATGAACTCATGTTTCCATTATTCTTCTTTAACATAAGCTTGTCCTAGTTCCATTTTACAGATAATTTGTGATTTTTTTTTAATGTCAAGCTTTTATTTATCGTTAATGGTTCGAACCTATATACAAACTCACACTTACACTCTTTTGCAAAAATTATGTCCATAATCGAGTTCTTGGGTATCTGTAGAAATATATTTGTTTACTCCTAATTATAGGGAGCTAGTGGAATTCATACTTTTTTGCTTAATCTCTACCTTGTTTTAGCTTTGACTATGCATTTGACTTTGAGATCTCGGTTTCAATCTCCAAAACGTGGGGTCGTTAACTTCCTAAAACTAGACTGTGAGATCTGATGTAGCTTTACTTGTGTGGAAAGAGCTCTATTTGGTTTGAATTGTAGATCACATCATCCTTTCACAAGTAAAACTAAATTTGGGTTTTTAGTCTATATATTATTGTGTTATTATTGATGGATGCAATTTGATCCTCTATTAGACTCTTACGGTTTTTGTTGAATACTAATTTCATTCTTTGTTGCTAAACAATCTAATTTTGAAAAGAGGATTCCATATTTGTTTACTACGCTCTAGCCAATTCGATCTTGGTTGTACTAAAGTGAACTCGCGTTGCAATAACTTGATCTTGTCCCCGATTGGGCACTTTGTTGTAATTGGTTGAAAATTTGTGTTGAAACTTGTTGAATAAGCTTGCATAGTTTCTTTTGTGCTTTATGTAGCTGTAACTTTATTATATTGAACTTTTCTTTTACTCGAGCCAAATTGAAAAAGGGTTCCTATTAGTAGCTTACATTCATTCAAATTTGTATCATTCCACTAATGAGGTTGTGTATAATATGGACTTAAAACCTTACTGCCCCACTGATTACTTGGCAATTTTTGTAAGTTACATGGTTGTAGGTTATCTTACAAACCTGCAATTTGTTGGCTACTCTTAAATGCTTGCAAATTATTTCTTTCTATTGAAACTAATAAGTAGTTGTAGATGGCTTGAATGGAATTTTACAAGATGATCTTTGTAGTTGTTACTTTCTTGTTCCTTTCTAAGAGCTCTTTTCCATTCTCAGACAACTTGTTTGTTTATAATCCATTTTTGAGTTGATGTCTGAGCATTACTTGAGCATTACTTAATCTTTCTTGATGAAATTTGGAAAAGACTACCTGGAAATGTGAATTTGGTCCTTTCTTTCTTAGTTGTATTTGATCAACCTGTAACACTTCTTTTTCTTTGAGTTGGTCACTGTATCCTTCATCCATTGAATTATGGCTTGTTGTTGGAAGTTGAATTCTGGTAACTATTATCTTTGACCATACCATGCATTATCTACTTTACTCGTATTACTATTTGATTTATCTACAACTTTCAAGCATGTATTAGTTTGAAATAGCATGATGGAAAGATGTAAAATGTCCATTTTACATGGCAAAGCCCTATCAAAATTTTCTCAAATTTCCTTTTCCATTCTGTTTTAACTTATTATTTTGTCTCATTCTAGTTATTAGAATCTAGAGCACTAAACTTGAATTATAAGTTTCATTCATTTTTATGGATTAGTATAAGCACATTCTTTTTATATTCGACTCTAGTCAAACTAAAATAAATGTACTTTTCTCGATTCAAGTTAAAGAATGTATCACTTCTTTTCTTACTTGTATCGCATACACATTTAGATAAACTAGTTAGAAAACATTAGGCTTTTTGGCCTCTCTTTTATTCCATAGTTTTTCTCTTTCCTTCTTTATGAGTGAATGAGTCATGTATGTTGCTACATAATAGTGCTTTTATCAGTTGTGCCTTTGATCCTCATGTAATTTATACCTCCTGATGCTAGGAGATCCACTTACATGAAATTGGATAGTATAGGAATATGGATCAACCTTGAGCTCGTTATTGACAATATTTCCTTTTCTTGTTTTCGATTCGAGCCCATTTGCTAAGAAGTTAGGATGAAGATGGAGCAAATTTGGAGCTGAAAATACATCAACTGAAATGAAATAAGCCCAAGAAAATGATGGGTTCTTTCATAGTCCTTTACTTTATTTTTCATGCATATGTACCTCTTACTTCAGTAGTTATAATTTACTTTTGAGTTACATCCCATGGATTGTGTGGGAACATTTTTAATTCCTTATGAATAAAAATATTGAATTCTAAAATTGATTTATGTATTTTTTCTACTTTTTCATCTTTGTATATGGATTGTGTAATGAATTAAACAACTCAATAACATAATTGAATGTATTTAATCATGAATGAAAGAACTATAAAATACTTGTCTTTTTATCAATGAATTTTGACTCCTGCAATATACAACCATGATTATTGTTCCATAACTTAACACTTCATCAGTTATGTAGTTTCAGTATTAATCAAAATTGCACATCTATCCTTCGGGCCTTTGTGTTCTTTTGTAGAAGACAATCATGAAATTACGAGACTATGTGATCTATTACATTTGTAACAACACACAAATCTATAAATTACATGTATTCATCTATTAATGAAACAAAAAAATATGGAACTAGAATAATCTCACCTAGCTTCGGGTCACTTCACCAATGACATCCACTATAATGAATTTTTGAGTTTCCCTTTTTTGCACAAGTGCAAAAATTATCAACAGCTTCCCTCTTGGGAATTAACATTCAACCCAAATTTAATAAAACCTTATCCTTAGGTACCTTAGTTCTCTTAAATTATGTTCTTTAATGTCCATTGAATCATTCAATAAAACTACTAAAAGGGTTACATTTTTAACTTGGTATCACCAATTTTCACATACATTTGATTTATTTACAATTTACAACCATAATATGAATATTCTCACTAACAATCAGTAGGGTTGATTCTTAAGTCTTGGATCAAACCAATAGGGACCATAAGATTAGATCTAACCAAAATAAGCCCTAATCTTCCTTAAGGAGTCTTCTTAAGAATTTCTTTCCCTAAGCTCATTCATTTGATTCTATTGGGTTTGAAATTTAAAGGAGTGGATGCATTAGATCAAGGGAAAATCATGAAGGAGTATTCTTTGATCCAATGTGCAAGAAGAAGGATTCCATCCATTTGGCTCCTCCTTTAGAATAGTTGAATCCTCTATTTAATTATCTATTCTTAGTTATTTATTGCAATGCAAACATCTATCCTAGATCTTGTTTGAGATCTACTGTTCATTAAATCTCCTTTTTTGTTTTTATTGATGGGAAAAACCTCATTATGTAGATCAAGAATTTTATTTATTCAAATCCATATATGCAGGTTGGAGTAATTTTCCAAACAAGCATACATGACCCTCACAGCTAGATCTACATTTAGGTGATGTCTAGCTCCATAAGATCCAATGATATAGCTAGAAATACATTTTTTAAAAACAAACCACACACAACTGATCGACTGGTGGCAACCACTACCGGTACTGGTTCCTATGTTAATGGTAAGTTTTTATAATATTGTTTTAAATTAAGGGGGTTGAAAGATTAATTCCATGAGTAACTTCTTATTCAGTTTTAAGAAAGTATAATAGTCTCAGAAGCATCTAATATAAACAAGGGCACAACAAATGATTTTCAATCTTACAAGTAAATGAAATTGGTGCAGGATCCAAAGTGACCGATGTCCTGCCATAGGGGATGCCAATGGTGGTTCAGTTGTTGATGCCGATTCTTGTCGGATGAGTCTATTTTATAAATTTTAACATATCTTCAACATTTTGTGATTCACACTTATCTAAATGACTTTTCCAACAATTATTCATTAAATTTAAGGTTGTTGTGCAAGTCATGATATCATTTAAGTTGATAACTAAACTTGGAGTTAACATTTTAAAGACTGCAATATGAAACAATGATAGATATTAGTCGAGAACACCGATGCTAGTTAAGATTGACTGTGTCACCACTGTGTAGGCCGATAATTCTAAAAGTTAATGTATAAATGAACATAGATATCAAAAGATAAATTTAACTTTAAATATATCAAAACCAAAGAGTGTTTAACCACTTCAACCCAAAATAAGGCTATGAAAACCTCCCAATCCACATTATAATCAAGATATTAAGACTTGTAACTTTCTTTTCTTTCAACACAAGGTAAAATTTAAACATGATATCCATTTAATTCATTCCTTTACATACAACTAATTTGAAGAGAAAGAAAAGACACATTCTTTAATGAACTTCCTTCAAATATGATATTACAACTTGGTAAATAAAACTTGCAAAGTAACTTTTCTTTTAAATACAAGTCTACTAGTCTTCCACCTTAAGTGGGAATTACAAGAAAATTTCTACAATGAAGGGTTGTTTTTGACTTCAACAAATGCTCCAAATCCCAAATCTCCAACAAGAGCTCCACCATACATTTACTTCAATCACAACAACCAAAAATGGGGGAGAGGCAACACTCTCCACCTAACCAATAATCCAATGAGGAGAAGAAGCTATCCTCATCATTGGCCCCCAAGCCCCAAAAAAAATGAAATAAAGGATGGACCTAACTCAAACCGATGTGCCAAAATTATCGGAACTTGTGCTCTGGGTGTCCGTTTGAGTCTATTTTTTAAAGCACATGTTTCAATGAGAAGAACGTATCCGATTAACTTGCACTACTAGTTGGAGCACGTTTGACACATTTTGGGCCCGAAATCTTCCATCTTGAGGCCAAAAATAGGATTTGGGATTAGTTCATTATTGTCTCTTACTTGCATTATGAGATGGAAAGTTGGAAATTCCTTTGATTTAGGCATTCGTAAGATGTGTGGAAATTTTTGTGCCCATACGAATAAGCATGCGAACTTACTAAGAATAGAAGGTTTTAGTAAACTACTAAAAATAGTAATTTATGCCACCTAGTGTAGATTTCATCAAACTTAGTTACAATTTTCTCATAAACTCGAGTTGGGAGTTTTTATCATATTTAGGAAACATTGTAATTGATGATTGAATAATGAAGAAGGACATCTATTTTCTTGTTGGACTTGATATTATTTGCAGTATATTGAGTTTGTTTAGAATTTGGCTACATTACATGACAACTATCTCAAATTTTCCACAACACAATACCAAATTTCACAACGATTTCAAAAACCTTCAACACAAGATACAATAAAAAACATGAAACTATCAAAACACATGAGGCTTGAAAATGTAAAACCAATAGGAAAGGATTTATGGGGAGATCACTTATGCATCCTCGCAATGAGATTTGGTGCCCACCTTAAAACCCTCCAAAATACATCTCAAACACCTACACAACTCGTATTCCTTCCTTTAGATCCTCTTATGCCTCTCACATTCTCTTATGCCTCCCTACATATAAAATCCCCATACCCTTCTCCTACACCATACTTAACCGTTCTCAACAAGCATGAAAACCATTACTTGTATACAAATATACACATATAAAAGAAAACAATTAAAACAAGGGTGTAGTTCCTACCTTTCCATGGTAGAACTTGATCAAAGAGTCACACACCAAGATCCTTCAAGCTCAATCCAACTCTAAAAGCTCCAAAATTTCAACAAGCACTCAAAACTCTCCAACTCCAAAAATACAAGAGCACAAAAATGAAATGAAGTAACCCCAAACAAACAAATAAATTTACATATATAGAAAAAGAGAAGAGGAGGGTGAGGTGGCTCCATGTAGGATGCCACATCAATTATCCTCAACTCTATATCACAAGTCAAACCTCAACCCCAATGCATAATAAATTGGTGGTTGAGAGGAATGACAAGCCTCTTACACACACAATCCAAACCCACACCCCCTAAGGACAAAATTTAAAACCCATGTAAGAAAAGTGTAATAAATGTAAATTTTTGTCTTACAAAACACATAATGGGGTTTATTTTTGACCCCTAAATCCATAGGTAGGGTTGGTATATGAAATTAAGAGATGAGGAAAAATCTTATCTTGTCCCATAAGCCTCCAAAATGGCCCTTAAGACCAAATCCGAAATTCTAAGGTAAGGTAGAGTGTACAACACTCAAAGTCACATACACTCAACTTAAATCATAGAGTTTCAAAGGTCCAACCACTCTAATAAATGGCCCCTTCTATCACATCCATATATAACTTAAGAACATGATTAAATTACTTAATAAAGAACATTAATCAACAATGATAAAATAAATTACATCACAAAATAAATCACATACTCTACAATAAATAAAAGAAAAGGGAAAGAATTACACACATAGCCCATGGTCATAATTGGAGGTCATCCCCCATGGGGACCCCCTAAAAAATAAAACAAAACAACAAACATTACACAAGTTTCCATGGTGACCTTCGTTGTATCCATCTAGTATTCCATTATGGTTGGTCTCCAATCCCTCTTTTTGATTGTTGTGATATAATTACCTGTAAAATCACACAATACCTCCTTTGGCCTCATGGATGCATCAAATACATCAAGGATAAAATATACGCATATCAATCAATAAACATCCTCATATAACTAAGTCATCATCTCAACTAAACAATGTTATCATTTGTCTAAAATTTCAACAACATCTCAATTCTATCTTTTTATCAATATCAACAAGATCACGAGATTAGTTCAAAAGCTAAATCCTAGTCAACATGATGAGAATTCCAAATGTCAGTAATATATATATGCTAACAACACATCATCATCATCAATATAAAATGTCTCTCTCTATACCTATAAGAATCCACACAAATCATACTATGAATCACAATCCATCAATAGTCAGAATATATCTATCATCTAACATCATGCTAAACCAAAATGATACAATAATATTCATGTCTATAGTCAATAGTAATTAAAATCAAAATATAGTAAGTGTCGAAGAGGAGTGGGAACTACATCCCCTCCCCTTAGAATCAACTTCCTCCTTGAAGTCACTGAAATAGGTGTGGGAACTGGACTCGTAGATACCTAACATCCTCCCATGTAGCAACAATCTCATCATATCTATCCCACTGGAATCACATTTGATAAATATCTCGGCCTTGAAGGCCCAAGGTCTTACGCTCTAAAATATGCATGGGCTCCACCATCATCTAGCCTTGCTTCTAATCATACAATGTGGTCCAATCCAATACATGAGAAAGATATGGGATATATCTCTTAAGAACATATACATGGAACACATCATGCATGCGAGACAAGTTGGGTGGCAAGGATAGATGATAAGCTAAGGGACCGATCCGCTCTAGGATATTGAATGGACCCATGAATCTAGGAGATAACTTAGATCCTTTTTCATAATGGATAGGACTCTTATGAGGTCTGACATGAAGAAACACCTTCATGCCCACCTCATAACTATGGTCAACTCTCCTTTGATCTACATACTTCTTCTTCATGTCTTGTGCCTCTTGCAACCTCTATTTGATCAAAATAATCTGTTGTTCCATGTCCTTTAACAAATCCAATCCAAGAGATACTCTATATTAAAAGGAATGATAAGAATATTGTTCCAAGCCATGAACTCAGCATTTATAATAGCACACAACATTATCTTTTCAAAACAAAAGCACTAAAATACCATATATGGAAATCTATCATAATCCATAATGCTCAATACGTTACAATACAATGACTTGAATTATTCAATAAGAAAGATGTACATATAGGAGGAGGGAAGTGCAACAACTACCTAAATAATCGGTGAAGAACGCCACTAACTTGATACTTGGTAGTTAAGTTAATTCCATAAGAATAGTAAGATAACTCTACATAACCGAGAAGCTAACTCAACATAACTAGTAAGCTAACTCTACACAATTAGTACATCCAAGCAAGCTAACCCAACAAGTGTAGGGCTAACACAAGTGTAAGAATTATCCTCATAAATAAATAAAAGGATAAATAATAACCTATACTAACACCCTCCCATAAACATAGATTAGGTGGGTGGAATAGAAGGTGGGTCCTGAGAACAAGGCCTGATGAGGTACCCATGCACAATAACTAGGAAAATTGGACACCACAAGGTACCCAAAATGAGTAATAACAAAGTAGAGAGAAAAATCCCACCGCAAGATATCCTAAGAAATTTGGCTCCAAAACTCATACAATGTTGAAGATTTTTTTGTGCACACTATGATCTAAATCCTTTGTTTGATTATATAACTCAAAAACAATCGACATTGGGGTTTAATTTGATCAAAAGTGTGAAAAAACACAAAAATAATTTGATCAATCAAGTAAAATTAGGTGTGCCACGATCCAAGAACAACAAAGGCAATAAGGAAAGGACACGAGATCCAAATAAATAGGAGTGCCACAATCGAAGAAAATCCAAGGTAATAAGGAAATGACATGAAACCCAAAGAAGCAATATGAACACATAACAAGGCAAGAACACACCCAAAGAATAAATATTAACACCATACCCCCCATATTGTTGGATGGGTAGACTGACACCACATATCTATATGAGTTTCAAAATCAACTACTTGAACATTGACAAACTAACACTTGGGGCTTCACCAATAGCTCCTCCACAAGAGATACTATAAACATGCCAAAAATAAAGTGTCAAAAATATAGATCCAAAATATTTCAACAAAAAAGAGATATAAATGCATACACCCATAGATACAAGAATGCAATACCTAAGAGTTTGGACGTTAGGCTCAACCAAAATTACATCCACAAGTGATTACAACACCCTCCAAAATTTGACACTTTATAATTGAGTGCAAGTAAACATTACAATGAGTAAATGAAACGTTTAAATTTGAAATATGTGTTGAAAAATGTCACTAATGTATAGATCTCAAAAAATACACAATTTCAATAAAATGATCACCTTAATCTGAGCTACAGATTAAAAGATATGAGCTCTAGAAGGTTTTGTTATTAAAATAACATTTTAATCTTGATCTTTATTTTTAAAAGGTACACGTGACACCCAAATGCCCAAAGGGTAAAATAGTGCATCCACATGATACAAAGCTTGCGACCAAAGGATAAAATCTGTATGTCATAAAACCTAAAAATTCCATAGGGTAAATCATTGCATCTAGAGGGTACATGTTAATATCCAATGGATAAAAGAATGCACCTAGAGGGTATAGATCTGCATCCAGTGGATAAAATACTGCATCCAAAACCAAAATATCCAAAGAGTAAAAGAATGCATCCGGAAGGTACAAACTTATATCCAAAGTGGATAAAAGAATGCACCAAGAGGGTACAAATCTGCGTCAAGTGGATAAAAGATTGTTTCAAAACCAAAATATCCAAAGGGTAAAAATGCACTTGGAAGGTACACACTTATATTCAATGGAGAAAAGAATACACCCAGATTTCAGGTATAGATATGCATCCAAAGATGGATTAAAGATCGCATCAAAAACGAAATATCCAGAGGGTAAAAGAATGCATCTGGAAGGTACACGCTTATATCCAATGGATAAAAGAATACACCTAGAGGGTACAAATCTGCGTCTAGTGGATAAAATACTGCATCCAAAACTAAAATATCCAGAGGGTAAAAGAATGCATCCGTAAGGTACATGCTTATATCTAGTGAATAAAAGAATGCACCTAAAGGTACATGTCTACACCCAGATTTGACTGCCTCTAAACATGGTCAAGTTTATGATCGATTCTAGGGTTTTGACACCTTCCAAATCCAATGCCACACTCCATTTTGCATAAAATGCATGCTACAGAAAATTTCTAACAAATTCCAAATACATGAAAATGATAAACCCATGTTTGCAAAAAAATTATAGATAGATGTTTACATCATATATTACTATGATACTATGAAAGGAATGATAAGAAGATTGTTACAAGTCGTGATCTTACATGATAATAACACACCACATTAGATTTGCAAAACAAATGAGCTAAAATACCATATATGGAAATCTATCGAGAATCCATAATGCTCAATACATTACAATATAATGACTTGAATTATTCAATAAGAAAGATGTACATATAGAAGGAGGGAAGTGTAACTACTACCTAAATCATTGGTGAAGAACCCCACTAACGATACCGATAGTTAAGTTAATTCCATAAGATTAGTAAGATAACTCCACATAACTCGAGAAGCTAAGTCAACGTAACTAGAAAGCTAATTCCACACAACTAATACATCTAAGAAAGCTAACCCAACATGTGTAGGGATAATAGAAGTATAAGAATTATCCGATAAATAAATAAAAGGATAAATAATAACCTACACTAACATATCCTCCAATATATCCCAACTCAACGGTGTCCTACACTCCCTACCATAAAGTGCCTGAAAAGGTGTCATGCCAATCAAACTCTAAAAATATTTTTGTAGGAAAACTCCACCAAATACAAGTACTCCTCCCACCTTGACTGATGATCCATGACATACATCCGAAGCATGTCCTCTAAAATATGATTCACATGCTCTATCTGACCATCTGTCTCTGGATGATATGCTATGTTGAATTTGATACTCATCCCGAGGGCCTGCTGCATGGTATTCCAAAAGTGTGATATGTATAAGGGATCACGATCACAGATGATTTTCTATAAAATCTCATGCAGTCTAACAATATCATCAAAGTACACTCTCACCACGGAATTAACTATATAAGTGGTCTTCATAAAAAAAAAGGATCCATTTTCTTCAATCTATCCACCTTGACCATGATGGAATCGTGGTGACATCTTGACGTCGGTAGACTTATTATGAAATCCATGGAAATTGTGTCCTATTTCCACTACAATCATAGCATGTGGGTAAAGAAGGCCAACCGGATGATGATTCCCATCCTTCACCCTCTCGTCACTATAAATAGTGTGATACAAACTGAGCTACATCTCTATGAAGACCTCTCTAATGGTATAACTATCTCTATATGATGTCCATCTTCTTCACCCCTAGATGGGCTAAATAAGGTGCATGATGAGCCTCTGCCAAGATATCCTATCTCAAACCTCCATCCCTAGGTACATAGATTCAGCCTCTGTGTCTGAGAAGTCCATCTGACTCTAATGTAAAACCATCAAACTTCCCCTCAAGGGGTCTCTGAGACTCAATATCTGATCTCAACTGAAGGTAGAAACTATCATGAGGAAGATGTCACAAAATCCTTCTCCGTAAATCTATACCCACTGAAGTAGCCATAGCCAAATGTCTCCGTCTACTCGAGCATCGAAACAACATTGTCTTTCCCCTTCACATGCTCAATCTCCATGTTGTACTTACATAGAACTCCATCCAATGCCACTAATGAGCATTGAGATTGGGTTGCATGAAGAGGTGACGTAGGCTCAAATGGTTTTTCCTAAGAATAAACCTTCTGCCAAGAAGGAAATGTCTCCATCGAACCAAAGCATACACAAATGTTACAAGCTCAAGTTCATGATTTGGATAATTGAGCTCATGATCTTTGAGGTTGCGAGACTGAAAGACAACCACACTACCCTCCCGAATTAATAACCCACTTAATCCGCCAATGAAGAATCCATACAAATGAAGAACTCTCCGAGGATCTAGCACTCGCAAGAATTGGTATTGACGTAAGGCATATTTTTGTTGCATCAAGGCCGTCTCACATCCATTGACAAAACAAACTTCTTCCATATATGTTAAAGGGAAGTGATGAGGTGCAAAATCTAGAAAATTCGTGAACAAATCCCTTGGAGTAACCTACTAACCCCATGAAACTACGCACTTGGTCGCACTAGTTGGCACATTCCAATCCATAATATCTCTAATTTTGGAAGGATTGACAAAGATATATTCCCCGAAATGATGTGACCCACGTACTACATGTGTGACTGAAATAATGCACACTTCTCTAGGTTACCGTAAAAGCTACTGCTCACGAAGACACCATTGAACATGTTGAAGGTGCTCCTCATGCTCCACACACATACGTGAGTAAATAAAATTTTCATCAAGAAAAATGAGCATGTATTGATCCAAAAATGTCCAAAATACCCCATTCATCAAACTCATGAATACTTCGGGGATTTTGTCAGACCAAAAGGCGCTATTGTGAACTCATAGTGTCCTTATCTCGTATGGAAGGTTATCTTATGATTATTTTCCTTCGTGATCCTCAGCTAATGGTATCTATACTTAAGATCTATCTTGAAAATATTGTGGCCCCCTTCATCTGATCAAACAAATCATCAATATGTGGAATGGGTTAACAATTCTTGATCGTTACTTTGTTCAACTGACGCTAATCAATACAAAATCGCAAAGATTCGTCCTTTTATTTACAAAAATCACTGTTTCACCCTAAAGGGATACACTAGTATGAATTAGAACTTTCTCAAGAAGGCCCTCAAGCTGTAATTTGAGCTCAAGAGTAGTCATGCTATAAGGTGATCATGAGATAGGCTCTTTTCCTTGAACCAAATCAAGTGTGAGAATCTATATCACTTGGGAAGCTCCTATGGAAAAAAGATGTAACCCCAAAAGCTCCCCCTTAAAAAATATTAAAAATCCCTCAATATATGATGATCATCAAGTAACGACCTACTAGACTCATTCTTGGATTTGTTACTAACCATGACAGATACAACTAGAACGTCATCGTCCACACCACTTAAGCTGCATAGTGGATATGGTGTGAATAGAGGTGGGTCTCCTGACTCCAACTATCACTGTCTCCACTCCCAAATCATCTACACATGATATTACCTTACTATAACAATCAACCCTATCCCTATGTGTAGATAACCAATCCATGCCCAAAATAATCCCATAGGAACCCAACGGAAGGATACAAAGATCCAAGGTCATGGAAAAGGGTCCTAGGTCAACTATGCACTCCTTAAGTAAGAATTACAATGTCATATTGGATCTCAAGCCATCTCCACATCCCAACTATGGCTCTACCTAACTTCCACCAGCTTGCATCGCTCTACTACAAATGGAGAAATAAAATAATCTAAGGAGCTCCGAATCAAATAAAATAGGAATATAAATGCCATCAATGCTACATGTCATCTCAATCATCATGCTCTGGTGCTCTACCTAGCGATTCTCTAAAACTAGTGCTCTAAAACTAGTGCCTTACCCTTGTTGTTAGGGTTTTGAGGGCACTCTCTCCAATGATGCCCAAGTACTCCACACCCATAAGTAACTACTAGGTTTACTCTAATGAGAAGTGACTCCTGTATGTACTCTAGTGTTCTATGTCATGGATCCTAATTATCATTCTATGAACTATTGTCTCCTCTTTTGAAAGGTTCCCGCTGAATGAGCACTAGGAGGCTCCCGAGTCTTGACTAGTCCCCTAGGAGGAGGCCCCATACTATGTCCCCTCTAAGAATCAAATCTCTGTGGAGGCCTAAATGGAGGATGAGTTTACTACCACCGCTACTGAGGTAATGATGTGGTGGCTTGAATGAAGACTGTGTAGAACCATGTCTGCCACGAGGAGTTGACCCCCTCAATTTGTTATCTTGGATCTGTGGATACAACTCGCACTCTATCTCTCGGCCCGCCGCATCTTCCCCTTGGTCTCCTCTGCAATGTAGGCCTTCTCAATGGCCTATGCTAGTGTCTCAGAGATAATGAATACGTACTTTCACTCTAATGTATAGGTTCATGCCCTTAATGAACTTTTGGATCCTCACCTACTCATCTTGCATGTAGTCTACATATTAAAGTAGGTCCAGGAAGTGACTCTCATACTTTGCCACTATCATGGATGCCTGACATAGGTCATGGAACTCATCTATCCTCTGCTTTGAATGAACCTCCTAGAAAAATATCTTCTCTTGAATCACTCCTCGAAGAGCTCCCAAGTGACTGTCTCAAAATCCACATGGATCTTCTTCTCCTCGTTCCTCTACCAAACCTCGGCTCCGTCTCTCAAAAGGTGGATGGTAACATGAGCCTTTGTGTTGTTGGTACATGGACATAGCTTGAAGCATCCGTTCAAGCTAACCAACCATGCCTCTTCCTGAAATCCCCTAGTGTCCCTAGTGAAATGAGATGGATGGATTTTTAGGATCTCTCTGATGTGATCTACCATTGTAGATTGTCTTCCTCTAGCTCTGTCAACATGCTACTCACGATGTTTAGTCTAGTACCGCTAGATCTGTCCTTGTGTCTTGTTTTCCTGTCACCGTGACCTCTCTGTGGTGACTCTCATTTGGATGACTCCATATAGGAGTTCTCTCCCATATACTCATCATTGTGTTGGGAAGGTGCACGAGACTCTACTGATGGATCTTTGTCCTTCCTTCTAGGTCTCCCTCCTAAAAATCATCCGCATATAGCAGAATTAACATCCTAGAATGTGTGAAGTATCTGAGGATATATGGCTACTACTACTTGATCCGGGGGTGGTAAGTCTAGGTCCATGTCTAAGAAGCCCTTGCCTATCTGTCTCGTGCCTCCTACACATACCAAGGTCGAGTTAGTTTATAATTCTAGGTTTTATTTCAGTTTTTTAGGTTTTCTTCATTTACAATATCATGCAATTTGTTTGATATAGGTTTATAGTTGCGCTAAGCTTCCTTTATATGTCTTATGTTTCCAAGTGTGCCAGGGGTCTCGGTGTTGAACGCATGGCTCTGATACCAAGTGTAACACCCAAATATTCAACGTTCAAAAACAACATTAATCCTTAAATAATTATCTATAAAGTTATGGAAATTGTTTTTTGTTTTAAAAAAGGTTACAAGGATGTCAAACCCTAATATACGTTTAATTAATTCCTACCAAAGAATGTTACATTTCATAGGATAGATCTAGTCTAGATTATTAATTAAATATTCTTAATCCAGATCTAATGTCAATTTAATTATCATCACTAGATAAGTGTCCATTAATTTCTCTTACTAGGTTAAATAGTTTCCCTCTTGGGAATTAACATTCAACCCACATTTAATAAACCCTTATCCTTAGTTACCTTAGTTCTCTTAAATTATTTTCTTTAATGTCCATTGAATCATTCACTAAAACCTACTAGAAGGGTTACATTTTTAACTTAATACACTAGAGCCCTAAGTGGCCCCATTCACCCATTTACACATA
Source organism: Taxus wallichiana var. yunnanensis (assembly GCA_018340775.1). Taxonomy (NCBI): domain Eukaryota; kingdom Viridiplantae; phylum Streptophyta; class Pinopsida; order Cupressales; family Taxaceae; genus Taxus; species Taxus wallichiana. The sequence goes on from CM031244.1 coordinate 775,526,143, forward strand.
CATTTGATTTATTTAAAATTTACAACCATAATATGAATATTCTCACCTAACAATTGTAGGGTTGATTCTTAACCCTTGGATCAAATCAATAGGGACCAAAATATTGGATCTACCCAAAAGAAACCCTAATCATCCTTAAGGAGTCTTCTTAAGCATTTCTTACCCTAAGCTCATTCATTTGTTTCTCTTTAGTTTGCAGGTTGAAGGAGTGGATGCCATGGATCAAGGGAAAATCATGAAGGAGTCTTCTTGGATCCAATGTGCAAGAAGAAGGGGATTCCATCCATTTGGATCCTCCTTTAGAATAGTTGAATCTTAGATTTAATCATGTATTCTTAGTTATTTATTAAATTAAAGCATCTATCCTAGATCTGGTTTGAGATCTATTATTGATTAGTTCTCCTTTTTGTTTTCATTGATGGGGAAAAACCCCATTTTGTAGATCAAGAGTTTTATGTATTTAAATCCCTATATGCAAGTTGGAGTATGGGTCCAAACAAGCATACATGGCCCTCATAGGATAGATCTACATTTAGGTGAAGTCTAGATCCATAAGAGCCAATGGTTTGGATAGAAATACGTTTTTTAAAAAAACCACGCATACGTGACCGATGATGGTCTCTTGACCGATCGCGGTAACCACTTTGCTACCAACGTCGGTTCCACTACCAATGATCGGTTCTTGTGTTAATGGTAAGTTTTTAGAATATTGTTTTAAATACGGGGGTAAGAGATTAATTCCATGAGCAACTTCTTATTCAATTTTAAGAAAGCATAACAATATCAAAAGCATCTGATATAAATAAGGGCATAAAAATGATTGTCAATCTTGCGAAATGAAATTAGTGCAAGATTTGGGGACCAATTTTGATCATATGAATGTCGATTTAAAGTTTAGTTTCCAACAACGGTTACTTTTGGATGAGTCTATTTTATAAATTTTAACATATCTTCAACATTTTGTGATTCACACTTATCTAAATGAATTTTCCAACAATTATTCATTAAATTTTATGTTTATGTGCAATTCATGATATCATTTAAGTTGATAACAAAACTTGGAGTTGACATTTTAAAGACTCGCAATATAAAACACCGACCGATGTCGATCTTGAGTACACCAATGCTGGTTAAGAATGAATTGTGTCGGATTGCTTTGTAGGCCAAAGAACGGATTACTTTAACTTTAAATATATCAAAACCAAAGAGTGTTTAACTATTTCAACCTAGAATAAGGCTATGACAACCTCCCAATTCACATTGTGATCAAAACATTAAGATTTGCAACTTTCTTTTCTTTCAACACAAGGTAAAATTTAAACATGATATCCATTTAATTCATTCCTTTACATACAACTAATTTGAAGAGAAAGGAAAGACACATTATTTAATGAACTTCCTTCAAATATGATATTACAACTTGGTAAATAAAACTTGCAAAACAACTTTTCTTTTAAATACAAGTCTACTAGTCTTCCACCTTAAGTGGGAATTACAAGAAATTTACAATGAAGGGTTTTTTTTTACTTCAAAAAATGCTCCAAATCCCAAATCTCCAACAAGAGCTCCACCTTTCCTTTACTTCAATCACAAAAACCAAAAATGGGGAGAGGAAACACTCTCCACCCAACCAATAATCCAATGAGGAGAAGAAGCTATCCTCCTCATTGGCCTCCAAGCCCTAACCAAAATGCAATAAATGATGGTTCTAACTCATGGAAATTATCAAAAAGCTTTCAAAACACAATACGAAATTTTATGACCATATCAAAACACATTCAAAACAAGATACAATCATGAACATGAAACTATCAAAATACACAAGGCTTGAAAATGTTAAACTAATGGAGTAAGGATCTATTGGGAAATCACTTATGCCTCCCAATGGGATTTTGTGCCCACCTTAAAACCCTCAAAATACATCTCAAACCCCTACACAACTCTTATTCCTCCCTCAAGATCCTCTTATGCCTCCCACATTATCTTATGCCTCCCTACAATCTCTTATGTCTCCCTCAAAAGAACCAAGTAAGAAATGCAAGCATTCTCTTATCCAAGGTGGGGCACCTAACCCAACTCCCTCCCAAAACATGAAATAAACTCTTATGCCTCCTTACATATAAAATCCCCATAGCCTTATCCTACACCATACTTAGGCATTCTACCCAAGATCCCAAAAAACATGCAAACCATTCACTTGTATACAAATATACACATATAAAAGAAAACAATTAAAACAAGGGTGTATTTCCTACCTTTCCATGGTAGAACTTGATCAAAGAGTCACACACCAACCTCCTTCAAGCTCAATCCAACTCCAACAAGCTCCAAAATTCAACAAGCACTCCAAAATCTCCAACTCCAAAAATACAAGAGCACAAGAATGAAATGAAGTAACCCCAAACAAACAAATAAACTTGCATATATAGAAAAAGAGAAGAGGAGGGTGAGGTGGCTCCATGTAGGATGCCACATCACTTATCCTCAACTCCACATCACAAGTCAAACCTCAACCCCAATGCACAATAAATTGGTTGTTGAGAGGAATGACAAGCCTCTTACACACAATCCAAACCCACACCCCTAAGGACATAATTTAAAACCCATGTAAGAAAAGTGCAATAAATGTCACCTTTTGTCTTACAAAACACATAATGGGGTCTATTTTTGACCCCCTAATCCATAGGTAGGGTTTGTATATGAAATTAATAGGTGTGGGACAATCTTAGCTTGTCCCAAAGCCTCCAAATATCACACTTAATACGAAATCTTAAATATCAAGGTAAGGTAGAGTATACAACACTCAAAGTCACATACACTCAACTTAAATAAAAAAAAATAAAGGACATCTACTATAATAAATGGACCCTTTTGTCACATCCTTATATAACTTAATAACATGATTAAATTATGTAATAAAGCACATTAATTAACAAGGATTAAATAAATTACATCAGAAAATAAATCTCATACTCTACAATAAATAAAAGAAAAAAACAAACATTACACAAAATAAAAACAAAACAAAAACATTACACAAGTTTCCATGGTGACCTTCATTGTATCCATCTAGTATTTTGTTGTGGTTGGTCTCTAATCCCCCTTTTGATTGTTGTGATATAATTACCTGTAAAATCACACAATACCTCCTTTGGCCTCGTGGCCACATCAAATACATAAAGGATAAAATATACGCATATCAATCAATAAACATCCTCATATAACTAAGTCATCATCTCAACTAAAAATGCTATCATTTGTCTAAAATTTCAACAACATCTCAATTCTATCTTTTATCAATATCAACAAGATCACAAGATTAGTTCAAAAGCTAAATCCTAGTCAACATGATGAGAATTCTGAATGTCAGTAATATGTGTGTGTATGTGTGTGTGTGTGTGTGCTAACAACACATCATCACCATCAATATTAAATGTCTCTCTATGCCTGTAAGAATCCTCACAAATCATACTATGATTCATAATCCATCAATAGCCAAAATATCTCTATCATCTAACATCATGATAAACCAAAATGATACAATAATATCCACATCTATTTTCAATGGTAATCGAAATAATAATATAGTAAGTGTTGAAGAGGAGTGGGCACTACATCCCCCATGGATATGGAAATGCCTAGGAAGACATCTAGGTCCTTGAATTCCAAAGGCAGATTGGGAAGAGGAATCAACATGGGGAGACATGGAAAATAATAATCTATTTTCATCCTTAGGTGCCACCTACAAATGCAGAGAGCCGATTTTCGGTAGAACCATGGTCCTTCAATAAGCACTTTTTGGAAATCCTCATCATTTTGGAAGAAGAAGAGGAAGCTATCCCCTACCAAAGGTTTGCACATCCAGCCTACAATACCATTTCCTATTGCACCATTCCTTGACAAAATCGATATTAGGCCTCAATCCACCATAACTTCTAACAACTACGAATTTGAGACTGCTTCCTTTCTCTATCAACCAACTCTTAAGGGATCGTAATATGTGGATCACCCATAACCCATGAAGGAAAGATCTTCATGGGCTGCCTCAGTACCTCCAAATAGGCATGACGCCCATGATCTAGCCATGACTACGAATCGTCCTTCACAGACATCACAATAATTTTAGAGGAATTAATGTTTATGATTTTTTTAATTGTTTTTAAACTTTATGAATGTCACTTAGAATTGAAATATTTTTAAAAAATTACATTTTATTAGAGTTCTTAGTTGTGCTCCTAACCTTAGTACATAAGTAGTAACTAAAGATTAAAAAAATAAAATTTAAACATACTATCAAATCCATATATTTTATAAGATATGTGTATACATCCAATACAACCATTTAAAACTATATCTATTTAGTATTTTCAATATCATTTGTGTTTCCAGGAGAGCCAAAATTGAGATTTTAGTACTTGAGCCATGCATATTCACATGTTTAGCTATAAACTAAGACTTATTATTGATTTTTTTAAACAAATTATAAACTGGGAGAATATATAATACCTAAAAAAATGGGAAGATAAATTCACATGTGGTATGGATAATTTGCTGGAAATAAAAATCACTATTCATATATGTATCACAATTATGTATGTAAGGGTTATGGTCATAAGTAGTTATAGTTGTACTTGTTATTAACTTAACAAATACATATGTGACCCTTGGGGTTGTAAGTGTTTAGTGGCACCTATTTTGCACATTCGTGGATACTAATATCAACCCTAAAATAATATTGGCCAATTGTTTTCATGTACGATCCCTTCATCTCTTTTAAAATATGGTCTTTGCAAAATTTACAAAAAAAGTATAATTTCCATTTTTAGCCCTATTTCACTACACATATCAATATATTTGTTTTAATATTTACATTAGTTATTTTCTCAATTCTTAAAGAAATTGATGATGTTTTTAATTTTCACACATATTTTACTACGTGCATTAAAAAAATATATTAAATATTATTAAAATTTCAAACAAATACTCTATAATAGAAAAAAGTGGTGTCAATATAATCATATATTTTTTCCTAATTAGAATATTTTTAAACTTGAGATATTGAGCATACCATGTGACATTGTTCAACTATCCCCTTAAATTTTTATTATTAAATTAATAAAAGAAGAATTATTTACATAAACATTAAAATTCAAACTAAGCTAAAACTATGAAAATGTAATAAGTATAAAAATCTTGTTTTAATATTTATTTTTATTGATGATAAACAAGGACATGAATTTTGAATCCATGTGTTTGTTTCTCCATTTATTAGTGTATTACAAAAAAAGATGAAACAAATTTTAAATTTAATTCTTTTAAATGACAATATTCAAATCTCAAAATTTGATATTTCATCTATTTAAACCATTACGAAATTCTAAACTAGTATATCACTTATCAAAACTTAAAGTTACATTAAATATCATTTTAGAGAAAAATTGTCAAGTCTCTATATAAAATATTTCCAAATGTTTGCATCCGTAGCCAATTACGTTTTCTCTATTCCCTATTGTAAAAATAATATGATCATACTAATTGCAAGCAGATTTCTAACTCTGAAATAGGGAAGATAAAGGATGGCACTAGCATTTGGGTTTAATATAGTTTCAAATTTAATTTACACATGAATCAATGAGAATTTTTACTTGTTCATTTGTGTTTACATACATTTCATGCAATTAGCTATGGATAACTACAATTTGTTTAATTAGGAATCATTACACTTCCATTTGTTGAGATTTGGCTGATTTTTGTTGATAATAAAATATCACCATATGAAAAATTATAATTGGGTTCATTTGGTTATTTTCTATTTAATTCTATTTAAACAACAAGGGTTTCATTTAGGTTGTGTAGAGCTGCATATTTGAATATAGCAAGATTCATAAGAATATTTTTATTTGGGCTCGTTATTATTGTAAAGGAAGAAGAATATGACCCATATTAGAAGTTGTAATAGGGGTTTAATACATTTTCTATGAATACACCAAGTTGTAAATGAAGAAGGTTGTTGTTGTGTTGTCTTACTAGTGGTGGAGGTTTTCGATGAAGGGGGTGGTCCTAAGATAGAAGAGGATGTCCCTAAGGATGATGATGATGATGTAGCTTTAGGAGGATTGGTCTTAGGGGAAGGAATATCTATCTTTTTATGTAGATGTGTAAGAGACTTCTGAATAGGGACACAAAGGTTTTTATTTTTGTTTGTGGATATTTTTCCTTGGTGGAAGTAGTGGCATCTTTGGTTAGAGAATCCATGGTGATTGGTTTTAGTAGAAATGTTTGTAATATTTATGGTGGGATGGGTTTCTGCATGATGTGTTTAATGATGTCTAAAGGGGTGGTTGATTGTGTGGTTTTAGGATGAGTGGGTATAATTTTTATAGGTTTCATTGATATGATTACGGGAGTAGGTAATGGTGTAGTCATAGGTGTAATTTCAGATGTTGATGTGGATGTAGTCATGCTTGGGGTAGAAGTTGGTGTAGGTGTTGAGGATGATGATGTGGTCATAGTTGTCATAGATGAAGAAAGGGGTTCAATAGATGAAGTTATAGATGGTGAAGATGAAGGAGTGGTTATAATCAAGTCCAATGAAGTTGTGGTCGACATGATGGTTGGAGAGGGGTCTGAAATATATGTAGGTGTCATAGATGATGATGTTGTGGATGATGATGTCAAAATTTGGTCTACATTGTTAATGATGTGTGCATTAGGTGCTTGGGATGTAGAAGGTTGAGTCTGATTATTAGGTGGATGGTTAGGAAAAGGTTTCTTAAATACATCCAAGGGTTGACTAGGTGGCGCATTAGGGTTTTCCACTTAGAGGTCACCCGATTCTATGAGTTTTTGAACCAGATCTTTAAACGTGTGACACCTTTCAATATCATGGTCATGAACTTGGTGATATTTAAAATAGTTCTCTTCGTGATACCATTCGATTTAGGTATTATCTCATCGAATGGTATAATGGGTGGAAATTGAATGAGATTGACAACTATTAATTTGTTTAAAATTGAATTGTATGATTCTCCAAGAGGAGTGTAATTGGGTGTTAATCTAGAAATTTTTATGAAGGCTCTATGTGAGAAGTAGGTGTGCATGATGACTTGACCATAATTGCATTAGCGATGGTTTTGGATTTTTCACTATGGTTGGATAATTTTTGAAATTTGTCTTAGATTTTTAAGATCCAAGTTTAATATGGACTTGCACAGGGCACAAAATTCAAGTTTACGAGCCACGTGAACGCCTCTTTCAAAGGTTTAGAAATATTGAATTTGAAGATTTGAAGAGATGTGCTTCACACAATACCGTGAAAATAGTCCACTAAGCCCATTTTATGGAAGGGAAATGACAGTTGGTAAATAATGTTGTGTCATCGTGCAACAAAATCATGATACATTCAATTATACTATCGAATGCCATAAATTTTGGTGATGGTAATTTTACACGCAATGTTGATTGAGAAATGTTCTTGAAATAATTGCATCAATTGAGTGAATGTGAATAATGAGTTTATTTGAATACTTTTTGTTGTACCAATCTAATGTAGGACCAAATAATGACATGGGAAATGTGTAGCGCATGAGATCCTAACATGGGTGATAAGATAACACACATATCTAAAATCTCATATATGTTGTTGTGGACCTTCCTTGCTATTGAACTTGAAAATTTTTGGAACTTACCAATGAGGAGGATACGGTTTCATGAGGATGCCTTCGTTAATAAGATTTGTTGATGAATAATCACAACACCCCTGAATGTTTGTAACTTGATGGGTTGAAACTCTCAGTGTGATTGCATAACATGGAGCTTTTCCCAAACTATGGGAATTTGCACGATCGGGAAAGCTCTCCGAGATAAGATCGGTTCCTATTCCTCTGCTTTGATGCACACATTCAAATTGTAGAGGATCTTCCCTAAAAATTACTTTAAATTTCCAAGAGACAGGGTTAAGAAGATGCAAGAGAATAAACCTAAACTAACAGAGGTGATACACCAAAAGGAATGCTTAACACCTACTTTTCCATTTAACACAAACCATAACTATTTAATACAACCACCATGCACATATAGCCAAGATTGCAATGAGAGATCAAGAAGACGTAATGAACATAAGGTAGGGTTAAAAATCATCCACGAGACTTGTATTAATACTTCATGATTTGATATAAAGTATTACAATGGCCAAGAGGCATAAAATTGCATTACAACTTGAATGGGAGGTTTGAGCTCCACAAATCCACCTACATACAAGAGAAAAAGGAGGGTGTAAATCTAAATTGTCCAACCTTTTGAAAAATGCCCCTCCTTACAATTTATAGGAAGAATGAGAGAGAGAGAGATAGAAGAATTTTGAAATCATACTTCAACCACCTAAGAATGCATTTAAATCACCTGCAATAGTGATGGGTGCCATGAAAAACCCATACCTCCATGTATTATTCTTTTTAGGAAAGAAAGGAAGCCCATACCTCCATTATTTTAGTAGACGAGAAGCCCGACACCCTAAAAAATGGCGGACTGTATTTTTCATTTTTAAGAACTTAGTCCCACTCAAATTAAGAAGTTACATAGAGGAGATTGTAAGATTTCCAAAATTCCTTTCTTGTGCAAATTTGAGCTCTCGACCAAAATTTATGGCCATCGAACATAAGGGTGTCATTCAAAGATAAAAAATTGTGAGTTCTTGATCTTTCTTTTCGGAGTCCAAAATGCTTGCAACCTCTAAAATCTTGAAATTCAGACTTTCGGACATTTTGGTTTTGGAATTTGGGTTATTTTTCATCCTCTTGGGTGCTTGAGAGTTCCGAAACTCTGAAAGTCTGAAATTCCTAAAATGCCACCGCGTTGACCCCGAAGCAAGTTTGGCATTTCAAAATGTGAAACATTTCGGATTTCAGAATTTCGGGTTTCGACATATTTTGGTCACTTTCCCTGTTTTACCAATGAAGACTCTAAAACTCCGAGTTCCGCATCTCCAAAGCTCTGAAACCCGAAATTCTAAAATTTCAGACTTTCAGACTTTCAGAACCTTTCCTTTTTCAAACCATTTTTACTTTTCATCCCTTTGCACCCACCAAAATCTTCGAAACTTGAAAGTTTGAAATTTTTGGATTTCTTAATTTAATATTTTGGGCTTTTTTCTCACTTTTTTCTGACTGGTCATTCTCTTTCTTCGAAACCCCAAAAGTCTGAAATTTTGGACTTTCAGAATTTTAGATTTCAATATTTTTCCTCTTTCGGAAATTTTTCAAATTTTTCCCCGCCTTGTCCTGAAAATGCCAAAAATATGAAGTCCAAAACTTCGATCCTTTCTCCATTCTTTTTATTGAGCTCGATTTTCTTGTTTCGAGCAAATTTGTGTTGACACTAGCTTTATTCGTAAGGTAAAGCTATATTTTCATTGAATCAATATTTACCCTTGAAAGGTATGAATCTAACCTGGGGTTTTGGATTTTACGAGCTATTTTGTGGACTATAGAACTAGCCATCGATGATCTTCTAAGCTCCGTTTAATTTTGTTCTACTTGATGACCGGTGTATTCAGCCACAATTTTATGAATTTCGAGCTCACAAAGATTTTATATATTTTGAGTCTTTCTTCACTTGATCCTTTGACTTCTTTAGTAGGGTTTCCATTACAAGGATTTTGAAGGTAGGATGTGTCATTCTTTTCGAGTAATAAATTCTAAGTAACCCTTTCTCAACCTGTACACCCTAAAATACGAGGTGTTTAAGCTCGCTTAGACCATTATATCATGTCGTTCTGAATAGTATGCACGTTTAGCTATATCTTAACTTGCACATGGATTCTGTCTTGATTTTGAAAACAATATGTAGCTTCAAAACTAGATAATGTTGTGTTCTCTCACTCTGATTGTTGATGGCTTTGTTGAATCATGTTCACCTGTATTGGTCCTCTGAATTTATTGTAAATTGGTAACTTAGAGACTGGTAATGATGTTTTGAAATGAACTTTCTTCTCCTAGCTGACTTCTTTGGAATTTGTATAAATCTTGCATAAAATTTTCTGAGTTATTACTTGTGATTGTATCTTAAAACAAGATTGTTGTGTTGATAAGTTTTAATAATTCCTTGGACACACCTTTGTGACTCTTCTATATGAGCATATTGTAGATTCTCTTTGTAATACCCTATACCCCATCCTTCAATGGAATCTTGCAAAGTAGTGAATATTTAAACCAGTTGTAATTTTACTTCTAAAATGTTAGACATTCAATTTATCGTGGATAGAGCTCGGTTTGACATGTTTTAAAGATTTATCATATATACTTGTAAGTTGTAAATTTTGAGTAGAGGTTTGTAACCTCTCCTTCCTCGTATGGCTTTGAGGAATCTTTTCTTTACTATGTTGCTTCCTTTACAGTGGGAAATTTGAATGCTGCATTCTTTTGATACTGTAACATGAAGTAACTTGTACTTGTCTGAATTTGTATCTTTGACTATACCATGCATTTTCTCCTTTCTGTATTACTATTTGATTTATCTAGCATGTACTAGCTTGAAATAACATGATGGAAAGATGTAAATGTCCATTTTACATGGCAAATCCCTGTCAAAATTTAATGATATTCCTTTTTCCATTTTATTTCAGCTATAAGTTTTATTATTCAAGTTGTTAGAAAATGTAGCACTAAACCTACATTTCTTCCTATGGATTGATACAGAACATATTTGTACATTCACTTTAGTCTCAATTGAAATATATTTGAATTGAAATGAATTTATTTATTTTATTCAAGTTACAAAATGTATCATTTCTTTCTTCTTACCTATATCTACACATTTAGATAAACTAGTTAGAAAATATTAGGATTTTGGCATCTCTTTAATTCCGAGTTTATTTTTCCGAGTGGACGACTCATGTATGCTTATACTTGAATAGTTCTTCTATCGGTATGTCTTTGATCTTCATGTAACTTATACATCTTGATGTTAGGAGATCCACTTGCATGAAATTGGATAGTATAGGAATATGAATCAACCCCGAGCTCATGATTGACAATATATCTTTTCTTGTTTTCACGTATAGTGCCATTTGCCAAGTAGTGAGGATGAAGATGAAACAAAGATGGAGCTAGAAATGTATCATCCGAATGAAATAAACCCAAGGTAATGATGGTTATTTCATACTCCTTTACTTTCTTTTCATGCATATCTACCTCTACTTTAGTAGTTCTAATTTACTTTTGAGTTACATCCCACAACTTGTGTGGGAACATTTGAAATTGCTTATGAATAAAACATTGAATTCTAAAACTAGTTGTGTATTTCTTTATGCATTTCAGCTTTGTATATGGATTGTATAATGAATTAAACAACTCAATAGCATAATTGAATGTATTAATCATGAAGGAAATAACTTTAAAATACTTGTAACTCTAGTAATGAATTTTGACACTGTTGTGATATGCAACTATGATTTCATTCCAAAACTTCATAGTTCACCTATTCTATATTTTCATTCTTCATCAAGATTACGCATCTATCTTTCGGGGCTTTGTGTTATTTTGCTGAAGATAATCATGAAATTACAGATTATGTGATCTCATTACGTTACGTAATAGCACATATAGATGTAACCAAAAACTATCTTTCTGAAGGTCCAACCATTCTAAAACGAACTAAAATCGAGAAGATCACGTGCAAAAATGCACTTATTGAATTGAAAAAATGTTTTGATGAGTAGAAACGCACTTATTGAAAGGGAAATCCTACTCTAAACAAACACTATAAGATTTTCAAAATAGTGTTTGAGAAACATACCATTCACGGGAATGGGATGTTCCTCTCCATTCAGCCTTGAAATCGAAAACATTGTGTTCTTTGTATGCTGAAATCATATAAGGACCGCTCCAGTGTATCAAATTTGGATTGGTTTCTTTTCTTAGCATGATCAACATCCCATTTCAACACAATGTCTCCTTCATTTAATAATCTGAACTTAGCTTTCTTATCAAAGGTTTTCTTCATCTTTTTCTAATTCTTTTCCATGATCACATGATCTCTATCTCTCATCTCTTGTAACTCCATCAATTCTACATAAAAATCTACAATTGTTCATTCTCATGTAGCTCCATATGATGTAGAAAATCTAATGCTGGTAACTCAAATGAAATAGGCATTCTTACTTCTCTTTCGTAAACAAGCTTATGTGGTGAATTGTCAATCGAGTCACTTTGTCACCCAAAGTGTTGAATTCAAAATTATATGCCAAGCTCTTTGGTTATCTTTGAGTGTTCTTTTGATGATCCTTAGAATATTCATGTTAGTATTTTCAGCTAACCCATTACCTTGTGGGTAATAATTAGATGACGACACTTAAATAAATTCCATGGTTGAAAACCTAATTTGTTACCTTTACACCAAGAAATACTAAGGAATTATCTGAAATGATAGTTGTTGGAACACCAAATCTACAAACTATACCTTCATAAAAGGATAGTATCAAAGTTTCATTAGCATCTTTCAAATCTATTACTTCAGCCCGATGTGTAAAGTAATCAGTAGCAATCACAAGCCACTTTTTTCCTTGTGAAAAGGTGGGTTTATCATTCCAATAAATTCAAAACCCCACTACATGAAAGGTTGATCCACTGAAATAGGTTGTAGGGGAAGCGAAGCTAAACGTTCTTTTCCAACAAAGAAAGCACATTTATTAAACTTTTTGATCCATTCGAAACATTTTTGAATATGCTCGACAATAGTAACCAGATTTCATAATTTCCAAGGTTGTGGTACATGCTTAAAAATGACCTCCTACAGGTCCTTCATGGAATTCTAATAATAATTGTTGAATTCTATCATAATCAACACATCACAAAAAGATTTCATTTATATCTTTTTTGAATAACACACCATTAATAAAAACATAAGGTATAGCTTGTAACCTAAAATATCTTCATTTTTTTCTTGTCCATACCTTTTAGATAAGTGCCAAGTTATAGATAGTTAACTAAATCAGCCATCCATCTTGATTCCTGAACTCTCGGGTTGCTGATTTTCTAGTTGCATAACGCTATCTCGATTGGTGATATGTAACTTCAACATGTTGTTCTCACGTATCATCTGATTTTGTAGCCTACTATTTTTCAATACCAGAAATTAGATGCTCACACAAACCTTTACCTTGAGTTGTCTTCACAACATGAATATCAACATCATATTCCATGACTTTCATTATCCATCCTGCTCTCTTCTCATTCAAGTCTTTATTTAACAAGAAATTTTTACACTTGGATGAGAAACAAAAACATGTACCTTGTTTTTTAAAAGCATGTACTTAAAATTATTTAGTCCTCTGACTACTAAAATTACTTTTCTTTAAGAAATGTTTACTTTATTTTGTATTCATGCAAACTTTGTCCAAAGAAAGCAATTGATTGCTCAATATTTTCATCATTAACTGAGTTAATATGGTGACATTTTTCAGCTCCTATGAAGTGCATACATTGTGAAATATTTATCAAAATTTAAATTTGCAAGAGTAGGAACTTGAGAAATGGTTTTTTTAATTACTTCAAACCCTTCTCTCCCTTTGCTCATCTAATAGAAAGTCTTATCTTTCTTGAACATAGTTGTCAATGGTTTAACTAATACTAGAAAATCTAGAACAAGTCTTCTAACAAAGTTGTTTTTTCCCAAAAAATTTGTAATGACTTCTTGTGATGATACAATGATAAGCTGTGATATGGCTTCAATTCTAAAGGTTCAATTTCTAAACCTTGTTTAGAAACAATATGACCAAGCAATTTACCTTGATGTACCAAAAAGATAGACTTTTTGGGATTCAAAGATATTCCAAATTGTCTGCATAACTGAAAAGTTTGCCTTAGATGTATTAGATGTTCATCTGAATTTTTTGAAAATACGGTAACATCATCTAAATAAACTAGTATGCATTTATTTAACAAGCTACAAAAATCCATGTCCATTACACGTTGAAACGTTGCACCAACATTTGAAAGGCCAAAAGGAATTCTTTTGTAAGCATAAGTACTCCACTTCTTTGGTAAAAGTTGTTTTGTACCTATCTTCTTCTTGGACTAGAATCTGATTGTATCCACTATAACTGTCTAGAAGAGATAGTCTATCAGAACTAGAAACTGTTCTCAAAATCTGATCCATATTGGGCAGTGAGTAATGATATTTTAGTGAAGCTTTATTAAGATCTCTAAAATCCACACATAATTTGATTACTCCATTCTTTTTCGAAACAAAACAATATTGACTACCAAACTTGAATTCTTAACTAGAAAAATGATACCTGATTTGATCAACTTAGATAACTCTTTCCTCATTCAAGGCTCTATCTTGGGATTTACATGCCTCTACTTTTGCCTAACTAGCTTGGAATATGGCTGTAATTCAATAGTATGTTGTGCCAAACTTGGATCAAACCCTATCAAATCTTGGTATTTCCAAGTGAAAACATCCTTAAATTCTTTACAAAGATTGATAAAGGAATGTTTCTCTAGCTAAGGAACATACCTTTCTAAGAAATAAATTTTTTCCATCATCAACTAAGATCTCTTCATAATTTTCTGCATGTGTTGACATCTTTGTTTTTTCTTTCCTTAACTAGATCATTGGTGCCAAAGATGTCTTCTAATGTGACTAAACCTTGAGGTAGTTTATTGGTCTTCAATTGAACAATCTGGTCACCATATAAGTGTTACAATTTCTCTTGATTTATTGCAGAAAATTCAGCTTCTTGCTGCAAAAACCTGCAGATCTGTTCATCATTTTCAAAAACTCGCTAATTCAAATCATTATCGTGGTATAGAAGGCTTGATAATTAACTTTATGTGGGGCTAAATCTCGTTTTTTTTATATTCCAACATTTCAAAATTAGCACCAAGCTGTTGCAAGTCTATCTCGCATGCTTGTTTTCTATTCTTCAAATGGAATCGATATTAATAGCATTGAATTATTCTATTCGGTTTGAAACTCTATGTATATAAGACTTCAACAATAGATTCGTACAAACATTGAAATTTCTTACTTGATTGATAACCAACTCAGAATCACCAAAAATATGTAACATGCTAATACCTCTCTTCTGGCCAAAAGTAAGCCATGAATTAATTCTTCGTATTCAACTATATTTCAAGTACATGAAAATTGGAGACTCGAGAGATGAGAAATACCTTTCATTTGTGGGGGAGTGAGCATCAAACCTGCTCCTTGTCCTTTATTATTCTTAGCTCCATCAAAATGAAGCTTACAAATCCCTTCTGTTGCATTTTCTATTTTCCTCATGCATGCAATATACACCAAACAGATGTTCTTCAACTTATTTGAAAGGATCATGAGCATGTTCTTCATGCGTATTTTCATCCATAAACAGATTAGAAAACTCATCTAGTGCTTAAACATGCACTATATTATTGAAATCAAATTGGTCTAAGGCTACATAATTAGCTAATGCATTAGAAGCATGAGGCTCGATATGAAATCGCCAATGGTTCCAAATTGATAGTGAATTTGGCCCCATAACATGTAGTAAAGAACAAAAAGGACCTATACGAAGAGAGATAACCTCTTATTTTTACTGTGAAATCTCTCGATAAGCATAAATAAAAGTAAGGAGGTAAATCTACAACATTAACATATTGCAAAATGGAAAATTTTGGGCAAGAATGTAATGTTACCTCCAAATTTTTGATGACGCTAACTATATTAGTTACACTCCCATCAAGATGTAGCATGCTCTTCTCTATAGGTTCATCTTTGCGGGATCAAATTTTCTACAATTGTTTTTGGCATAAGCTGTGTTACTTGCACTGCTGTCAACCATGCAATTATGAACAATATGTTCTCCAATAATTAGAGACAAATAAAATGGTGGTGGTTTCTTGATATCATGAGCGTTTAAGACCTTTTGAACCATCCATTTAACTTCTTTAATGTGGTCTGTTCCATTGTTCCAAGGACCATATCTACTTTTGGACTTCCTTTTCTATTGTTTTTGAAGAAATATACTGACTTAGCAAGTTCATGAGAAAGCAACTCTTGTTGTCTTGGAATACTTAGAGCATCCCACATTGAGATATTAACATTATGATTTTCATTATATCAACAATGTTAAAAGAAGCAACAATTTTAGAAACAAACTCTACTATTTTAGCATAGGCTTTAGCAAAAACTGATTCTGCTTTAGCTGCTTTTGATATTTGAGGTATAAATAATCTTCTTGGATCAGGTTGTAGCTATTTTTTTGTTCTTTACCAGCTAAAACACCTGATGTTTTTTGTGGAACAACAGAACTACTAGATTATTTTTGCTTGTAGTTGCAGTTTTATCTGTGACTGTGGGCAGAATAGGTCTATTTTGAAGCTTTTGACTTTCCTAGGCCTTTTCTTGAGCCCTAGTAGTAACCAATAAAATCATATTCACTAAAAATGACCAAGTTCTATTTAGGTGCTTTCTGAACATGATTTTCTTGCTGCCCACCCTCCATTTGAGGCATGAACAATGTCTCAGGTTGAGGTTTAGGCAACAAGACTTATATTCAGGAAATCATTTGGGAAACTTGTAGCTGAATGAGGTTGATTACAAGGTTGACACCATTCTTTTGTAGCCATATTAACTGGGACTAAAGTGTTAGATGAACTAGGAGCCTTTGGGTCTAACTACCTTTACTTGATAAGGATACCTATAATTTTGATTCTTCGATAAAGACGTTGCATATTTTATTGGTTTTTTCATAAAGAGCCCGATAAGGCTTGTTATGTAATACAATTCTATTTTCAAATGAAGTTATCTTGTTTCCCATAGTACGTAAATATTTAAGCACATCATCGATGGGGCTGCAATAACAGTTTAGTAATGGTGACGTTGTGGGATAGGTGGCAAATCGCTAAAAAGGCATTGAAATCCTTGGTGCCAACTTCCAGGACTTGAATTAGACTATTTTTAGCTTGGATAGAGATATCATAGGATGGTGGGAGAGTTTATCCTCCCATAGACTGAATCATAGTTGAAATATCACTTTTTAGAGATCCAAGATAATAAAGAAAAGCATGATCAGCTTGAGTCTTGACGGTTGCTGAATTATTCCCAAAGTTTTGGCAAAACGAATATTAAAACTAGTCATAAATTCATGAGTGGCTCTTCTAATTGTAGGCATCCCGATCTATGTGGGATAAATGATTTGAATTATCTTAAAATTGTTGCAGAATTTTACCACCAAACTCATCCCAACTTCTTATGCTTCCAATATCAAAATTTCTATACCATTCAGAAGGCTTTCCCTTCAAAGGATTAAACTAAAAGTCTCAAAGCCACATCTTCATGAGTAATATTATACACTTTGCACATAGGGCTGCAACATATTTGATGTGTTCTATAGGTGTAACCTGATTTTCACCAGATGAATGAAGGCAAGCTTTTCATGAAAGCATTAGGGATATCATGATAGACTTGAATTACTAATGGGATGCCATTAGTAAAGGTCACACAATTCCTAGGTGGTTGAATAACCATTGAAAAAATAGGGATCTTAATAGAGAAATTAATAGGTGGTGAAGGAAGATTAGGAGGAGGGTTGTTAAAAGTAGGCCTATTATAAGGTACGGTGTTACTAACTCTTCTTCTTCTTGCAGAATTCAAAGGTAAAGAAATAAACTCGGAAGGAATTCCTCTTACCGAATGATCTTGTAGTCATTTTAGGCATGGAACATGCTACAAAACTGATCTCGAAATCATCCTTATAGAGTCACCAAATAAATATTTTATTCTTTAGAATAAAGCTGTTGTAGCTCGTTGTCCTAAAAGTAACATTTCTTCTCTAAATCTGTTGTACATTGTTGTAATCTTCTTGCAGATATGATTCATTGTCCCACCGGTGCATGCCAAAAATTCTTATCTCTTGAAATTGCACCCTATAGAGAGATGACTGTAGGTGTTCTAATCTTTCTCTAGATCTCTCTCTTTCGTAGATACAATGAAAACACCTTAAGTATTTGGGTATACCTATTGTTTAGGTGAGTCTCTCGGTATCAAGGCTAGTACCTTCTTGATGTATGTTATACTTGATTTTTGGGGTTTTGATGGTAAAAAGATGACTGTAAATGAATTGAAAAACTATGGTGATACACCAAATGTGTTGAGGGTTTGGTGAGTACATGCACAAATATCTGAGAATGGATTCTATATGTACAAACCAATAGTTTTCAACGAGAATATTAAGGAAAAACACTTGATGTATTGAGGGAATGATTCACAACAATACTGATAAGATAAACATGCACACTAATATTATGCAGAAATTACTAAGTTTTGCAGCAAGGTAAGATAATCAATCAGGAATTTTGACATTCACAAGAAATAATAAAGTATACACAAGGCTACAAATAATTGGAAAGGCAGAAATCAATCTCTCATTCAAAAGGCAAAACTGGAAAAATCTGCTTCAACACTCCTGTGTCCAAAATTCCTCCTTCGTGCTTTGCCAATGCACACAATATATAACAAAAATTATTCCTCCCACCCTTCCTAAAAATAGACTAAAAATTGTACTCGCCCATGCATCCTATTTTTATTCAATAAATAAAGGAATAAAATAAACATGCTAATACATTGAGGCATTAATAGCCTTGTTTACAAAAATACAACTCAGTCAAACTGCAGTTGATTGTTCTATTTTAATAAATTTGGATCAATAACTTTATCTAAAAATAAGATTTGCTTCATGAGTAAGTTTTCTCTAATGCATGCAATCTCTTTGTCTTCTATCTAATGACGTGACCCCCGAACTTGACCCACTTGTTATGATAAATTTAGCACTTTAATCTTGTCCCCATGTACTCCATCTAGTTTTAAGCTCGGTGTTGATAGATGTTATGTTCTCATTGTGCATGGTAAAATAGTTCTCCTTAGCCACCTTTATGTGGGGACCACTTGAGTTTGAACCTTCCCACTAAAATTCAATTCTTACAAGGTTTGGAAATATTGCATGAGTTTTTGTTTCTATGCAATTATAAAGTGAACCATTGCTTTGAACCGACCACTCCTTGGCCTTATTTGATTTAGGTCCTCGGTGGTAATTATTTGATTTGAGACTTTAGAAAGTCAATTTGGCCCTTGCATGGTATTGGATTACCCTTGGAATCATTATGTTCAATCAATTGTTGGCATATCATAAGATTATGACCTTAGAAAAGGTCAAGGCATATAATGATCATTTAATAACAAGGATTGTCCCCTTCTCCATGGTGATCGACCCTTGTTTTGTCGGTGATGGATTAACTCGACCCTAATTAGGGTTTCTTCACAACATCGACACGTCTGTACTTTCTAACCATGGTTGAATCTAATGAACTCAAGACTTGAGTTAGGATGTAAAATCATTACAACCCTAATTATTTTTCATTTTCACGAGGTCTCTGCTTGGAGATAATAAGCTCTGCGTAAATGTTTCTTGGATGGGGGTCCATTGGAAATGATTTTGAGCTCTGAGTTGTCGATTTTTCTCCCTTTTGGTTCTCTGATCTCGTGGGTTTGAGCTCGTGGGCTGCCATTTCATGTGATGGAGTTCTATTTTGTTAGAGTGGCCATCATCATGATTTTGAACCTCTCTATTTGATCTTTACAGGCATGATCGTGGCTCTTTGTTCGCTTCTATTTTTCAAAAACAATTGATTTGGGGCTCTATAATATTTTAAGTTCTCTCTTCCATTTCTTCTCGGAATGAGCTATTTTAGATGTCTCTACTCATGGTTGATGTTTTTATCGGTCTATAGCTCATTTCTCATGATTTTTGAGATTGAAAGTTCTTCAATGATTTTGGTGAGTTCAATGAGTGCTAAGTTTAGATCTGAAAATGGCCATCATTCGGTCTTTGGTGCTCCATTCAAACTATGTTGTGTGGTCTTCATAAAACAAAACAAAAAGGTGAGCTTTTGGTTCTACAAACTTGAAAATTTTCATTTGTTAACTCAGTAACTTATCGATACTTTGAAGTCGTTATATTTCTTTGTCTCCATGGTTGAGTTGAGCTCAAAAAGAAAATCTATGGATATCTTGATTCTGTTCCACACTTGAGTGTTTCAATTGTCGATTTAAAATGATAATTTGTAAATTTTTATCTCTCGATACTTTGATTTAACCACGATTTACGATACCCATTAATGGCTTTTTCGATTATTGACCTAGATTTGTACTTTTCTCGATTCTTAGTTTGAGATTTTATTTTGTTTGTTCTATTTGAATGGTGATAAACTGAATCCTGTGGGAGTATCAACTCTGTTTTCCTCTATACTTTGGTTTGATTGTTCTAGTTTGAGCTATTTAAATTTTATGTCACCATTTCTATAGATCGAGTAAATTTTTGATGTGGGTATTCTGCATTTTGTGTGATTGTCTCTAAACTTTTGGATTTTCTTAGTTACCAATATTATGTGAGTCTAGATCTATTCCATTGGTGAGTTATGATTTCTTGCATAAAGCTTTGTTTTGAGCTCAAGACCTAGAAAATGATTTGATCCTTTAATGCTCTGAAAAAGGTGAACTTTGTCTTCAAAAGTTGATGGTCATGACTTTGTTGTTTTGACTACTTGCTTGATCTGAAAACTTCATTTGTTGTAACCTGGGCACTATTTAGAAGGTTCTGAGCTCTGATTTTCTTGTTTTGAGAAAATTTGTGTTGAATGTAGCTTTATTCAGAAGGTAAAGCTATCTTTTCTGTTGAATTGGTGTTTACCCTTCAGAGGTATGAATCTAACTTAGGGTTTTTGGATTTTACGAGCTATTTTGTGGACTATAGAACTAGCCATCGATGATCTTCTAAGCTCCGTTTAATTCCATTTTACTTGATGACCTGTGTATTCACCCACTTTTTTATGGATTTGAGAGCTCAGTCAAAGATTTTATATATTCTGAGTCTTTCTTCACTTGAGCCTCTGACTTCTTTAGTAGGTTTTCCATTACAAGGATTTTGAAGGTAGGATGTGTCATTCTTTTCGAGTAATAAATTATGAATAATCCCTTCTCAACTGTACACCCTAAAATGTGAGGTGCTTAACTGCTTAGACCATTATATCATGTTGTTCTAAATAATATGCATGTTTAGTTGTATTTCTTTACTTCCTGAATGGATCGAGATCACAATCCGATTGCCTTAAATCTTATCAATTGGACTAAGCCCGGTAGAAGCTCATTAAAATTTGAAAAGATGTGGATGGAGCATGATGACATTTATGACAAAATTAAAGAATGGTGGGTTTGGAATGGTGAAGGCCTTTGCTCAATATAGACCGATTTAGAAGCTCAAAAATGTTAAAAAATAGGCTAAAACTTGGAATAAAGAGTTTTTGGTAATGTGTTTGAAAAAAGAAGTTAAAACAGAAGCTCCAAGATCTGGAAATCAAATGAATACAATGGGGAGATATTTTGAAGACCCAAATGAGGAAAAGAACATTCTTGCAGCTACAAATGATTTGCGGTAGAGAAGAATCCTTATGGAGACTAAAATCTAGGGCTATCTAGCTAAAACAAGGAGATAGAAATACAAAGTTTTTCATATGACCACTTTGAAGCATAGATCTTGTAATAGGATTATGGAAGTAGCTAAAAGTAATGGCAATTTGTTATAAAAGATCCCAAGAGCATTAAAGAGGAAGCTCTAAATTTTTATAAAAAACTTAGTAATGAGAGGAGTATCATTACTGATGAGGCAATTTCTTTCATGTCGGAGGCTATTCCCCAAAACAAGATTGAGAAATAGAGATTTAAAGATATCACTAAAGCTATCACACTTGAAGAACTACAAAAAATTGTGTTTACTTTAGAAGGCGACAAGGCTCCAGCACGGATGGATTTTCTATTAACTTTTTTCAGAAATTTTGGGAAATATGCTCGGATGATCTTCTAAGAGTGGTGAATGAATTCTATAGAACCGGTGATCTTTTGAAAGAGTTGAATAACACCCACATTGTGCTTGCTCTAAAAAAATGGATGCTAAGGACTTCAAATATTTCGGACCTATCGCATTGTGAATGCTATCTATAAATTTTACCAAAATCATTGCTACCGGGCTTCAATTTATCATGAATGATTTAATTTCAAGGCGGTGGAGTGGATTCATTAAAGGAAGGATTATCCAAGATGGAGTGATTATGGTGCATGAAACCATACACTCTATGGAAAATAACAAAAAAGTGAATATGGTCCTTAAGCTTGATATGAATAAAGCCTTTGATAAGGTCTCTTGGGCTTTTTTAGACAAAGTTTTAATTAAATTTGGCTTCCCTACTAAATTCAGAAAAATTATTAAGGCTTGCATCACTACGATCAGATTCTCAGTAGTGGTTAACGGTGAGCCTAGTGGGATTCTTCACAAGTAGCAGAGGATTAAGACAAGGGGACCCAATATCCCCCCGCTCTTCATTCTTATGGCAGACAATCTTAGTAGAACAATTGGTCAAGAAATTATTGGCCGGTCTTCGATAGGATCAAAGCCCACTTCCATTAGCCACGTAGCTTCTCATCAGCAATTTGTGGATGATACAATTCTTCTCTTAATGGCATCCGTCCTTGAAGCTCAAGGCTATCAAAGCTATTCTGCAACTCTATGAAGCTGCTTCTGGGCAAGAGATCAATTATGAAAAAAGCTCCATTTTCTTCTTCAATACGCCTGAGGAAAGACAGCTTAAAATTGCAAAAATTATGGGATGTAAAATAAGTGCACTTCCAGCCACTTACTTAGGACTCCCTCTGGGCACTAAAAAAGTTTCTACCAAGGTGTGGAATGATTTGTTGGAGAGATTTAAAAAAAATGGCTGGATGGAAAGGAGCCATTCTTTCTAGTGTTGGTAAATGCCTGCTCATTAAAAGCACTCTTCAAAACCTGCCTATCTATATAATGTCTCTTTATAAGATCCTTGCTACCTTCAGAGAAAAAATTGAGAGGATTCAAAAAAACTTCTTATGGCAGGGCATGGAGGAGAAGTTTAAATACCACTTAGTTTCTTGGGATAAGGCTTGTAATCCAAAATCTATAGGAGGCTTGGGGATAAAAGACATCAAGAAAATGAATGAGGCTCTTATTGTGAAAGCGAGGTGGAGAATGATAAGCGAGAAGCAACCCTAGATAGATTCAATTAAGGCTAAATACCTTAATAAACAAGTTGTTTCTTCTTTTCTTCAAGATGAGAATCTTCCTTATGGTTCCATATTTTGGAATAACTTAGTGAAGAGCGAGAAATTTCATAAAACAAGGAAGTAAATGAAAAGTGGGAGATGGTTGTGATATAAAATTCTAGGATGATAAGCTGGTTTAATGGCACCTCATGGATGATTTGGAGTAGTCAAAGACATCATTGAAAGAAAGTATGACACTAAAATCAAGGATTATATTGTAAGAATGGGCAACAAGAAGAAATGGAAAAAACTCACTTTGTGGATAGAGACGATCGACCCGAGTTATTTCCTCCTGCAGATTAGTTGGACTTTATCCCCTTAAGTCATTTCGAAGTTAAGGATGAGTTGGTCAGAGCGGTTCTATTGATGGGAACTACTCTGTTAAAACCCAGCAATAATACTTTCTTTGACAATAATAAAACCGAGTTTAATTGGAATAGAATTTGGATGAAGGAGCTAACACCTAAAATTAAGCTGTTTCTTTTGGCTTCTTCATCGGGGTAGAATTATTACCACTTCCGACAATATGATAAGAAAAGGTTTTATAATGCCTAATAGGTGTCATCTATGTAAAAAGGACTCGAGGATATCGGTCATTTACTCATCCATTGTGAGTATGCTACCAAATTGTGGAGTTTTTCCCTTTCTAATTTTAAAGCTTCTGGTGGTTCCAAGGGATTTCAGTTAGCTCTGGACACAATGGAGCACACCCTACAAAAATTGTGTTGTGAGAAGGCTCTAGAATTTGGTAATGCCTCATATTATTTGGAGGATATGGAAAGATAGAAATGATATCATCTTTAGAAATAGTAAACAAAATTATAAGCTCAGCATTGGGAAAATTTCTAATGCTATTAAAGAGAATATTGCTAGATTTAAACCCCCCAAGAACAAGAGTTATCTAGAAAATGAAGAGCATATCTTGTCCCAATGGTAGATTGGAGCTGACAATATCTAAAATAATTCAGGTAATAATATTGATAGATCTTTGATACACTGGCATCCTCTTGATCTTAACTGGTATAAGTTGAACTTTGATGGGGCCTCTAAGGGTAACCCTGGAATTGCGGTGGGGGAGGAGTGATCAGGGATCATAAAGGTAGTTTGGTGGCTGCTTATGCCGGTAAAATGGGAATACAAACTAATCATTTTGTTGAAGCATTATCTGCTTTATGGGGCCTTAGAATTGCTCAGACTCATAATATCCAAAATCTCATTCTGGAAGGAGACTCACTCAATATAATCAATCATCTTAATCAGTGTTCACCCCCAAGTTGGAACATCAAAGACTTCATCTTGGAGTCCATAAGTATTTTCCAAACCTTCAATAATATTCAGATCAAGCATACCTACCGAGAGGGTAACAAGGTGGCAGATGCATTGGCTAACTATGGCATAAATGTTAATCACATTATTTGGGATAATAGTGATCACATTCTTGAGAAGATTCAAAATAACATACAAGCGGATACTTATGGGCATACAAATTTGGGATAAAATTAATGAGCATTTGGAGGGGGTCTTTATGAATAAGACTTTCACACACGCGGATAAGTTTAAAACAACGCTTAAACAAATATTGATGGGCATTCAAGGTTATACAAAGTATAATGATGATTTAAAGTGGTTTTATCTTAAGATTAAAGCCACACATGCGGGAAATATTATTCCTATAACAACTATTAAACAATTTTTTATGGATTCTCAAGTCCGTGGTAAGGCTGATGATGATCTGGAGTGGATTTCAAAGGAGACTGATGCTCACACATGCGGGAACTCACAGGTTCAGAGCAGCAATAATGCAGGCATTCGTGGGAAGTGCCATGACAACAACAGATTATACTATGCATTATTCCCATAGCGTGAGAAAAAATAAAGAAAGACGGGTTGGAAACTGTGGGTTCTGTCGAATTTCTCAAAGGGATTTTGAAGCTTACACTATCAATCACTTAAGCCTCGGTGAAAATGGGAGGAGCCCCATGCCAGATCGAGCCCAGCGTGGACCCGGAGTGGAAAAATAATGAAGAGCTTTGGAATCTTCTCAACCAGGGAGGCATCACTAATTTCATTGAGAAGATACAGGGTCACGACCAAAGCATCTCCATTCAATTCACGAAGGACTAGAAAGACCGCAAAGTTGAATATGGAGGATAGAAATTTTTGATCAATGAAGAGTTAATCACTGAAGCTACCTACCTTGGAATGGATTGGTATAGATTTTTCAATAAAAGGATTGATAGGCCGGCTGAGGAGAGGAAATTTGTGGAGGGCAATGAGAAACTAGTTTTTGTCACGGTGGGTCTACAAGTCAGCTCTATCCCTCCGCCTTTTGATGAGGTTACTGTATGATGGTGAGATACATTTCTCTAGAGGGGAGATTTGTCACAGTGCCCTTAAAGCATCTTGTGTTTCTCAACCACTTCCGCAGAAATTACACGGTATGTTTCCCTCATTATTTACTTAACTCTCTTGAGCACTCCATCTTGGAGTTCCAAAAACATGCTCGTGCGGTCCCGTTGCATCAAGGGCTCATTTTCTTGTTGCATAAATTGTGTCTCCTCAAGCTTCCCGGCATCCCAACCTCCCCCATCTCTGTTCCTTCTTTTCCCACCACCGCTGCGGATACCACTCCCTCTATACCCATCACCACGGCTGCTACCCCTCTGCCTTCCTTCTTGGCTCCCCCTGTCATCCCCCCCACCTCTGCCCCACCCCTTTCACCTCCACCTCGAACAGGCCTAGAACTAGATCATCTAAAAGGCTGAACCTAGAAACCCCTGTTTCGGGGAATGTGCCTCAGGACTTGGAGGTTTCCCATAATCTCCTACACATTAGTAGTATGGGTTCTCAGGAGACACACACTGAGAGCTCCACTAAAAGGCTGGAAGCATTAGAAACTGACATGTTGCTGCTGAAAGAGGAAGTAAAAAAATTGTCTAAGCAAAAGGGTAAGAGAATGAAGGAGGAGGAGGCTGATATTGACAACAATCAGATTGAAGATATCTACAAAAAACTTTACTCCTTGGACAACCGACTTGGAAAAACCAAGACTCGCCATGATTATAATATGGCTATTTTTAATGCAATTGAGGAGTTTATTGAGCAGCACATCCGCTGCGTCTCTAATCTCAGCGGCATACCAGCTACTCTTTGGGGCATGGAAAAAGAAAGAAAACAAACCATTCAACAGTTGGATACTACTGACCCTACTCACATGACGACATTGGCTATGTTCACCTCCTGGTAGAATATCAAATCCAAAATTGCCAAAGCCACCAAGAAGTAATTATGGATCTACGTTGTTCTTGCTGACTTCTGTCGTGGTTTTTGTTGTTTTTTTGCTGCTCTTTTGCAGTTTTCGAACTGGTTGGATGTTTTGGGTAACTAAGCTTGCTCTTTGGTTACACTGGTTTTTTATGTCTTATCTAGATCTTGATCCTTCTTATAATGTTTTTCACTCCTATTCTGGCTCCTAGGCCCCCCTTTTTGTATACAAGGGTATAGTCCCTTTCAAAAAACTATTTACCAATAATAAAAAAAACTTGCACATGGCTTCTGTTTTGATTTTGAAAACACTATGTAGCTTCAAAACTAGAGAATGTTGTGTTCTCTCACTCACGATTGCTAATGGATTTGTTGAATCATGTTCACATGTATTAGTCCTCTGAATTTCTTATAAATTGGTAACTTGGAGATTGGTAATGATTTTTTGAATGAACTTTCTTCTTCTAAATGACTTCTTAGGAATTTATATAAATCTTGCATATATATTTACAGCTATTGATTGTGATTAAATTCTTAACACAATTTTGTTGTGTTGAAAATTTTTAATAATGCCTTGGACACACCTTTTTGACTCTTCTATATGAGCATATTGTAGATTATCTTTGTACTACCTCATACCCCCACCTTAAATGGAAGCTTGCAAAAGTAGTGAACATTTATGCCAGTTGTAAATTTTACTTTTGAAATGTTGGACATTAAATTTATCGTGGATAGAGCTCAAATTTGGACATGTTTTAAAAATTTATCATATATACTGTAATCTACAAATTTTGAGTAGAGGTCTGTATCCTCTCCTTCCTGCATGGCTTTCAGGACTCTTTTCTTTGCTATGTTGCTTCCTTTACAGAGATGGAAATTTGAATGTTGTATTCTTTTAATACTTTGTAATATGAAGTAACTTGTGCTTGTCTGAATGTATCTTTGACTATACCATGCATTTTCTCCTTTCTGTATTACTATTTGATTTATCTAAGCATGTACTAGCTTGAAATAGCATGATGGAAAGATGTAAAATGTCTATTTTACATGGCAATGCTCACAAATTTTTATCGATTCCATTTTCCATTTTGTTTCAAATGTAAATTTTCTTATTCCAATTGTTTTTTAACATATTTGTACATTCAACCTTTAGTTTGAACTGAAAAAATCAAAGCTGAAATGAATGTACTTTTTTATTCAAGTTACATAATGTATCATTTCTTTCTCCATACCTATATCTGCACATTTAGATAAACTAGTTAGAAAATATTAGGCTTTTTGGCATTCTTGGTACCCGAATTTAATCTCCTTCAAAGGCCAAGTAGCATCATGGATTTGACAGGACCCTCAGAGGTAGGTAGATAATTATGTATGTTGTTTTGTAGTGGGAAGTAGTCTATCGACCTCTTAGCACCTAGGCTTTGAAAAGGAGTGGATAGCACCTTAAGAGGATTTGAGCTATCCTCACTATTTTAGGTTGTGCCTTTCAACCAAGGTAAGAGAACCCTTTGTAGGATGTTGTTTGAGGAGGAGATGGAGATATCCTTCCTAATGAATCAAGTAAGGAGACCTTGAAGAAAATATGATCAATGCAAAAAAATATAACTCTCATGAGTCATGTCACTCTAGATAGTGGAGATATTCTCTAGGAAAGGTTCAGGCTATTAAAGACATTTGGAATCCTGACTATTTATGCATGTTTTGGTAATAAAATTTGTGCATTTGTATACACACATGACAAACAGGGATAGTATGGGTAGGATTACTTTTTTTTAGATTGATTTTGGTGGGAGGTGAGGTAGGATGAACTTGATTCACCAGATCCTCGAGAGATTTTGCAAAATAGAAGAATAAACCAATAGAATGCCACAAAGCAGTTAAAATGTTTCTTTAACTAGAATATTTTCTTCAATGGAGGTCCAGATTAGCACTTTTTCACACAATCTATAAGGTTGTAACATGAAGGCTTGAGTTGGAAATCCCATTAAAAAATCAAGATCTGAGCCCAATCATGCTTGAGGTACACCAAGAGGCTTATAGACAATCTCTGTCACAATGTATGAGAGAAAATTGATTTTTCATCATTTATTTCAATCCCGGATGAAAGCTCTTATGAGAAATGAAATTGTAGATGCCACTAAACTATCACAAGGATTGAGACCTATGTGATTAAGACAGACTTTGAGACAATATTTCAATAGGAACAAGAAAAACTATTTATAGACATTTAGATGTAAAAGAAGAACATTTTGCATAAGATCCACATGGAATAACTCGAATTTGATTAAATTTATAAGCAGGAAATTTTTCTAGAACAATCTTAGAGCTTGTCAATGGATATACGCTCACAACCACCTTGACATGATAAAATTCAATACAAAAAGATATATAAAGCTTCTCAAACAACTTCTCAAAAAGGATGGGCTCTATCAAGCCTTTTTTCTATTAGAAAAATCAATCTTGACCCCTGACACTCCAACCATTTGCATGAATTTTTTTGTAATTTATAACATTTTCAATGAGATCCTTTTTCCCCCAAAATCCAGACATTGAGTGCCACTAGTGCTTGCCATGATCACGATCGTGATTCCCATAATCAAATCTACAAAAAGTCACCAGGTGCCCAGGGGGCAGATCTCTTCGAAAATCTCCCACATTCAACTCCTTCCTCTAGCAAATCACTCTTCCTTCTATTCGCCAACCACTTCTGCCCCTATTATGTCCAATCTGGTTCTTTGTGTGCCTAGGGAGAAGAAATGGAAGATCATATCGAGCCCAAAAGGTCAGGTCTCATCTTAATGGTAAAAGACATCCCCGGATTTTTCTCACTAAACCAAGATATCAACAGCCCTTGACATGCCAAGGAAAGAAAAATCGGGCCGAATCTGATAGTCAGATTGCATATTAATGGTGAAAGATGTTAACAGACCTTCCCCACAAAACCAAGATGTTGAATTAATGTTCCTCTTCATTTGGCATGTAGGAGACTCCAAGAAATGATTAAAAAACCACAAGAATATGCATCCCCAGGAGCTCTGGAGTGAAAATGGTAGAAAAATCAGACACAAATGAACAACTGTCATTGATTCATACTTTGAATTTGGACCATCCACGTGGGAGATCTAATTTTAGAGCGGGCTTATGGGTTCCCTTTTTCCTTTTACATATTTTAGAAAAATGTGAAATTTTCACATTTTTCTCTCGCACCACCACCCTTGAGAAATGAGCCCCGACATGTGTCCTAAGGTGGTCCCAAAAGGATCCGTGGCCAAATTCTACCATTTTACCTCTTTTTTTTTGGAAAAGGGAACATTTTCCAAATTTTCCCCGCAGCTCCGCCCTTGAAAAATGGGCCTAACACGTGTCCCAATGTGGGTCCCATCAGAACCACGCTTCCCTTTTCACTTTTAACTCCTTTTCCACAAAAGGAAAAATTTCCAATTTTCCTTCGAAGGTCTCGCATCTCTCGCCGTTGACTATAGCAGTTTTGACTTTTCTCTATCGCGTCCATGGGTCATTTTGATGATTTTAGTCATCTCGAATACGAAGGGGGAAAAACCAAGTTGCCCCAATGGCCCGCCTCTCTCGCCTTTTGACATTTTCAATGCCAACTTTGAGCTCCTTTGTCGGGCTTGCGCAGCCATTTTGAGATTTTAATCCTTTTGATGCCAAGAGACAAAAATTCAAGTTACCTCCGATGATCCACTTCCCCGCCCCTTTGAATTTTCAAACTACTATGTGTCACAATGGTGCATCTTGAGATGTTCCCCAAAAGTTAACACCTTGGATGAGTGCAGGGCTTGCCACGTGTCATTATGGCACAACTTCAAAAACCTTAAGGCTTTAAAAATGATTTGGTGGGGGCGCGCTTCCATTTTAGAATTTTACTCTATTTTTCCAAAAGGGAAAAACATCCAACTTACCTCCAAAGGCTCGCATCTCCGCCATTAGCTTTGCCACATGTCCTCCTCATGGATCAAAGTGAGGCATTTTCCTTGCCATTTAAAAAATTTATTTATTCAGATCTCCATGCGAGGCCACGGGCGAGTTCAAATTTTTGCCAAAGTAGCCAAAAGGAACAAGTTCAAAAACAAACCCGCCACACCCCATCCAATTAGAAGAAGCCATGTAAGCACCAAAAGAACCAATCAGAATTGAGTGGAGCCATGGGACCAAATTTTCCTTTTTTGCCAAAAAAGAAAAAAGTGATAAGTTAAAGCATTTACTCACCGAATGTTGAGGAATAACTTTGACATGAAAAAGACACCCATTAGACCATAGAAAAAAATAGGGGATCACCATTCACACCATTCGAACTAGATTTTTCACTAAGGATGAAAGTTATTTGAAACAAAAACAAGTGAATCATGGATTTGAGAATCTTTTCGACCATGGATTTGGATTTTCAATTGAATACAAATATAGGTTAACCATTCTCGAGCTTCCATGGTTGAGGAAAAATAGGTAAAATAAGCGAGAGCCCGTGGATTTTTAGGAAATTAGGGCAAAATAGGGCAAACTCGGAGACTTCTTCAAGGAGGGACATGACAATGGATTATACAAATAATTCGAGGCATTCAAATGGAAATAGAAGCTTTTAGAAAACCCACATCGAGGGATAGAAAATTTCACAACACACAAGAAAGAGAGGAAAATAATGGCAAATGGGGCGAGACAAATTTGAGCACCAACATCGGCTCTAACTCGGGATGCCCACTCTTTGTGAGTGACACAAGAACAAAGGTAGACCAAGTGCCAAAATATCCATTGGGAAAAGGAGTCAGCTTGCAAAGCACAAAACCAAGACCATCCCCAAAAATGAATAGAGAAACCAACAAAAATGGGCCACGAGAGACCAAAACGAACAAAAACATGAGTGACGAGAAAAACAAACCAACGTCTATACACCGTACAGGTGAAGTTCACCTTGATTCTGGGAATCAATCCAAGAAGTGCTTTAGACGCCCGCCATTAACGAGCAATTCAAGAAACTCTCCATCTAATTCCTTCAAGAAGGTATGCTCACAAATCAATACATATGGAGTAAGGGCCCATCCACAATGCATCAAATTTACCATGCTTGCCCTAATCTTCATGCCTCGTATCCCATAATAACATGAATTCTCAAACATTGAAATCTCTTGGGGTGATCTTCTTGTCAAACAAATTCTTTAGCTTCTCCTATAATTTACATGCCTTTGTGTGGGATGCCCTCCTTTCTTCATCAAATTCAACAATCTGGTTAATGGGCATCATATAGACTTACCTCTTGATCTTCCAATTGTGCATGAGCTGATATGAGGATAATTACATATGCGGGGGAAAACATGGCACGAGTAACATACACTAACTCAAATGGATTCCTTCCAATGGGCTCTTTTAATAGTAATGTGGTCTTCCCGGATAGCAAACTTCAACTACTCACCCCATTTTTTGTTGTTCACCTCCAAGGTTCTTCTCGATAATCTTCAAAGAAATTTTTATTATTGGACTCATCTTGTGCATTTCCTTAGGGATTGTAATTAGATGCATATGTCAAGTTAATCCCATATTATTTTCACATCACCACCAAAGGTTTATCTCTAAAGCTCATGGCATTGTCAAAGAATAATCTTGACTCGGCACACCAAACCTACAGATGATATGGTTCAATAGAAAATTCATGATAATTTCGGTGTTGCTCTTTTGGTGGGAATTTCTTCCACCCATATGGTGAAGTAATGAGTTCTACAAGAATCCACTTATGGCCAACACTTGAAGGGTCTAAAATCTCACCAATGAAATCCATTCCCCATTGCTTGAATGGGGATTCAATTGATACAGGCTGCAAAGGAAGGGAGCCTGAAGCTTTCAATCTTCCAGAGAAGCGCTGACAACTCTCACATCTTCTAACCAAAAGAGTTGCATCCTTGAAGAGAGTTGGCCACCAATAACCAGCCCTCAAGATCTTGTGTGTTGTGACCCTTCCAACAAAATTCCCCCACAAACTCCTCCATGGAGATCAACAATTATCTTGGGGGCTTCATCTTTAGTAATGAACCTTAATAGGACTCCCTTAGGGTTCTTGTAAGCTAACCCATAATTAGTAATGACATATTTCCTGTAAAGCCAACTTAAGGGCCCTTTTCTGGTTCTTACTCAAATATTCAGGGCTAGTATAAATGTGTTAGATAAGAAATCACATCCTTATACCACTCAGAACTCATTAGTTTCTCAAAGAAATCTACACTTCCTTCTCCTACCTCATTCACCTCAACAAAGTTTGCAAGTTTCTCTCAGCCATAAGCTTAGCAGAGCCCAAACCTCTCACCAACTTCATGGTTAGATATCCATGTCATATTCTTGTAATATTTTCACCCATATGCATCTTTTTATTGAGAATTCCATCTCTCGATAAGATGTCTTTCACCATGGTGCGGGAACATAAGAAAAAAATTTAGAACTCAAAATGTAAGGCCTGAAAAAAATTGTTACTTTTACCAAGGCAAATGCTTGTTTCTCCATAATAGTATATTTCAGCTCACCCCCTGCAATGCCTTACTAAAAATGGGAATTGGCCATTTTAGATCCTTCATCATCTTTCTTGCAATAGAATAGATGCAATAGTGTTCTCTAAAGAAAAAGAGAACAATTGAAAGGGCTTCTTATAATCTAGAACTACTACAAAGCAAGTGCATGCTTTAGTGTCTCTTTAATCCCATTAAAGGCTTGAACAACATCCTCCTCGCACTTGATGACCTGGTCCTTCTTTAACATGGAAGTGATTGGAATGGTCAACTCAAAAGTTTGATATAAATCTTCTGATGAAGTTTATCTTCCCAAAGAAGGATTGAATTCCTTTCTTGGTTCTTGGGATTGAAACCTTGTTGATGGCCTCTACCCTTTCTGGATCAATCATCAGCCCCTCTTGTGACATAATGTGGCCAAGTAATTTTTCCTTCTGCAATCCAAAATGGCAATTCTTTGGATTGTGTGAAATTCCATATTCTCTACATCTTATCGCATATCTTTTCCAAGTGCAAATAAGTGATCAACTCTCTTTCTAGAGAACACGCTTACATCATCTTGTAGAAAACAATAAAATCATTGATGTAACTAGAAAAAGAAACATCCATTTCTCTCTCAAAATTTGCTCCAAGCATTCATTAGACGAAAGGGCATCCCGACATATACATAAGTCCCCAAGGAGTGGTAAAGGCTGTTTTTTCAATTTTTTTATTCCTTCACCACAACTTGGTTATAATCGAGAGAAGCCATCAAGTGTAGAAAGCAAATTTCGAGAACTCGTCATTAACTACAACATGTTTTCCATGTTTGGTAAAGGATAATTATCCTTCATTGATGCTCTGTTCAAGTTTCTAAAGTCCACACACATCCTAATGTCACCATTCTTCTTTCTAACATGTACTAGGTTTGCAACCCAAGAAGAATTTTTGTGGGCTAAATAATTCCTCCATCCCTTAGTTTCTTCAGCCTCTTGCATCTTAAGAGATAGGAGCAGATTTATTAGCCTCTATTTCTGCCTAATTTTTTTGCATTGGATTCCAAGGTAATATCATGTTGAAACAAATCCTCTCTATGCCTTCAACTCGGGAATAAGTCTAAGCAAAAACAGCCTTGATACCTTTTTAGCAATTAGATGTAGGACTCGCTTCTCCTCCTTTACGAGACTACCGCTAACCAAATATTCCTTGGTTTCTCCTTTGTACCAAGGTCATTCTCCTCGCATATCTCTTGAGGCTTCCATGCATATGTTAATAGTGTGATCAGCATTATCAAAATTGGACTCAAGAGTAACCAACCCTCCGGGAATGGTATTAGTATTTAGTTATATGATGCCTTTGACAAATAAGGTTTCTTTACCTTCTACTACGCACACCATTGGCTCCTAATAAATATTTATATCGAAAACTCTCCTTTATTCTACGAATATTCTGACTTGAGCATCATCACCAAAAACTTGCCAATGCTTAATGTTGTCAGTATGATGGTCTAGTTAGCACTTCAACATCATATTCGCAATATGGGTACATTGAAAAATTCTTAAACCGATATCCCAACACAACAAGCATGTCTACCATATCATTGCACTTCCTGTCATGGTGCACAATGTTAAATGAAACAAACATCTCAATAAAATCCCAAACTGCATGTTTGTATTGTTTCATTCGTTGATTCTTTGTGGCATACAATTTTTTGAATTTCTTTACAATCAATTTTGAATCTCCCTTGACAATGATGTCTTTAACACCATATTTCCAAGAAATCCTCAGACCTAACAATAGTTCCTCATACTCAACAATGTTATTAGTGCACTCAAAGTTGAGTTTGAAGGAAAAGACAAACTCTTCCTGGCCTGGAGAGATTAGAACAACACTAACACCATTTCTGAACTTGGAGCAAGCTCCATCAAATAATAAAGTCTAGGGGAGACAACCTACTCAAGACACTTGCATTCTTCAATCTTGTGCTCTTTTCCATTAGAAAATCCTACAAAGTTATCAGCATCAACACTTGTGTACAAAAATTCATAAGATGCATTGTTAGGATCTTCAATAAGGTGTAACATCTTCTTTTCCCCATACAAATTAACCAGGATGCCCTCAATTAGGATGGTAGCATAGGACATGTCCATTTTAACACTCCCACTAACACTCACACCCATTTTCTAGATACAACATACCTCACTTGGTCTGGAAATCAACAATAACTACATCAATCTTTAAATTCCTGCTGATAGGTCAGTAAGTTGTACCACTGCAGACCCTTCACACATCCCACCACTAGCACCTCTCTAGAATCCATGGTAGTACACTTCCCATATGTTGTTGTTACTTTTATGTTCATCTCATTCATGACTTCTAGAGGCATAAGATTACATGATGCCCCTGAGTCAAACATACAACTGTGTAGAAATTTGTCTTTAATGATCGTGGTGGTGAAGAATGGGTCCATGTTCAACCGAGAATCTACTAAGGATGTCCCTGATAAACCTTAGGTGGTTGATCTATCTCTTCTAATGTTGGCGGTGCTCTTAGTTCTTCAATGACTTGTGGAGTCTCCACAATGTTTATATTTCTACCTAGATCAGTCTTCTCTTCCTTTAATCCAAAATACTCCAATGCCCTCTTCTTGTGCTCGTGATCCTAAGCAACTCAACAATCGAATTGGGATCTTGATCCGACTCAAGACACAGGCAATATCATAAGGGATAGAATTTGGCAAGGTAGCATTGGAAAGTAGTTTAGCACACTCATTAGATGGCATAGGATTTTGATGCTTGGGCATGAGGAGGGTATGATTTTGTTTGGGACAACAAGGCCCTTGGTAGATGCATCTTTCTTAGGAGCCTATTAAGGAACATTTGAAAGAAATGGAGTTTTTATCTTGGCTTGAGGCCTTACCCTTTGATATCCTTACTTCTTGTGTTATATTCCTTCTCTTGAGAAATAACAACATTCATCGGTGAACTATCTATCTTCCTCAGATGCGATTCCTCCATCATACTTCTTCATCATTAAAGCCCTTAAATATTCAAAGTCATTATTGGTTAATTCAAAAGCTTGTACAATATCTACTTCTAAAGTATGAGAGGGAGGAAGAATAGGTACCCTATGAATGCAATCCCAAAAAGTGGCAAAGAGTCCGAGTGCTTATCACCTCAGTTGAAGTTTCCCCTTGTTGTGAGTTTGTGGAGAAACCCATCATGCAAACATCATCATCATTAGCATCACCGCTTCTTCGTCTTCCTATTGATCTTCCTCACATGTAGCATGGGGCATTAAACATTTTTCACACCAATCAATGACATCTGTCTCCTCCACAACAACAACTCTAGTAGCCAAAAGATCAGTGCACCGTTATATTTTCCCTTGCCTAGGACTTCTTGTTTCGGGATCCAACAAATCCCTTTCCTCTATCATCAAATATTTGGTGATTTGTGAACCTATCTTGGCCTTGCTACTTGTGTTGATCTTGTGAGCTCTTCCCAATTCCTTTCTCAGCCTCGGCCTAGTTTGTAGGAAATTTCTTTGATAGCCCCTGCCAAAGTCTTCACAACTTCTTCCAAATCAATAGCCTTACTTGTTTGAGGCTTATCCAAGTTAATTATTTTACACCCTCTCTTTTGGAGGATTTCCAATTGTCTTGATGTTATTTTCAATTTGGAGAGCCATGGTGAATGCTTGCCTCAAATTAGTAGTGTTTTTGTCCCTCAAGTAGAAAGAATTTTTTTATCAAATGCATTTGAATATTTGATCAAACATGATTCATCACATGTCCTTATCCTAACAGAAATATCCTCAAGGTATTATTAAACCTTCATTGAAATCATGTACTCGACTCATTAGGATTATTCTTGATGTTTTCAAATTCTAACAAGAAATCTAGGGTCATTTTTATCACCATACGTAAACTGAATTCATTATTCATCTCGGTCGAGGAATCTATGGAATTATCTCAAAACTTTGTACTGCAGTCTGTTTACAAAAGGGGGTATGGGTGGGGGCAAGGCCATGTTGTTTTGAGGAGGTTGTTAGTGTAATTTTTGAGTTGCACCATGTTGCCCTAATTTTTCCAAATCTATATTTGCTCAAAACATTTTACCCTTTGAATTGATGGTCTAAAATTCTTCCCCTCCAATTGAATGCTTTAAAAATTCTCATGCAAACTTGTTGTTTTTCCCTAATTTGAAAGAATAATCCAAGTTTTCCCTTTTTTGTGCCCTAGTTTTTCCATTTTTTGTGGGCTATGTCATTTTTTCCTTTGCCAGATCATGGAAAAATCGAATTTGACCAATTCATACTTGTTTGTATTTGAAAATCCAATCCCAAGGTCAAAAATGTTGTAAAATCATGCTTCAGTTGATTTAGAATAAAAAATTTGCCATCCTTGGTGAAAAAAATTGAATTCTAGGGCATCCTTTGAATTTTTGCATTTTGACAGTCATACGGGTGTCATTTTCCCATCAAATTCTTCCTCAAACATGCATTGGCAACATGGCAGGTTTTCATTGGCCAAGGATTGGGAAATGCTATAACTTGTCATTTTTTTTTTTTTGTCAAAGGGGCATTTTCGGTCCCAAGGCCCCATTTTTTCCAAATTTGCCTACGTGGCATGTTCTGATTGGTAGGGGATGGCGGGTGGTTGGATTCCCTTAAGGTTTTTAGACCTTACTTTGTGAAATTTCTAAAAGTCAAAATTTTCCCAAAACCCTCACCAATCGAAGAGGACATGTGTCCTAAAAGTTTCAAAATGGAAGTGCAGGCCACGGGGGGACTTAAAGTTTTTGGATCTAATTTTATAAAGTTTAAACATTAGTTTTTCCCCCACTCCAATTAGCGATGGACACATGGTAGCACGGCAGGGCAAGGTAGGTCGGTCGGTCCGGCCGAGGTTTTGGTGATTTTGAAGTTTTAAACTTGAAGATTTAATGTCAAGTTTTGGCCCAAAACCCCGTAAATGCGAATAGGAGATGGACACATGGCGGGGAGAAGTTTCGGAAGTCGAGGTGCGGGCCTATGGAAAAAAAGTTGAGAATTTTCCCTTGGCTTAAAGGGAGTAAAAATGAATATTAAGTCCGTGGGTCCACAACGCCAAAGATGAAAGATGGAATGGCGGAAGGAGCAAGGGGTTAGGAAAGGCAGAGGTAGGAAGGAAAATTTTCCCTTTTGCCAAAAATACTCAAATCAAAATTTGATGCGCTGGCCCACTAGCGAATCACAAGGAGACACATGCGAGGAAAAATCGGAGGTGCGGGCCATGGGGCAAAAAAGTGAAATTTTTTTCAAATTCCAAAAAGGTCAAAATGCATGAGAATTGAAGCTGATTTCAATGGGACCCACCATATGCCACATGTTAGCTCCAAATTTCAAGGCGGGGGCGGGAAAAAAAGTCAAAATTTTCCATTTTTCTAAAAATGTGGAAAAATATAAAATGATCCCAATTTTGTTCCCAATTGTTTTTGACATGTGGAGGACAGATTAAAGGAAAAAGATGGATAAGATCGATGGTTGTTGTGCATCCATTTTCATTTTTGACTTCCATTTTTCTCCAGAAGCTTGGAATCATGATTTTTGCATCAAAATTCATCAAATTTATAGTGATTTTGTGTCATCTTGGCCTTCCAGGATCATTGGCATCACTTTCATGGCTTAATTCTTTGATTTGAGGTGTTTTTGAAATAATTTTTTCCCCAGCCCAAGCAAACACATGAAATGACAAAATCAAAATTGCAGAGAGTAAAAGGTAAAAGTGAAATGATGAGAGGAAAGGTGTTTGCATGCCTCAATGATGAAAAACATGCCTCGAGGATGGATAATGATCCAGATATTTGTAATGATTTAATCTTTTTGGCACACTTGGCAACATGTAAG
The DNA here is from genome assembly GCA_018340775.1 of Taxus wallichiana var. yunnanensis. Lineage (NCBI taxonomy): Eukaryota > Viridiplantae > Streptophyta > Pinopsida > Cupressales > Taxaceae > Taxus > Taxus wallichiana. Next base: position 775,564,950 of record CM031244.1, read on the forward strand.
TGTTTTTCTGTTTGATGTCATTTTCATTGAATCATGAAGAATTGTTGTAACAAACTTGATCCCATGGCATATTATTTTCTTGGGAAAGAAGGCTCCAATGTGGCATGAGGTATATAATGCATTTTGGAGAAATTGTAAAGGGTTGGGAGTTGAAAATCATGAGCAAATTCTGAGAGAAAGCTCATTTTCTGAGAAATCCACCAAAGAACTAGGTTAATGTCTCATGTGTTGGAAATTCATGTATGTGAGTTGGTTACAAGTGTATAGCCATCACACAGCTCTGAGATTGTTCATGTAACTCTCCCCTACTTTGTTGAATCTAACAAGTTTTGAATTAAATCTATGTTTTCTTTGGGCAATATGGTCTTTGTTATCATTTTTAAATGCCTGTAAATAGTTTTTTTGTTCTTGTTGCAATCTTGCATTGAAAGTCTTTAGAAATCACACAAGATCTCCATTTCTAGTTGATATTTTAGTGGCATTTGCAATCTCATATTCAGAAGAGCCTTCATCTGATAAGGAGATAAACAAATTTAAAATCACTCTACCTTCCTTGACTGCAAAGATTTCTTGTAAGCCTTTGGGGGTACCTTAGGCGTGGTTTGATCAAGGATTTTTGTGTTTAATTGAGTTCTTTACTTCAAGATTTTGTGGTAAGTTCTCAAAGATTGTGTGAAGAGTGCAACCTAGGGCTTCCATTTGTGCCTCTTTTGGTTGAAAGAACATCCTGATTATTTGAGGCATTTCATTTGATAGTTGTTCAAATATTGTAGAGATTGTCAAAGATTTGATCTATCCCAGTTTGTCTTGTCAATCCCCCACCAAAAATCATCTAAAAACAAAACGATCCTATCATGTACTACCCCTGATTTGCATTTGTATACCCACAAAGATCAAAATCCATTTGTATGCATAACTTTCAATGTCTCTAGTAACCTTTGCCTTGTTTTGAGAACATACCCATGTTTTGAGAAGTGAAAACTTGTGAGAGTTCAGATCTGGGGTGTTGATCATGTTTTCATCAAGGTCTCCATCATAGAATTTCAAGCAAAAGAGAAGGACATCTTCATCTCCTTCACCATTACAAGGTTACAAAATAGGTCCTCTTACCTTGGTTGCAAGGCACAACCTAAAATATCTAGGACAAGATCAAGTCCTATTGGAGTGCTATCCATTTCTCCACAAACCTGAGTGCCAGCTAAACCATATCCCCAGCTACCAACGACATACAACATGGTCTAATATGTCTTTAAGCTCCATGACATATCTATGGTGCTGCTCAAACTGAAAAGGAGAAAAATTTGGATACCAACACGAGTGGCGCCGTTTCCGAGGACTTCTTGGAATTTCTTGGTGTTTTGAAGTGTTTGAAGAGTTTGAGCATTTGTGTATTCAATTTTTGAGCTACTACATTGTTAAAATATCATTCTATGCTTCAGATCTACAAGTTTTAAGCAAAATTTTCAAGCTCTATCTACCCTTTTTTCATTTCCCAGTAGTTTATACACTTTGGTTGCATTGTGATTGATTTATCTAAGAAGAAGAAGGTCTGATTTGTAAAGTTTGGCAATATTTTTAGCTTGGTAAATATTTGATAGAAGTATTTTAGTGCATTCTTGCACAACTAAGGTGAAATTCCTTAGTGGTGACTCCATGCTTGATTTGATCTTGAAAATACCAGTTGTCTTACCTTTCTGTCATTTACTTTTGTGTTGTTAATCCCTGCAAAACTGGAAGGAAGAAGATCTCTCTTCATCAAGGATTCTGCTAAGAAGTTGTTTACAGATTCAAGAAACTTAGAGCTAGAGGGAAGAAAAGTGTGGAAGGTTGTTGGAGACTTGACTACAAGAAAGGAGATCCCTATTGTTGAGTTTGAAAGTGAGCAACTTGTTATTGAGGACTACAATTCTTCTTCAAGTGGATCTGATTCAGACAATCCTATTGCTGATTTGAAATCCCCATCAGGTGAGGGACCTTCTTGTGCATTTGAAAGGCTTGTTCCTAAATCTTCTCCTGTATTTTCTAAATTTGTTAGAGATCATCAAGAAGGAGATCCCTTAAGAGATCTATTTGAATTTTTCATTCCCATTCCCAAAGACCTCTCACTCCTCATCATTTGTTTCACCTCCAAGATCACCCCACCAAACAATATGGCTCAGCCTAGACCTCCATTTGTTGTTAACACCTTTGGTCCTATAAATTTTAGAGGAATGGATGGTTACCCAAATGCTTGTCCCACAAGATGTCAGAAATAGGTTGCCAAAATTCCAGGGTAACAATGCTATTACTGGTGATCAACATCTCAAACTTTTTGATAATATGATGGAATATTTTGAGATAGAGTTTGAGGATGTGTATGTCAAATTGTTTATTCATACACTAGAAGAGGATGCTAGGGATTGGTATAAGGCTCTACCTGATAATTCTATTGATTCATGGAATGAAATGAAAAATGCATTTAGGTTGCAATATGGTGACAAGACTGATCCTAGATTTCTTTTATCTGAGTTTGAGAATATCAAGAAGAACCCTAATGAATCATTCCATGACTTCAACACAAGGTTTAACAAAACTTTGAGAAGGTTGTCTATTAGTTTGAGGCCTTGTGATGAATCTTGTTTAATCAAATATGTAGATGCATTTGATAAGAAGGTATCCTATTACCTAAGAGACAAGAACCCAACCAATCTAAGACAAGCTTTCACCATGGCACTTCAAATTGAAAACAATATCAAGGCTGTTGGGAAACCTCTCAAGAGAGATGGTGTAAAATTGATAAACCCTGAAAAACCTCAAGCTAGCAAAGGTGTTGATTTAGAAGAGGTTGTGAAAACTTTGGTAGGGGCTATCAAAGAAATCTCATACAAGTTGGCAAGAGCTGAGAAGGGAATTAGGAAGACTTCATGGTTAGCTTAGGCAACAAACACAAGATAGATTTGGCTAAATCATCCTAGGGTGATCAAAGAGCGATGATGATAGAGGTAAAGGACCTATGGGAGGTCTAAAATAGACATCCTCAAGCACGTGAAAGTAGATTGAGTTTACTGACCCTCTAACTACTAGGGTTGCTTATTATTGATGAAGTTACTTGATATGGATTGGTGTGATAGATGTTTTCTTCCTCATCCTCCATGTGAAGTGGACTAACAAGTTGATGAAGCTGATAATGAGGATGGAACTGATGATGATATTTACATGGTGGGTTGTTCTTCAAGCTCACAAGGAGGAGAAACATCTACTGAAGTAATAAGTGCTAGGACTGCTACTACTTTTTGGGATTGCATCAAATGGGTACAATTTTCTCCCCCTCATGCTCTTGAAGTTGATGTAGTGAAAGCTTTTGAAATTCCTAACAATGACTTTGAATACTTAAGAGCTTTGATGATTAAGAAGTATGATGGTGGTATCCCTTTGGAGGAAGATAGACAATTGTTGATGAATGTTGTTGTAGCTCAAGAGAAGGACTATAACACTAGAAGAAAAGTTGTTAAGGGAGTTGGGCCTCAAGCCAAACCTAAAACACCCTTGCTCACAAGCATTCCAAAAGAAGTCTCCTAGGAAAGAAACACTTGCTAAAAGTTCTATTGTCCCAAAAAAATTACAGTCCTCCTCATGCCCAAGCTACCAAGAATCCACTTGCCATCTAATGAATCTTCTTGTCTCCCTTCCAATGTTGTTTTGCCAAAGAGTGTCCCCTATGACATAGCCCAAATATTGAGCCAAATTAAAGTGAGTGTTCCAATCATTGAGTTTCTTAGAATTCCTGAGCATAAGAAGAGAGCATTTGAGTACTTGGGGTTGAAGGAAGAGAAGATCACTCTAGGTAGAAATGTAAATGTTGTTGAGACTCCTCCTCAAATCATTGTTGACCTTGAAACACCACCAGTAGTAGAAGATCTTGGAGAGACACTTGAGGTATATTTGGGGACATCTTTGGTTGATTCCCAATTGAATGTTGATCCATTTTTCACAACTTTGATTATAAAGGATAGGCTACTTCACAATTGTATGTTTGATTCCGGTGCATCATGTAATGTCATGCCTCTAGAAGTCATGAATGAGTTGGATATCAAAGTGATAGCAGCCTATGGAAAGTGTACTGCCATGGACTCAAGAGAAGTGTCGGTAGTTGGTTGTGTAAAAGGTTTGGTTGTGCAGCTTGCATCTTATCCAGGAGAGAATTTAAAATTGGATGTTGTGATTGTTGATTGCCCTGCCAAATGGGGTATGATTTTGTCAAGAAAATGGGCTGCAAGTGTTGGAGGGAGTGTCCAAATGGACATGTATTTTTCCTACTATTCCCATTGAGGGCAGCCTTTTCAAGCTCTATGGAGAAAAGAAAATGTTACATCTAATTGAGGATCTAAATAATGCTTCCTATGAGGTGTTGTTTGCTGATGTTGATGCTGATAATTTCATTGGTTTTTTTGATGGAAAAGAACAAAAAATGGATCAGTCAAAGTTCCTTGAATAGGTATGTTCTCCTTGGACCTTGCTATTTGATGGAGCTTGCTCCAAATTTGGAAATGGTGCTGGTGTAATTCTGATTTCTCCTAGCTTGGAAGAATTTGTTTTTCCTTCAAGCTTAATTTTGAATGTACTAACAACATTGCTGAGTATGAAGCCTTGTTGTTGGGTCTAAGAATTGCATGGAAGTATGGTGTCAAGGACATCATTGCAAAGGAGATTCAGAGCTAGTTATCAAACAAATAAGAAAATTGTATGCTACAAAAAATCAGCGGATGAAACAATATAAGCATGTAGTTTGGGATCTAATTGAGATGTTTGATTCCTTCAATATTATGCACCATGAAAAGTTTAAATGCTATTCTTGTGACAAGTTGGAATTGTTTGGGTTCTAGATTTGGAAACTACACCTTTTCACCTTATTGTGAATACTGATGTTGAAGTGCTAACTAGACCAATTGTCCCCCGACAACATCAAAATTGGTAAGTGTTTGATGATGATTCTCAAGTGCTAAGGTTCTTGCAAAACCAAGGTGAGTTTGTAAATCAAATATTGATTGGGAGCCAATGGTGTGTATGAAATGAAGGAAGAGAAACTTTGTTTGGAAAAAGATATCATCCAATTGAAAACAAACACCATTCCTAGAGGTCTTGTTGCACTTGAGTCAAATTTTAACAATGTTGATTGCATCATAAATAGAAACATGTTTACCTCAAGGGATGTGGAAGAGCATGACTTGGGAACAAAGGAAAAACTGCAGAAAATTTTGGTTGGGTAGCAGTCTAAACAAAGAGGAAAAATTATCCTATCTTGATTGTTAAAAAATATCAAGGACTATTTGCTGGTCATATTCAGAGCTAAAAGCATATAGAGAATATTTATTTCACATGAGATCCATCTTGAGGCCAAGAATAAGCCATTCGAGAGAGAGGCAAAGGCCAATTAATCCACTTCTCTCCATGAAAATGCAAGAGGAGTTAAAGAAGTTGAGAGATGGAGGTATTATTCACCCACTAGATATTCATCTTGGGTTGAAACCTTGTGCCGATCGAGAAAGAAGAATGAGACATCGGACTTTGTGTGGATTTTAGAAATATAAACAAAGCATCCATGAAGGAAAACTATCCCTTGCCAAATATGGAAAATATGTTGCAGCTTGTGACGAGTGGTCTGAATTGCTTTCTACATTGGATGGTTTCTCGGATATAATCAAGTGGTTGTCAAGAATCAAAAGACTTAAGACAACATTCACTACTCCTTGGGAACATATGTTTTTTTAGGATGCCCTTTGGTTTGATGAATGTTGGTGCCACTTTTCAAAGAGCAATGGATGTTGCTTTTTCTGGTTACATCAATGAGTTCATTGCAGTTTACAAGATGATGTGATTGTGTTTTCAAGGCAAAGAGGTGATCATTTGCAGCACTTGGAGAAGATGCTGATCAGATGTAGGGAGTATGGAATTTCTCTTAATCCAAATAAGTGTCATTTTGGCATGCAAAAATTCCAAGTTGCTTGGTCACATTGTGTCAAAATATGGTGTTATGATAGACCCTGAGAGAGTGGAAGCAATCAACAAAGTACCTATCCCAAGAACCAAGAAAGGCATCTAATCTTTCTTTGGTCAAATTAATTTTATTAGAAGGTTTGTTTCCAACTTTGTTGAGTTGACTCTTCCAATCACAAGCATGCTAAAGAAGGACCAAGTTATCAGGTGGGAGGAGGCTATCATTCAAGCTTTTGAAGGAATTAAGGATGCACTTAAACATGCACTGTTTTAGTATCCCCAAACTAAAAGAGGTCTTTCCAAATCTTTTCCTTTTCCTCTGAGTATACCATTGCTTCTGTTTTTGTTGCAAAAGGATGAGAATGGGGCTGAGAGGCCTATTGCCTTCTTTAGTAAGGCTTTACAAGTAGCTGAGTTGAAGTATACAATCATGGAGAAATAAGCATTTTCCTTGGTGAAAGCAACAAAGGTTTTCAGGCCTTATATATTGAGTTCAAAAGTTGTTGCTTATGTTCCCCACACCATGGTGAAAGACATCTTATCAAATATGGAGATCTCAAGAAAAATATGTAGATGGGTGAACAAACTACAAGAGTATGATATGACATCCAAACCACAAAGCTAGTAAGAGGTTTGGGTCTTGCTAAGCTCATGGCTGAGAGCAACATGTAGACTGTGGAAGTGTATGAAGTAGAAGAAGAAAGGGTAAATATTCTTGGGAAATTGGTAAGTTCTGAGTGGTAAAAGGGTATAATCTTTTACCTCGGACACCTTTGTTGCCCTAGTCATTTAAATAAAAATAAAAAAAGATCCCTCAAGATAGCTTCTCAAAATATATCATCACAGGACCTTGGGCTGGCTTGGAAGAACCACAGAAGGTGTCCTCTTGAAATGCATAACTGAGATGAAGCTCCATGATAGTTGTTGATTTCCATGGGGAGTTTGTGGAGACACTTTACTAGAAGAGTAACAACACATAAGATTTTGAGAGCTGGTTATTGGTGGCCTACTCTCTTCAAAGATGCAACCCAGCTGGTTAGAAAATGTGATAGTTGCCAACGTTTCTCTGGAAGACTAAAGCTTCAGGATCCCTTCCTTTGTAGCCTTGTATCAATTGAAGCTCCTTTCAAGCAATGGGGGATGGACTTCATTGGTGAGATTTCAAATCCTTCTAGTGCTAGCCATAAGTGGATCCTTGTAGCCACTGATTATTTTACAAAGTGGGTAGAGGCAATCCCCACTAAGAAGGCAACACACTAAATAGTTATGGACTTCTTGTTGAATCAAATCATATGTAGATTTGGAGTCCCAGTCAAGATTGTAGCTGATAATGCCATGTGCTTTAGAGCCAAACCTTTAATGGCAATGTGCAATGAATATGGAATCAATCTAACTTATTCTTAAAACTATAACCCCTTAGGGAATGGACAAGTTGAGTCCAACAATAATAATTTGTTGAAGATCATTAGAAAAACCTTGGAGCAAAACAAGAAGAAATGGGGTGAACAATTGAAATTTACAGTTTGGGCTGATAGGATAACTCCTAAAAGAGCTATTGGTAAAAGCCCATTTGAATTGGTGTATGGAACTCAAGATTTTCTGCCCTTGCACCTATAATTATCTTCATTTCAGTTTTCCCAACAGTTGGAAGATCAAGAGCTTGGCCCATATGAATCAAGGATCAATCAGATTATTGAGCTTGATGAGGAGAGAAGAGCATCCCATCAAAGGCATGTCGATTTAGGAAAAATTGAAGAGATTTTTTGACAAGAAGGTCACTCCTAGAGCCTTCAATGTTGGATATCTGGTCTTGTTGTGGGATAGTAGGCATGAAGACAAGGGAAAGCATGGAAAATTTGATGCATTATGGATGGGCCCTTACTCCATTGATATCATAATTGGTGAGCATACCTTTTTTCTCAAAGATTTAGATGGGGAATTGTTGGAGCTTCCTATCAATGGTAGACATTTGAAACATTTCTTGGATTAATCCCCAAATTTGAGGTATGCACAACTTGTACAGTGTATAGTGTTTGGTTTTGCTCTATTTTTTGTGTTTTGTCGGTTTTGTGGTTTGCCTTGTTGTGTGGCAACCATTTTTGTCGGATTCTCAGGTTTTTGGTGATTTTGGCTCTGTGACTCCTTTTCCCAATGGATATTTTGGCACTTGGTCTACATTTTTGTCCTTGTGGCACTCACTGGGAGTGCCCATCCCCAAGCAAGAGCCGATGTTGGTGCCATTTTTGAGCTTGCACCATGTTGCCCTAATTTTCCAAATCTATATTTGCTCAAAAATGTTTTACCCTTTGAATTGATGGTCTAAATTCTTCCCCTCCAATTGAATGCTTTAAAATGCTCACAAACTTGTTGTTTTGCCTAATTTGAAAGTTTCCATTTTTATGCGCCAATTTTATGTCATCGTTTCCCTTTGCCAGATCGTGGAAAAATCAAATTTGACCAATTCATACTTGTTTGTATTTGAAAAATCCAATCCCAAGGTCGAAAATGTTGTAAAATCATGCTTCAGTTGATTTAGAATCAAAAATTTGCCATCCTTGGTGAAAAAATTGAATTCTAGGGCATCCTTTGAATTTTTGCGTTTTGACGGTCATACGGGTGTCATTTTCCCGTCAAATTCTTCCTCAAACATGCATTGGCAATGTGGTGGGTTTTCATTGGCCAAGGATTGGCAGGGAAATGTTATAACTTGTCATTTTTTAATTTTTTGCAAAAGGGGCATTTTTGGGCCCGAGGCCCCATTTTTCCAAATTTTCCTATGTGGCATGTTCTTGATTGGCAGGGGGATGGCAGGTGGTTGGATTCCCTTAAGGTTTTAGACCTTACTTTGCAAAATTTCTAAAATTTAAATTTTGGCCCGAAACCCCTCAGCAAATCGCAAGAGGACATGTGTCCTAAAAGTTTCAAAATGGAAGTGTGGGCTGCGGGGGACTTAGAGTTTTTGGCTCTAATTTTATAAAGTTTCAAAATTAGTTTTTCCCCCACTCCAATCAATGATGGACACATGACAGCACGATAGGGCAAGGGGAGTTGGCGGGTCGGTAGAGGTTTTGGTGATTTTGAAGTTTATAAACTTGAATGGTTTAAATTCAAATTTCAGCTTTGAAACCCCATAAATAATAGAAGATGGACACGTGGAAGGGGAGAATTCGAGGTGTGGGCCTCTGCGAAACAAAATGAGAATTTTCCCTTGGCTTAAAGGGAGTAAAAATGAAGATTAAGCCCACGGGTCCTCGGCAAATGAAAGATGGACGTGTGGCGAGAGGATAAGGCGGGTCGGGGGCTGGATATAGGTAGGAAGGAAATTTTCCCCTTTTGCCAAAAATACTCAAAATCAAAATTTGATGCGCTGCTATAGTGAATCACAAGGAGACATGTGGTGAGGGAAACATCAGAGGTGCAGGCCCATGGGGTAAAAGGTGAAATTTTTCCCAAATTCCAAAAAAATCAAAATGCGTAGAATTGAAGCATGATTTCAATGGGACCCACCATATGCCACGTGTCACTCCAAATTTCAAGGGTGGAGGGCGAGAAAAAGTCAAAAATTTTCCATTTTTCAAAAATGTGGAAAAAAAAAATGATCCCAATTTTGATCCCGATTGTTTTTGACATGTGGAGGGCCCATATTAAAGGACAAAGATGAATAAGATCAACGGTTTTCATGTGCATCCATTTGTTTTGACCACCATGGGAGCTCTAGGAAGCTTGGAATCATGATTTTTGCATCAAAATTCATCAAATTTATAGTGATTTTGTGTTGTCTTGGCCTTCCAGATCATTGGCATCACTTTCATGGCTTAATTCTTTGATTTGAGGTGTTTTAAAATATTTTTTACCCAACCCATGACCGAGAAAACACACAAAATGAAAAAATCAAAATTGCGAGAGTAGTTCTAAAAGGTGAAATGATGAGGGAAGGGTGTTTGCATGCCTCAATGATGAAAAACATGCCTCCAGGATGGATAATGATCCAGATATTTGTAATAATTTAATCTTTTGGGCACACCTAGCAACCTGCGAGTGTTTTTCTGTTTGATGTCATTTTCATTGAATCATGAGGAATTGTTGTAACAAACTTGATCCCATGGCATATTCTTTTCTTGGGAAAGAAGGCTCTAATGTGGCATGAGGTATATAATGCATTTTGGAGAAATTGTAAATGGTTGGGAGTTGAAAATCATGAGAAAATTCTAAGAGAAAGCTCATTTTCTAAGAAATCCACCAAAGAACCAGGTTAATGTCTCATGTGTTGGAAATTCATGTATGTGAGTTGGTTACAAGTGTATAGCCATCACACATCTCTGAGATTGTTCATGTAACTCTCCCCTGCTTTGTTGAATCTAACAAGTTTTGAATTAAATCTGTGTTTTCTTTGGGTAATATGGTCTCTGTTATCATTTTTAAATGCATGTAGATAGTTCTTTTGTTCTTATTGCAATCTTGCATTGAAAGTCTTTAGAAATCACACAGATCTCCATTTCTGGTTATAGTTTAATGGCATTTGCAATCTCATATTCAGAAGATCCTTCATCGATAAGGAGATAAGCAAATTTAAAATCACTCTACCTTCCTTGATCCGTAGAGATCTCTTGTAAGCCTTTGTGGGTACCTTAGGTGTGGTTTGATCAAGGATTTTTGTGTTTAATTGAGTTCTTTACTTCAAGCTTTTGTGGTAAGTTCTCAAAGATTGTGTGAAGAGTGCAACCTGGGCTTCCATTTGTGCCTCTTCTAGTTGAAAGAACATCCTGATTATTTGAGGCATTTCATCTGATAGTTGTTCAAATATTATAGAGATTGTCAAAGATCTGATCTATCCCAGTTTGTCTTGTCAATCCCCACCAAAAATCATCTAAAAAAAAAAGATCCTATCAAGTACTACCCCTAATTGGTATTTGTATACCCATAGAAGATCAAAATCCATTTGCAAAAGTATGCATAACAGATCAGGATATCTAATGTCTCTAGTAACATTTGCCTTGTTTTAAGAGCATACCCATCTTTTGAGAAGTGACAACTTGTGAGAGTTTAGACACTGGGTGTTGATCATGTTTTCATCAAGGTCTCCATCATAGAATTTGAGGCAAAGAGAAGGACATCTTCATCTCCTTCACCATTACAGGGTTACAAAACAGTGCTCTTACCTTTGTTGCAGGGCACAACCTAAAACAAATAGGACAAGATCAAGTCCTATTGGAGTGCTATCCATTTCTCCACAAACCCGAGTGCCAAATTAAACCATATCCCCACTACCAACGACATACAACATGGTCTAATATGTCTTTAAGCTCCATGATATATCTATGGTGCTGCTTAGACTAAAAAGGAGAAAAAATTTGGATACCAATAGAGGTGACCCTAGAGTGGTGACAAATTGATAAGGGCGAGAGGGTCTTTGAAACACAAGAGTATATCTTTGAAAATGGGTAGCCCCTAAAGGCCTTGTTTCTTGGAAATCCCTATTAACTTCCTCGAAAAGAAAAGGGTAGAATGAGAAGAAAAATTTTCAAAATCAAATGAAGGCCCCTCTCCAGATGGAGAATTCAATTCCACAAAGAGCTACCCGATTCAAAGGCACTTAAATTGCGGTCTTCAATAATAGGTTGATTAATTTCATCAATGGAGATCCATTTTCTCGTCCCGCTGATCTCCAATAGCTCTCCAAGATTTTCTTCCATCCGACTTTTCTCTCCTAGCTCTACAAACAATGTCCTAGCAGGATCCCTAGCAAAGAAAGATCTTCTTCCTTCTAGCTTTGTAAATATTAGTAACAAATCTCACTTGACAAAGGTTAAGACACTAGTACTCATCAAGAATCAGATCAACAAGGAGTCACCACTAAATATTTCCACATTAGTTGTACAAATGTAGTAAATATGATTTGTCAAATGTCTGTCACTACTAGAAACTAGAAATGGAAAGAAATGAATTTTCTTTACCCAGATTTATCAATGAAATCCAGCGCACTAGGTGTAGAAACCGAAAGAATTTCACACAATAATTGGAACATATAAGAAGTGTTTTACCGTGGTTTGAATGTGAACTCGTAATAACTATACTCCCCAGCAATAGTGTCGAAGTATGTTGATGGGCCAAATAGATGTGAACCAAAAATAGATCATCAAATCGGCCTCTCGTGAACTCAAATAAGTCCCCACAACGGCTACATAAGCGTGTTGATGAGGCCAAATAGATGTGAACCGACAATAGATCAACAAATTAGTCTCAAGAACTCAAATAATTCCTTGATAATGGCACGAAGCATGTTGATAGGCCAAACAGATGTGAACGGCAATAGATCAACAAATCGGAGTCTCAGTAACTCAAATAAGTCCCCAGAATGGTGCCAGAAGTGTGTTGGTACCTGAATTTAATCTCCTTCAAAGGCCAAGAAACATCATGGATTTGATAGGATGCTCAGAGGTAGATAGATAATTATGTATGTCATTTTGTAGCCAGGGAAGTAGTCTATCTGACCTTTTAGCACTCAGGCTTTGAAAAGGAGTGGGTAGCACCTTAAGAGGATTTGATCTATCCTCACTATTTTAGGTTGTGCCTTTCAACCAAGGTAAGAGAACCCTTTTGTATCCTGTTGTTTATGGAGGAGATGGAGATATCCTTCCTAATGAAGTTGTTAAGGAGACCTTGAAGAAAATATGATCAATGCAAAAAAATCTAACTCTCACAAGTTGTCACTCTAGATAGTGGAGATATTCTCTAGGCAAGGTTTAGGCTACTAAAGACATTCAAAATCCTAATTGTTTCTGCATGTTTTGGTAGTAAAATTTGTGCATTTGTATACACACATGACAAAAAGGGGTAGTATGGGTAGGATTAGTTGTTTTTAGATGGATTTTGGTGGGAGGTGAGGTAGGATGAACTTGATTCACCAGATCCTTGAGAGCTTTTGCAAAATGGAAGACTAAACCAACAAAATGCCATAGAGCAGTTAAAATATTTCTTTAACTAGAATATGTGCTTCAATGGAGGCCCAGATTAGCACTTTTTCACACAATATATGAGGTTCTAACACGAAGGCTCGAGTTGGAAATCCCATCAAAACATCAAGATCTGAGCCCAATCACGCCTGAGGTACACCCAGAGGCTTACAAACAATCTTTGTCAACAAATGAGAGAAAAGTGATTTTAAATCATTTATTTCACTCCCAAATGAAAGCTCTTCTGAGAAATGAAATTGTAGATGCCACTAAACTGTCACAAGGATTGAGACCTGTGTGATTGAGACAGACTTTGATACAATATTGCAACAGAACAAGAAAAACTATTTACATAAATTCAAAAGTAGAACAAACACATTTTGCATAAGATCCACACAAAATAACTCAAATTTGATTAAATTTATCAATAGAAGGGAAAGTTTCTAGAATAATCTCAGAGCTTTTCAATGGATGTATGCTCGTAACCACCTTGACATGATCAAATTCAATACAAAAGAGATATACAGGATTCTCAAACAACTTCTCAAAAGGATGGGCTCTATCAAGGATTTTTATATTAGAAACATTAGTGCTTTGACCTCGCTGACACTCCAACCATTTACATGATAAATTTGTGCCATTTATAACATTTTAAATAGAGCCTTTTCCCCAAAAATCTAGACATTGAGTGCCACCAGTGCTTGCCATGATCATGATTGTGATTCCCAGAATCAAATCTATAAAAATTCATCGGTGCCTGTGGGGCATTTCTTAGAAAATATTTTGCATTCAACTTCATCTTCTAGAAAACCACTCTTCATTCTATTCACCAACCACTTCCGCCCCTATTCTGTCCAATCTGGTTCTTTGCGTGCCTAGGGAGAAGAAATGGAAGATCAAATCGAGCCCAAAAGGTTAGGTCTCATCTTAATGGTAAAAGATGTCCCCGTATTTTTCTCACCAAACATAGATATCAACATTCCCTTCACATGCCAAGGAAATAAAAATCAGGCCAAATTTGACAGTTCAAATTGCATATTAATGGTGAGAGACGTTTACAAACCTTCCCCACCAAACTAGGATGCTAGATTAATGTTCCTCTTCATTTGGTGTGCAGGAGACTCCAAGAAATGATAAAAACCACAAGAATACGCATCCCTAGGAGCTCTGGAGTGAAAATGGTAGAAAAATCAGACACAGATGCACAGATTTATCATTGATTCCTACTTTGAATTTGGACCATCCACATGGGAGATCTAATTTTAGAGTGGGATTGTGGGTTCCTTTTTCCTTTTACAACTTTTGGAAAAATGTAAAATTTTCACATTTTTCTTTGCACCTCCACCCTTGAGAAATTATCTTGACACGTGTCCTAAGGTGGGCCCCAAATGAACCGTGCTTGAATTTTTCCATTTCACCTCTCTTTTGGAAAATGGAAAATTTTCCAAATTATTCCCGCAACTCCACCCTTGAAAAATGGGCTTGACATGTGTCCCAATGTGGGTCCCATCAAAACCACGCTTCCCTTTTCAATTTTAACTCCTTTTCCACAAAAGGAAATTTTTCCAATTTTCCTCCGAAGGTCCACACCTCTGCCATTGACTGGAACATTTTTGACTTTTCTCTATCGGCCCATGGGTCATTTTGATGATTTTAGTCATCTGAACATCATGGGGAAAAAATCCAAGTTTCCCCGATGGCCCGCCTCTCCACCTTTTGACATTTTCAATGCCAACTTTGACCTCCTTCTTGTCGGGCTTGTGGGCCATTTTGAGATTTTAATCCTTTTGATGTCAAGAGGAAAAAATTCCAAGTTACCTCTGATGGTCCGCTCCTCCACCCCTTTGACTTTTTAAACTGCTATGTGTCGCAATGGTGCATCTTGAGATGTTCCCAAAGTGAAGACCTTGGATGAGCAGGATTGCCATGTGTCATCATGGCACAACTTCAAAAACCTTAAGGATTTAAAAATTATTTAGCAGGTGTGCTTCCATTTTAGAATTTTACTCTATTTATCCAAAAGAGCAAAACATGCAACTCATCTCCAGAATGCCCGCATCTCCACCATTAGGTTTTCCATGTGTCCTCATGCTTGGGTCAAAGTGAGAGTTTTTCCTTTCCACTTAAAAATTTTCTTTAGTCGAGTCTAGTGAAAAAAATCCACCGTGCCCCATCCAATTAGAAGAAGCCACATAAGCATCAAAAGAACCAATCGGGACTGGCGGAGACGGGACCAAATTTTCCTTTTTGCCAAAAAAGTAAAAATTGACATGTTAAAGCATTTTCCTGCCATCCCCACCAACCAATAGAAGCCACGTGACTGCTTGTCGAACATTGAGGGATAACTTTGATAGGAAAAAGACACTTGTCGAACGTAAAAAAATAGGAGATCACCATTTGCGCTAGAACCAGATTTTTCACTAAGGATGAAAATTATTTGAAATAAAAACAAGTGAATCATGGTTCTCGAGCATCTTTTCAACCATGGATTTGGATTTTCAAAGGCATACAAATATATATTAACCATTCTCAAGCTTCCATGGTCGAGGAAAAATAGGAAAAATGGCAGAGCCAACAAATTTTGAGGAAATTAGGAAAAAATAGGAAAAATCGAGACTTCTTCAAGGAGGGACATGACAATGGATTATGTAAAAAATTCAAGGCATTCAAATGGAAGTAAAAGCTTTGAAAAACCCACTTTGAGAGACAGAAAATTTCACAACTCGTAGATCGTGAGGAAAATAATGGCAAATGGGGTGAGACAAATATGAGCACCAACAAGCCTCTCTTTTTATTCCATAGTTTTTTTGTAATTTTTATTGAATGAGTCATGTATGTTGCTACAGAATAGTTATTTTATCAGTTATGCCTTTGATCTTCATGTAACTTATACCTCCTAATGCTAGGAGATCCACTTGCACAAAATTGGATAGTATAGGAATATGAATCAACCCTAAGCTCGTGATTGACAATCTTTCTTTTTCTTGTTTTCAGGTATAGTGCCATTTTCCAAGAAGTGAGGATGAAGATGGAGCAAATATGGAGCTGGAAATGCATTAGCCAGAATGAAAGAAACCCAAGGAAATGATGGTTCTTTCATAATCCTTTACCTTCTTTTATATGCATATGTACTTCTAATTTAGTAGTTGTAATTTACTTTTGAGTTACATCCTACGGCTTGTGGGGAACATTTGAATTTCTTTATGAATAAAACATTGAATTCGAAAACTAAGTTGTGTATTTTTTTTTAGCATTTCAGCTTTTGATATGGATTGTATAATAAATTAAACAACTCAATAACATAATTGAATGTATTTAATCGTGAAGGAAATAAATTTAAAATACCTATAACTTTAGCAATGAATTTTTATATTGTTGTGATCTACAATTATGATTGGTGTTCCAATACTTCACACTTCACCTATTCTATATTTTTAGTCTTCATAAAGATTACACATCTATGTTTAGGGGCCTTTTGTTCTTTTTTCTCGAAGATAATCATGAAATTGCAGACTATGTGATCTGTTACATTTTGTAACATCACACATAGCTACAAATTTCATGTAATAATTAATTAATCCAATAGAAACAATATATAAGCGAAAGAATCTTCCTAGTTTAGGTTCACTTCACCAATGCCATCCATCGTAACAAAGTTTCAAGTTGCCCATTTTTTTACAAGTGTAAAAATTGTCAATGGTTCCATGGTTAGTTAGGAATCAATAGAACTCTTAGAATGTATGTGTAGCTAAAGTTGCAATTTTGGTAAAGGTTGGTAGAAACATCAAAAGTGCCTACAAACTAGGATTGAAAACACTCGGTTTAAGTTTGATCATGAAGTTTGATAATTCGTACTTACTCTCTCATATATAGACAATTTATTATTTCCGATGGAAGTTGATTATGAATAATAGAGTTCAAGTTACAAGGGGAACTTCGCAGCCTAATATCATAATTACGTCGGTAGATCTTCTCACTTAACAACAAGCGAGCCCCAAAACCCACTTGAAAAATTAGTTTCCCAATTCATTTTCAATGAACTGAAGGTGGGTTACGATACTCTTGTTGGCAGTCTAGAGGTAGGAGGTAGTGGTTTTCAATTTACTCAAGCTAAGTGATAACCAGTAAGCCGAAACCGATCGTGTTTTATTAAAATGACCATGTCACCATAAGTGACTGATAAGATAAGGGGGTTTAGGAATACAACTTGCAAGAGCATTAAATGATTTCAAACAACTTGGTTAAGGTTCCTTAAGGTATTACATGTTACCTGGGGTCATAGAAGAGTTTAATTTTTGGTATGTTTGGGTGTGGCGCTCCATGCACGTAAATTTCAAAATTATAGTTTTCTTTCTTTCTTTTGTATGTTGAAGTTTTGAAATTTTACGTTGAGGAAATATTTTTTCACATATCATTCAACATTTAATTTGGAAAAACCTTGAAATAATGAACCAAAATTTACTTCAAGTGAAAAGGGGAAAAGCGTACCTTTTTCATGAAACTCGTCATTCCTGCATTTAACGAGACCCCAACAGCTTCTTAGAATCCTGGAAATAGTTTATGAAAACATAATTCCTCCATTTGTATCCATATCTCATTGTAAATCTCTTTATTTTACATGGGTTAGAAGTATAATAGTAATGAAAAAATATCTTTTCATCATCACGCTCCAAGACACCATATTCCTTTAAGCCATTTTATCAAGTTATTCACATGTATGAAATGACACCCCTTTCTAGAGTGTTCTCCTTGCTCGAGATACCACTTTGCTTAACAAAGTGCCAATATTCCCCTCAAGGCATGCTCTTGATAAATTTATTTATAATAAGCCGCAACAATAATTTTAGCCTATCGACTATGTTTGGCTAAGGAACCCCCATTAAAATTCACGTAAGAAATTTAACATGGCATGTGTATGTTCCCACATTTTTCATACATGTAAACTTGGGCACTTGCAACTATCCTTATTCAAATCCCCTTCCTTTAAATAAGGCTAAGATCATCATAGAAAAGGTGAAATGCTCGGTGGCATCTCTTGGTTTCACTTAGTGAAGTGGTGGCCAAGGATAGAGTATAAAGGATTTCATGCAGAGGAATATTGGAAGAGACAAAAATTGCAGAGACATAAGTGGGATAACAAGAAAGGAACATTCAAATTTTGTACTCTAGTTATCTGGAAGCCATAGCATTGCATAAGATGACACATGATTGAGGTATTTCTCCAAGGCATATTTCCAAATCTTCCAACACCCTGCTGCTCCTACGGTTGATAAATTAAGATGAGAATTTTTAGGAAGAGGCTTTTCATGCATAACAATGGAAAGTGACTAATATTGTAGAGGAATACATGGATTACCTGAAAAGGGTACTTCACCTTTGTAAAATACTTCAAAAAAGAAATAAAAGATAGGTAGCGGAAAAAACGTAGTGGTAGTTGACGTATACCTTTAGAACTCTATTCGATGGGTTAAAGTGCATGCAATACTAGGTGCACAAAAAGAGAAGCAAAAATAAATAAATATAGCTAGGTAAAATACCTAGATGGAGCACCTCCTCAACCTCAATCCTTTTCTTCCTCTCGTGTGTTTAATGCAAAGTTGTAAAAGCCATGGATTTGGGGTAAGAATCTCTAAAGAAACCCCAAGGCTTTTAAATAATCTGTCAATGGACCATGTGATAAGAAATGACCACGGTTTTCTTTTTACATACATTAATTTGAAGTAAACATAAAAACTAAACAAATGAAGTTAACCTCTATTATTTGAAATCTTGAAATAATGAACCTAAGAGGATCTAAGCATTCGGTTTGTGTTTTAAGAGAAAGAGATGTCCCCATTAATGGCTTCACGGCTAATGGATCTTCCCTTTTACTCCATGTTGGTGCTCTGAAATACGAAAGAAAATGCTATTAGCTCAATGGAAGAAAGTGAAATACAATCTAAATCCTAAACAAAATACTATAATCTATGCTAGGAAGAAGAGATAATTCTTAGGAAAAGAGGGAGGAGGGTATAGCCCTATTTATAGTTTTGATTTGGGGAAATGGGATATTTGAGTGCATGTGGGACAAAGGCTAAAGTCCAAAAGCACTTTAAGTAATTCAAAGTGTGATTTCACTATGTTTAGGGTAATTAACCTAGGTTAGACTAATTAATATCTCTTAGAGAGTAATTAGGGTTATGGAAGGGTTCTGAGAGGTTCAATCAATCCAATGAAATGGATTGATAGTCTAGGAAGATGGTATATGTAGACTAGAAGGAATAAAATGCTAATGTTATTAGAACGAGGCTATAACATCATGTTTAAGTGGTTTATAAGAGGAAAAATGACCAAAAGGGTGTTGTAAGAAGGGAGTTAGGTAGGTCAAATGGGTGATGTATCTTCAATTTGAAAAGGGAAGAATAGGGAGTGCAATATTAGGAATAATGGTGCATTGATCAAACTACATGTGTCTACATTTTCCCCTCTTTGAGGTGGCGTAAGCAACGTCACTTCAAAGAAAGTAGATAAACATAAACAAGTAGAAAATTTTGAAGGGGTAGAAGAAAAATTAAGTAGAATGGAGGATGCCCCTTGATTTTCGATGGGGTGATAGAAGAAAATCGATCGAAGGTCTTAAAAGAAAAAACAGAGAGAAGTGAGTAGAGAAGATGAGAAACTAGAAGAAAAGGGATATTGAGCTATCTACAAATCAATTGCTAACAATATTTAATCATCATAATGCTTAGAATCCTCCTCATGGGTTCTTATTAAAATGTGAGCATGTGACGGAAGCATAAAATGACATGAAAAGCCAAGATACAAACAACCGTCCTGTGCTAAAAATGACCAACTCCATGCAACATACACAAATGTAATGCAATACGAGAAATAAACAAAATCACCTAACAGGAAATAAGTACAATCACACACACTTAAACCAACAACATTCAAGATAGTTGCACAAATATTTTGTTATCGAGATGAAGTCCCAAATGTTTTGATAAATGACAAGGGTGAAGAATGATGCCCCAAGCAAGGTGTATTATGCAAGGGAAAAGACGAAGGACACTTGGGTCCCGTAAAAAAGCAATGTACATGACAAAAATAGTACCATACAACTATTAGTGCCCCTAAGTAGAGACAAAGTAAATAAAATAGCTTGTGTAGGTGATTGAAAATTTTGGTGATGTCTAGTCATTGTTTCAAATATTTGAAAATGTCAGCAAGATATGGGATGAGTGTCATGCAATAGACACATATTTCAGCCGTAGATGATCGGTTTAACCAATTTTGAGCCATTTTCAAAGTATTTCAATGTTTTTGATTTTTTAAATGGTTTTGTTAATTTTTTTTTATTTTTGATCGGTTAGAAGAATTTCAAAATATCAAAGATATTCTAAAACTATGCACGAGGTGGTAATGGGGAGGCGAGGTGAAAAGAGCTAGAATATATTCCTACAAGAAGAAAAATGGGTAGAGAATAATTTATTCAAAATAAATTAATAAATAATTACCACGACAGGAAAATTAGTAAAAATAATTATTTTAATACAAAAATAATTATCATGGCAGATAGAAGAAGGTCTAGAACGATACCGCATCGGAGAAAACATGCCTCGGGGGCATCATGATGAGTTAATATACCTACCTGGGTTTGGTAAAACAATCACGATCAATTCATTTCTATTAGAGCTCTTATGAAGTTTCTTACCGAGCGAAAGTGATAGCCTTGGAGTGAGATGGTGATAATACCGAGGAGGAGGAAAGACATGTGGATAACATCGAGAGTTCAAGCGGGACCCAATGGATGGACCTTTCGCGAGTGGCCTATCCTCCCATTAATTACACATTTATTGATTTTTTTAGGGCTCTTCTAGGGTAGGTAGGATGAAATTTGATGCATGCGTGTGGGCGTATGTGTCATTTTGATGGGTACACGCGCACGTGTATGCATCGAATAGACATGGATGTGCACATGCAATTGATTTTGACATAGATGCATGGATGTGCATGTGTACCCATCAAAATCCATATATGCACATGCGTACCCATCAAAAGGTGGATACGCGCATGCGTACCCTTCAAAAAAAGAGATTAATGCCTGAGGGGTGTGCGATCCGGATGGTGATAGGACCGACATGTGCATGTGCATGCATCAGCGAGCACGTAGGCATCACACTAGGCGTGTATGCTTCTGTGTGGCCTATGGCCTAGGGGAAAATAGACTAGGGCGGGTATGCATTAGTGAGGGCACGTATGTGCTGAAGGGGCATGCACAGGCATTAGAAAAGGTGCACATGCGCTAGAAAGAAGGCGTAAACAAACCCTAGCTAGAAAAATAGCCAAGTATAGAAGAATTTAGACTAGATTAGATTAGAAGAAAGGAATAATTAGTAAGTTAGATGATTTAAAGAATTATTTTTCCTTAGAAAAATAGATAGAAATAGGTAAGTTCCTAACACTTGTGTTGATTTTTGCAGTGTATATTACCCATTCTTCAGACTCGTGAGTGCTATGGGTGGTTAGCAGTGATAGAGGCTTAGTTTGATGATGATGATAGAGTGACCCTGGAGAGCCTTCTATATGTCACGGGATTGACTCATGTGGCCAAGATGCCATAGATTACATTGGACCATGACCTCTTGATAGCCATAGCAGAGTGATGGCATAGTGAGAGTCAATTCTTTCACCTCCCGACCGGGGAGATTACTATTACATTAGAGGACATATGGCGCATTATGCGGGTCCCGATTTAGGGCAAACTTATCAAGACTACAAGCCACTAGACCAACATTCAGCGATATATTGTAGAGTTATTTGGTGTCCCCACGATACCACGACATGGGATGTCTATCATATTATCATGATGTATTGATGATCTAGAGTTAGACCGAGTAGTGGTCTACATGATGGCCTTTGTCAGTGGAGTCTTGCTCCATGACAAGACTGGTGCTTCTTTTCCGCTTGGCCTCCTTGGGGTGATACATGGTTTAGTAGAGGGAGAGACCTATTACTGGGATCAGTGCATTTTAGCGCACTTATACTGGGACCTTCATTTGATCACCTACTACCATTAGAAGATGGTAGGACCTACTCACTTGCTACAGATTTGGGCATGGGACCATATTGCTATTGGTCACCCTTAGGTGTTCTGAGAGTTCGGGCTCCCGACGAGCCTTCTACGATGGGCTGGGTCCTGGTAGGGGATGATGTGTGACCATTTATGGGAGTTACATACCACTATTGACACAAGTTGGATGAGCTATGATAGGCTTCCATTGTATGGAGGCCTTATAGACATTTCCAGTGGCTAGAGGATGGTTTAGAGCTCAACATTGCTATGGTAGAGCACTTTTTTAGGTAGCCACAACTACATGAGGGAGCTATACATAGTAGATTGGTGCCAGAGGTAGTTTGGCCTTACCCAGATGTTCTTGGGCCAGATAGATGGTATGCTCACAGAGCCAAAGAGCATTTTGATATGGGTCCATAGATTTCCTGTGACAGAGAAATGACCCTTTTTGACAGGTGGTACCTGCTATGTGGGTACCACTGAGGCAGATTAGAGATCTAGGCACTATGCTTGACTATGGGCCATGGTATCATGGTGTGCTACCATACTATTTGAGTATTCCCAGAGCAGCGTATAACACCGGTGTGAGACCACCTCCACTAGGGCCTCCTAGTGGTGACGAGGGTGGAGCCATTGGTGGTGCTGATAGTGATGATGATGATGACGAAGGTGGGCCCGGCGTGCATTAGTATGTCGAGGCATGAGAAAAGGTCCCGTATCACAACAGCCACAGGGACAGGGCCCCAGGCCTAGGCCGAGACAGGTATATAGGGAAGTTGATATAGAGTTTCCCCCAGTAGGCATTCCAGCGAGGATATACCCCTCTCCAGTAGGTACTTCTAGAGTAGGGCCCGCCACCTAATGTTCCAGAGGGTGGTGGTGGATAGTTGGCTATCCTCCAACAAAAGTATTTACAGTAGAAATCCCTATGTAGTTACAGTGGCTGGAGAGAGATATGCATCTCGGGCACATGTACAAGCCCTCACGGTAGAGTGAGATCATTTTAGAGCATATACCACCATGGGAAGTGATAGTGCTTCATGGCAGAGTCAGATTCATGAGATGGCCACACAGGGGCTTAGATATTGAGCCTCCTACACCACTCCTCGGAGACTTAGGTTCGATGGTTGTTTCCCGGAGGGATGAGATCTAGACACAAACACGGGGCTACTTGGTATAGAGGGACCAGGGCACGAGCCTGGTGTGATTTATCACTACAAATAGGCTTTGAGAGGTTACTTACCTCTAGATAGCCTAGAGCTGATATTGGCAAGTTGATAGGTCGAGTGAGATGCCTCCCTATAAGTATATCTTGCTTCTAGGAGATACAAATTTGACATGATATGCCATGAGATCTAGTGGTGAGGCTTTGTATTGTAGGAATGCCTGCTTCAGGAAGTTCCAAGAGCGGCGAGATTAGTGAGTCATATCATTCCAATATATTATATGTGAGTGTGACAGTTCCAAGTCACGAGAGATCAAAGCTATTTAGTGAGGTCGATTAGGTAGCCCTTACTTAGGCAATTAACTTGACAACAACAAGATAGACAACAAGTGGTACCCTTGGTGAGAGTTGTGGTTGAGCTTTGTATTCCTTATTTTGTATAGATATTTTGTATACATGCCTCTTATGAAGGTTGATTTTGATGTATAGCTATGTATACCATTATTTTGATGATGCCTCATGATGAAGGCTTGATTCTTTTTGATGCATGCCCCTTTTTGATGGCATATTGTATCAATGATGTATTATTTTGAGTACGACTTGATACAGATTATACATGTATATATGGACATTTTGATGTATCATACTATGATGGATTTATGATGTATGATTGCTCTTTCCTTTATGTATGTGACATACCTTAGATTTAGAAATGTGTATATTTCATGCTTTCATATTGATGATGTATCTATAGATAGCACCACATGTTTTGGATTTATGAGTTGTTTCTGAATTTTTATTCTAGCACTTGGGATGATACTAGATGATATGGGTGTGGGGGATAGATTTGTGATTATGCGCAACCCCTCTTGCCGCATTGATGATATGATAAGTGATGATTAACTTAGCATACATGCATGATGTAATACTTAGCATTTTTGTATATATATGATGTAGTGAATGATGTTAAAAATGTGATGAAATGATAGATGATAGAATGTGATAACAAACAATTGTGTAAAAACACACAAGAAAAAGTTAACAAAACTAAACAAATATACACATACAAACAACACAACAAAATACAACTAAACGAAAACACCTACAAAAACTAACAAGAGATTAAAAAGGTATCTAATCTAAGCAAGCACAATGAATTCTAATAAATGCACATAATAAGCAAAGAATCCTACAACAATTTCTACAAGTATGAGAGTTCCTAAATGAATGCAATGCCATACACAAATAAATCATATAAGATCCAATATAATGTAAGAAAATGAACCTATTCAAAGAACAAACAAATCAATAGACTAAGTACATCAAAACTATACAAACCAACAACTAAAAGTAATTAAAGCATTACCTTGTTTTTGTGGGACAACATTGATATATTTTCTAATGTTTTTGGGTTTATCTTAAAAGATAAGTTTTACTTCGCAGCTGCGGTTCTCATTGTTCTCTAGATTTCCTTAGATAACGTTGTGAAATGAATGTAGCTTTATCCCTAAAAGGGAAATTTTCTGATTTTTAGATTATTTTGTATCTTTTTCTTGTTTTTGTATTTTCCAAGGTCATGTTCTAAAAGTAATGTACAAGAATAAAGAATCATGGATGCCCCGACGTGATGTGGGAATATAAAAATGTAGAATGCCACGCGTGTATGTGTGAGAAAGTGGCAACAATGTTTTTATGCTCAACGTTAGATCTCACCTCAACGTTAGATCTCACCTCAAACTTTCCTTTCTTTTCTCTGTCTTTGACAATGTTCTTCTGATTTTCTTTAAGAACTAGATCTCCTACATCAAATTCCTGATGAATGATGCATTTGTTATATCCTCTAGACACTCTATTCTGATACACTTTTAGGTGATTGAGCACTCTTATACACCTTTCATCTAATAGCTCTAACTCTGTAAGGCAAGCAACTCTGTAGTCCTTGTCTTTATCAAGATAATCTCTGAGAGATATTCTCAGGGAAGGAAGCTCCACTTCTAAAGGTATGATGGCTTCATTCCATAACAAGTGACTATGGGGTCACACCGGTAGGAGTACGAATGGAGGTACGATAGGCCCGAGTCGGGATGTATCTATAGATGCCAATTATGGCTGGTTTTACTGACCATTTTCTCCATTATTTACACAAGGGTCTTATTAATGGCTTCTTCCTATCCATTACCTTGAGGGTGATAAGGGGTAGACCACTTAAGTTGGATTTGGAAGTGTTGACATAATGTTTTAACCATTTTGTTTTTGAAGGATTTACCATTATCAGTGACAATGGTGAGGGATCTCATAATGGCATATGAGATGGTTCATGATGAATTTTGAAATCATGCACCAGGTGACATAGGTAAGAGGGACAACCTCTACCCATTTGGTAAAGTATTC
Source organism: Taxus wallichiana var. yunnanensis (assembly GCA_018340775.1). Taxonomy (NCBI): domain Eukaryota; kingdom Viridiplantae; phylum Streptophyta; class Pinopsida; order Cupressales; family Taxaceae; genus Taxus; species Taxus wallichiana. The sequence goes on from CM031244.1 coordinate 775,590,487, forward strand.
AGTGGGTGATGATGTGAGTATGACCATCTGATGAAGAAGGATGGAGCTTCCCTATGAGATCCAGGCCCCATTTAGAGAATGGCCAAGGTGTTGCAATAGGCTATAAGGCTTGTGCTGGCACATGTATTAAATTTCCATATTTTTGGCATAGTTCACACTTCTTTACAAAGTTACAACAATCAGATTCCATGGTAGGCCAATAATAGCCTACCCTCAATAGATTTTTAGCTAAGACCATGCCACTAGTATGTGCTCCACAAATACCACCATGTACTTCTTTAATTGCGTGGATAGAATCAACAACATCCAAATAGCAAAGCAGATTCCCATCATAGCCACAACAATAAAGGGTGCCTCCTAGGAGGGTATAATGGGCTATGCGGTGAATAAGGGATTTCTTTTCAGAATGGGTGATGTCAGGTGGAAGAGTGCCATCTTGTAGGTATTGAAGATAGGGTCATACCAAGGGGATAAAGGACCAACAACTTCACATGCCAAACATGACTCTGACATATCATATGCAGGTACCTGTAAATGTTCCACAAAGAAAGGCATCTTGCTTTCTTCAGGTGCTATGTGTAAGAGAGACCCAATAGTAGCCATAGCATCCACGGATCTATTATGTGACCTTGGTTTTTGTTCAAATATGACTTGTGTGAAATATTCCTTCAAATTTTCAACCATTTTTTTATACGGAATAAGCTTCTCATCTTTAACCTTGTACTCATCATTAACCTATTTTATGATAAGTTGAGAGTCCCCAATGACTCACAGTTGTTTGATGTTCCATGTAATAGCTAGCTTGAGGCTAGTAATGAGTGCTTCATACTCTGCAATGTTATTTGTGCACGGGAATCCCAACTAGAATGCTCGTGGTATGACATCACTTGTTGGAGTGATGAGGACTACTCCTGCTCTGGATCCATGGAAGGTAAAAGATCCATCAAAATGGACTTGCCATTCTATGGATTCCTCAATATAAATCATAGATGCATCTAGTAAATCTAAGCACAAAGGTTCCATTCTAGAGAGGGCATCTTCTCCCAACTGATCAGCCAATACATGTCCTTTTAAATACTTCTAATTCACAAACTCGATATCAAATTCACTTAGGAGAATGATCCAATTAGCCATTCGGCCTATGAGGGCGGGTTTGGATAAAAGGTACTTGAGAGGGTCAAATTTGGATATGAGCTTGGTTTTATTATTCAAGAGATAATGGTGAAGCTTTTGGAATGTGAAGACAACCGCTAAGCAAGCCTTTTCTATTTGGGGATAATTCAACTCATATGTGATCAAGGTGCGGCTGAGATAGTAAACTACTCTCTCTTTATGGTCTAAGTTGTATTGGGAAAGTAATGCTCCAATAGTAAAAACTGGTAGCCGAAATGTATAAGAGGAGAGGTTCACCTGGGTAGGCGGCATGAGTACAGGTGGGCTGGCCAAGTACTATTTGAGTAATGCAAAGGATTTCTGAATAGTCAGGTCCCCAATTGAATGTGACATCTTTCTTGAGAAAATGGGTAAAGGGGTGGCACTTATCCATAAGTTGTGAAATAAAGCAACGGATTGCCTAAATTTTTCCTTATAGACTCCTTAGTTGCTTGAGAGTGGTAGGTGGTGGCATTTCTGTGATAGCCGTAACTTTTGTAGGGTCCACTTTAATCCCCATTTGTGAAACAATGAACCCTAGGAGTTTTCCTCATAAGACACTGAAGACACATTTCTTAGGGTTCAAGTGAACCTTATAGTCTCCTAGACATCTTGAAAAATATGCCTTAATACTCCAGGGTGTTTTTTTCTATTCTTAGATTTTGCTAGGATGTCATCAACATAATCCTCCATGATGTCACTTATCATATCATGGAATATAACTTGTCATGGCCCATTGATAAGTAGCCCCAACATTCTTTATCCTGAAGGGCATGAATTTGTAGCAAAACATTCCCCAAGGGTGATGAATGTTGTCTTATGCTGATCTTCTTCTACAATTCGTATCTGGTTATAACCTAAAAAATCCATCCATTAAGGAAAACATTTCATAACCAGTTGTGGAATCAACTATCATGTCAATGTTAGGTAGGGGAAAATCATCTTTTGGACATGCTTTGTTAATGTCATGGAAATTAGTGTAGATCCTTATGCCCACAGGATTTTTCTATACTGGGACTATGTTAGAGATCCATTCTGAATAGTCAATAGGTTTAATAAAATCAGCAACTAATAGATTTTCCAATTCTTCTTTGACAAGGAGTGCCACCTTAGGATGCATATTTCTTAACTTTTGCTTGATTGGTCTAGCATCTGGGTGCACAATGAGGTTGTGCACAACTAGCTCTGCATCTAAACTAGGCATATCTATATATGTCCATGCGAATATATCCACGTATTATTTTAAGAGATCTACAAAGATATTTTTTTCCTAAGTTGAGAGTGAAGCTCCCAACTTTATTATCCTAGGTTGCTCCTCTGAGCCAATGTTGACGTTGATTGTTTCCTCAACAAGCATTTTAGAAGCATCTTCCATCCATGTAGGATCAGGGGGAAGATTAAGATCGACCTCCTGTGGTAGCTCATGATCATATTTAAATGGATAAATGACTTCATCTTTAGACTCTTCATTCTATTTATCTATGAGTTTATTAAAGAGTTTATCACTATGGGATCTCCATTTATCCTTTTTGCTAGGTTTCTCATAAGTAGATGTACCTTTATTTATAGCCTTCTTATTCAACTATCCACACATCTCTGCTTCTTTTCCAAAATAGTCACAAGTTTCTAGTTGAATCTTAAATCCTTTCTTGTGGTCTCCAAATGCAGAATAAAATCCCTAAGTTCCATGAACTCCAAAATGCCTCATCATTTTCAAGAAATTCGGGGCACGTGAATTTTGATCCCAATCTATGAGTTTATATATACAAGGGCTATTGGATATTTTTTAAGGGGATGGATTCGGATAAAGTAAGGACCGAAGAATTTTGGAATAGGTTCGTGAGGCAAGATACTCATAAAGGCTACATTGGGAATCTATGTCACTATCAGAATGAGATGAAACGTCCTCACGTTCAGAAGAGGTGGCATCATTCTTAGAGGGTAGAGCATCATGAGGCCTTATCCCAAGGCCATGTTTATCAGATTTAAAATGAGGGATAGGGATAGGGTATAACCAGCCTTGTGCCTTAATGCCACATCCAAACCCACTATATCCCATGAAAAACATCATGCGGGGACCTTTGATGTACTGAGGTGCTTGATTGCATGAAGCCATGGTACCTTCTAGACTCTGCTGGTAGGGTCTTCTAAAATTTTATCCTCATTTAGGAGACCATTGTGGACAAATTTTTTCCAATGGTTTAGGACATTGCTCACGAGTGCTATTGAACTAAAAATAAGGCTTACCCCTTGTCCCTGGGGATACCGATAAGTTTGATATCAATAGAGCCTATTTGAAGAGTGAGTGCGTTATCTAGGCCATATTTTGCTGATGTTGCCTCCCATGAAGAAAATGGGTTGACCTATGAGGGAAAATCTTGATTGAAAGGCATGAAGGACTCTGAATCTATTCATTTTTTATAGCTTCCATTTGTAGAGGGACAACTACATCCACAGAAGGACATTCATAAGTTGCACAAGAAAAATTGTGCAATTCCCTACAATGTGTGAATGGTTCTGGGTCACCCAAAATGGTAACCACCTAACCTTTATGACATAACTTGATGCATTGATGAAAATTTGATGAAATAGCTTGCATGGCATGGATCCATGGGTGCCCTAAGAGCATGTTGTATGGAAGGTCCAAGTCAAGGACATGGAACGTTGTGTCATGACACATTGGTCCTACCTCCATGGGAACCACTATAGTCCTCGGCCGACTCTATTTCTTCATTGTCATATACTCATGTTATTATGATAGTCTTAGCACCCAACTCTGTTTCGAACAGATTAAATTCTTGACCAGCTTTAATGTGTAAATATTTAGACCAGATCCCCCATCTACAAGTACTCTTTTGATTTTACGACAGGTAACCACCACTTTGAGATACAAGGGTAAGTTATGCTCCTGGTTGTTATGGGGGTTGAAGTATGATCAAAAGTAATATGATCAATTGTGTCGAGGCACACAATCATGACTTGAAGGTTCGTGGGATCTACATCTATAGAAATCCCTAAATTTTGCAAATTCTTGTATAATATATTCTTATGGGCATTAGAGATCTTAAGGAGATCAAGAATAGATATCCTAGCAGGTTTTTTCTCTAACTACTCTATTAAATTATACTGACCTTCTTGAGGGATAGGCATGGGATCTGGTATGACTAAGCGAGCACGTCTTGTCCCGACTGTGCATGCTCTTTTCTAAAATCTGAATGGTGTTGATCTATTCATTAGATGAGCTAATACATCCAATGAGGGAATCATAAGGACTATCATTTGTAGGGTAAACATAGGCAACAGTCCTATAGTCATTGGAGGTTTTCCCTTGATCTAGTTTTCTTTTCTTTTTATCTACATGGTTAGGAAAAGGTTCTTTGTAAATACCCATTTTTTCATTTGGACCTTTCCCAAACTCAGGGGGAGAATCCACAATGATATTTCCTTCTTCGATGAGGTCTTGGATATAATGGTGCAATCTCAGACATCTATCCATTTTGTGTCCTTTAACATGGTGAAAGTCGTAATATTCATGATCTTTGAACCAAACCAGTTTTGGAGCATCCTCTGGGTATGGTACTATTGTAGTTGGATATTCCACCATTTTTGCATCATCCAATTGTTTTAGGATGGTAGATAAGGACTCTGTTAAGGATGTAATCACATGTTTAGTAGGTGCTTTGAGATGAGGTCCTCTGAAAAGCTTTAGAAGGGGCCCTATCTATACGGATTAGAATATCTTGAGTATGTAATGCCATCACCAACAACATGCTTATTCTTATTGAAGAATTTAGTTTTGTCTATGGATTTGGCTTCATGTTTATTTTTAGTGACAGGTTTAAGCATTCCTTTGACTCTACTGACTTCTTTGAAGTTTGAGCCACAATGTATTTGTAAGTGAAAGGTTATTTCAGGGTTTAAGTTAGGAACAAATATGCTCACTAACTATTTTTCTGGTAATGCACAAGGAAAACGACTAGCTAACCCACGCCATCATTGTAAAAATCCTGCAAATGTCTCATTGGGTTTTTGTTTTGTATTGCATAGATCGTTCATTGTGATGTTGCTTTCCATATTATAGGAGTAATGCCTTAAAAATTTCTCGCTAATGCGGGCCACGTTGTAATGGAGCCCTTGGGTATGCTATAGAACCATTCCAATCCCACGGCTAGGCTATGAGGAAAAATTCGTATTAAGAAATTATCGCTATATGCGACCTCTTGGCAAGCCATGTAAAAGTATTTTATATGATCATGAGGATCAATTTTTCACTTATACTTATCAAACTTGGGAATGGTAAAGTGTTTTGGGAAAGGTTGTTGTAACATGTCCTTATCAAAGGGATAAGGACATAGTTCTTCATACATATATTTTCTATTTTGGCCTACATTTCCCTGTTGTAATGTAGTAAGTGTATCTTTCATAGATTTCAATTCCTCCTGAATGAGTTGCTCTTTAGTAGGCGACATTGGCCTTTGCGCCTGAGTTTCTTTAAAGGTATAGTCTGTATGTGGATCAAATTGAAACTCGTTAAGTTTTTTTTGTCTTTGTCTTTGTATATGTTTCTTCTTGAAGAGCCTAGGTTTTCTAGTTTCTGACTCAACTTCAAGATCTATTTTTGGAGGATCTCCTCCTCAACTAGGGGGTCCTCTTCTTCATCAAATTTTGGAGGAGGGGAAGCTTTACGCTCAGTTTTCACTTTACGTGAAGCTTTATAGTGAGGTTTTCATGATGGTTCACCTTCGACAACAACCTTATGTTGCCTAGAAGTGGAAGCATATCCCACATCAAAAGGGTTATCTGTGTCTAAGATGAATCTTGCTCTCCTAGGTTAGGGTTAATGACCTTTGTTTCTTCTTTGCGCTTGTGCAGAATTTTAGCTCCTAATTCTAAGAATCTTACTTGTACTTGATCTTTATTATAATATAGGATTTCATCAAATCTATTTAGGTCTAACCTTTGTTGTTCTCTGGAAGAGTCTGACTCTTCTCCACTATGATCAATTAACACCTCTCCGTATATTTGACTTGAGAAAAGAGTGGTGCTAAATTGTGGCCACTAAATGGGAAGGTGTCGAAAGGGTTTTCTCCTATATCATGCTCATTTGATTTGGCTGCCATTTTTATGATTTTAGGCATTACTAGGCATACATTTTGTATGTAGCTAGTGCATCCCCTAAGTGTATGGTTTGTGCAAGTTGCTCAAGGTGATGTTTGAACTATACCACAATGTTTCCTAGATGTAGTGTTATGCAATCGTATTTCTCAAGGAACGCTCATATGCACACCTAAATGTAATGATCACTCAATTAATAAAATGATTCCCTAAAAAAAATAGTGAAAATGATGTACTAATGTGTATGTTGAGTTATAACTATAACAAGGCCTAAGTACTGATGCGATGTTGATGCAATCTCTTGAAAAGGTATACCTAAAACTAGTTTGAATGCCAATGAAAGCTAGACCTTCTGAAAATTGAAGTCATGAATAGATATAGCATACCAACGTCACTATGATACACTAATCGAGAAAGTAAGGTGTTAGTACCATGAAAACTTTATTATGACATATAAGGCATTGTCACAATTTTCAAGAAGACTTAGATGACGCTAAACTCAAAATAAGTGATAAGTATAACAAGAAGTTTTTAATCGTGTGAGCAATGTAACCACGTAATAAGGGGACTTATACCATCTTCTCACAAAATGAGAATACGATGTAAGTACCGAGATTGTGCGTCTAGGATGCGAACAAAACTATCAACTAAAGAAGATACAAAAGATGAACCAGACTCACAACGGTGAAGATGATATTTAAATCAAGATGGATGGACTTTTATCAAAGATACGAAAAGTGTACCTACACACTTTAGACGTTTAACAACCCAACCATAAACATGGATGGACATAAACGGAAAAAAAAGTGGCGAGCACTATCTATGATAAAAATGCTTAATGTATGCTCCTTTCTCACCCCCAAAAAAAAGTGGTGCGGTGAGAACGTAAGGGTATTGATCAAAATATGGAAACAAACCAAGTGCCACTTGGTCGAGCTTTACCTACCAAATGAATACAAGAGTAACACTAAGCGAACATGGGACGTAGGTTTAAATTCATGGTGAAAGATACTTAGATCAAACTCACAAGGTTTCTTTGCCTTGTTTGACGAACAAGGTTCAAATTTCAGATGAGTTGTTACTTCGTGATGGCTTGACGCAACAAAGGACTAGCAAAGTGGGCTCCAAGATAGAATGGCCTCCTTAATAAGTTCTTACACCTAGTTATAAAATAAGTGTTTTTTGAGAATTTGATATAAGTTTAGTATAAGTATTTCTGATCTCCAAGATCACTTTTTAAGGCATGAGGAGAGAGATACACACCTTTTACAATATTAGTTTTAGGTTAAAAACCAAAAAAACTTAAGCATGCCAACCTGAAAGTCAAAGAAAAACTTTGTTTTTAACTTGTTTGTCCTATAAATCTACAACAAATATTAGAAAAAGGTTTTGTAGTTTATAGAAAAAATTCAATATTTACACGAGACACTGCAAAGCCCAAACCGATATCGGTGCTTCCCAACCGATTTGGTTCAAACGACACTAAAATTTTCCTCCATAATTTCTATTTCATTAATGTATGTATTAGGAATAGGATGTTGTTAAGTGTAATTAGTAGTAGCGTCCTGATAGAAGATAACGGTGCCGTCGATGCGGTGTCGTCGCCAATAATGTGGAGTACGTGAATCAAAGTACAATAAGAATGTTGTAAAAGTAAATATTTGTCGTAAGTGGTCCGGTAATGTTAAAATGTCAAAGTTTGGGTAATTAGAGAAGTAGGGTCTACATGATTAGGAATTAGAAATATTATATTGGTAATAAGGACAAGGAGTGAGGTCATAAATATTTTGTGTATTTTATTTGTAAAAAGTCTAAAAATGTGGAACCCATGTAAAATGATAAGGTTTATCTTATCTTAACAGATAAGCCTACATGTACGAGATAAGAGTTAAGGTATGGAATATGATTCGTCAGTGGGATTTCTTATCCTATCTTAGAGATAAGATGGATAAGCTTTGAAGTTCTATAAATAGAGAGGCTACCCCCTCATTTAGTATAGAAAGAAGTAGTGAGAAATATTGTAAGAAGTGTGCAAAGGAAGCCATCGCTTAAAGGTGTGTTGAAGAATCCATCGAGAGGTGTAATTGTAAAGTTTCTCCCATAGTCTTGTCAGAAGTACCTCATGGGTGAGATTGTAACAATTTCATGTTAATATTATAATTTACTTTGATATTTCAGATTTGTCGTCATTCTATCTTATCATAGTCAATGGTATTCTTGTGTTCGGTTGTTGTTTTGTTTCCGATTACATCCACCAAACTAAAGGTTGTGCATTAGTAAATAATCATAGCACTAGAGTTCCCGTGAAGAATTATCATAGTGTTTGGATTGGTGATGACATTTTGGTTCCGTTGCTTTGACCATTCCTCGTTAGTGATTTTCTTCGGAGAGATATTCCCACTTAGTCAAAAATCAATTGGAGGGTAACCTTGTTTTTACTGTGCATAGTAGTTACCATGGTAAAGTCATTTTTACCGTGAATAGTAGTTACCATGTTAAAGTCATTTTTGCCATGAATAGTAGTTACCTTGGTAAAGTCCTTTTTGCTGGGAATAGTAATTACCGCAGAAAGTCACTTTTTACCGTGAATAGTATTTACCGCAGTAACTTCACTTTTTACCGTGAATAGTGTTTACCACAGTAAAATCAGTTTTTACCGCAGTAAGTCAAGTTTTACCATAGTTTACCGTGGTCATTTCTATAGTAATTCCAATTATTTGTGCACATAAGTCTTGTTGATTGTACTTGTGAGTTGGTATTTCACGGTGGTTACTTTTGAAAATGGGAAAGATTCCCATTTTTTCAGCTCAATCTAATGAAGATGCTTCTTCTTTCATTCAAGAATTTAAGCGATCTTGTATTTGTAATGGCCTTATAAGAAGGGAACAATGGACTGAATTTTTTCCTACCTTTTTGGATGGATCAGCACTTAGGTGGTTTGAAACACTAGGAGATAATGTGAAAAATTCATGGGATTTATTAACTGAAAGTTTTCTTGAAGAATTTGGTGAACAACAGAAATATGCAGATCTCATGATCGAGATCACAAAGCTATCCCAAGGAGAGAAGGAGAAGATAAGGGATTATCATGCCCGTGTTCTAGAGCTAAGGAGGAAGCTCGATGCCCAGATCCGGAAGGAAGGACTAGCGGATGGGTTGATGAATGGCGTGGATAATCTCCTCTATAAGCACTTCATTCTTGGGATGAAGACAGAGATCGACAACGAGTAAAGTATGACCACCCAAATTACCATTGAACAAGCAAAGGAGATTGCAAGAAGGCAAGAAGAAAGCATGGAAGAGGAGCCCAAAGAAATTGTTGCTAAAGTAGAGCCTACACCAGCACCTTTGGTCCTGAATCCACAACCACTCCCGGTGAGCACAAATATTTCTCCTAGTACATCTACTGAGTATGAAGATCTGCTCAAAAAGATGGGTCAGTTAACTATTAATCTTCTTCAAGGAAAGGAATTTAGTTCTCAGGGAGGAGATAGAGGTCCAAAAAGAAATATTTCTGAAGTTGTTTGTTATGGTTGTTATAAAAAGGGTCATTATAAGTATAATTGTCCAGATAGAGCTTCTACATCTGGTAAAGGAGATAATGATAAAGGAAAGCACCTGTGAATTATTTTGATGTAGTAGATAAGAGCAAAAATAATGAAGTAGATGTGTTTGTAACAAAAAGAAAGAAAGAAAAAGATAATCAAGATGGAAATGATCCTAAGAAGATGAAAGAAGAAACTAGTAAGAAACATAGGAGAAGAAAGTTGGGTCTGCAGGGATTTTTCGATTTCACAGGGCAAGGACCATACTCCATCTTGGAAGATCTGTCCAAAAGGCCTGCAAATATTACATATGGTCAACTCTTGGCTATGTCTTCTGAGAAGAGGCGGGAGTTGCGAGGTGGACTCAATGCTCGAAGAAGGAAGGAGGTTGAGGTCCCTATTTTGGAGGCAGAGGCAGATCCCTATGCTCCACAAGTTGAGGTATTATGTAATGGTATTTAAATTCATGATGTCTTAGTTGATGGAGGTGCTGTAGTTAATGTAATGAACAGTCTCAGTAATGAATATGTTGGGTTTAAAATTGATCTCCCTTCAACACTTATGTTAAGGTCATTAAATAAAGGAAAAACTAAACCGAAAGGTGTAGTTTCAAATGTGGTAATATCTCACATGGGTGTTGTATGTGTGGTAGACTTTCGGGTGATGAAAAATGGTATTGTTGCGTACCCAATGCTTCTGGGAAGACCATGGCTAAGGAGAGTTCATGCAATAAACTAATGGAATGAAGGTTTCATGACACTTGGACGTGGTAGAGAGAGGGTGAAGATAAACATGATCCCTCGACATCATAAAGCAGAACCTGTGGATTCAAGTGATGAAACTGATGATTGGACATCCTCTGATTACTCTAGCACCAAATGAAGTGGACACTTTGAAGATGAAGAAAGTGAGGTTGATGTTTCATCATGGATATTCTTCCAGTCCACACCAACTCGAGGACCCCATAAAATTATCTCGAAGAAGAAGTTGATGATTGTCTCCAACAAATAAAGATTGGTGATGCTTTGTGATGGAGAGTGAGAAGGAAACCTACCTCCCGACTCTTTCAAGGTACATACACCTATTCACTTTTGATTACAAGGAACTCCGTCAAGTAAGTTGGGTAGAACATTGTATTGAGCTGGTAGATGGTGCTAAGCCCATAAAGCAAATGCCATATAGAATGAATCCTAATTTTTCCAAGACTGTAAAAGAAGAAATAGATAAGTTGCTTGATGCAGGATTCATATTTCTTGTGGAGAATTGTAATGGGTTTCTCCCATTGTGATCTCAATAAAAAAGAATGGGAAGCTACGCATTTGTGTTGATTACAGGAAGCTCAATAAGGCAACAAAGAAGGATCATTATCCTCTTCCATTTTCAAATCAGATCTTGGACAAAGTAGCCCGGCTAGAGTGCTATAGTTTCTTGATGGATATAAGCGGATACAACCAAGTTCGTATAGCGAGAGAAAGATTAGTCAAGACCACGTTCACCACTCCTTGGGGAACGCTTTGCTTATAGAGTTATGCCTTTTGGGTTGTGTAATACTCCAAAACATTCCAAATTTGATGAATAGGGTGTTTGAACCCTACATTGGGACCTTCATCGGAGTATTTCTCGGATGATTTTTGCATCTATGGGAGCAAGTTGGACCACCACCGCACTGATGGAGACAAGCATTTCAAAGGTTAGATGAAGCACAAGCCTCACTAAACCCTACAAAGTGTGTCTTTGGATGTTCTAAAGGCATTTTGTTAGGGCATGTTGTATCCAGAGATGGTATTGGTACTGATCCTGATAAAGTTTCAAAAATCAAAGATTTACCATTTCCTATGAATAGAAGTAAGTTGAGATCATTTTTAGGCCATGTGGGTTACTATAGAAGGTTCATCAAGAATTTCTCAAAGATTGCACAGCCACTAACCCAGTTCTTGAAGAAGGATGTTGCTTATGAACCAGGAAACAAGGCGCATGAAGCTTTTGGACAACTGAAGGAAGCCCTGGTGTCTTCACCTATTTTGAAGAATCCAGATTGGAGCAAGCCATTCATTGTGTACACTGATGCCTCAGATGCAGCACTAGGTAGTACTTTGAGCCAAAAGGATGAAAATGGGAATGAACATCCAATTTACTTTGGGAGCAGACAAATGAGCAGTGCTGAGGTAAACTATACTGTAACTGAAAAAGAGGCTCTGGCTATCATTTTTGCTGTAAAGAAGTTTAGAAATTACTTGCTAGGGCAGAAATTTATAGTTGTAACGGATCATCAGGCTCTGAAATATATTGTCAATAAGCCTAACCCATCAGGGAGGATAGCAAGATGGATAATTTTGCTACAAGAATTTGAATTTGATATTATAGATAGGCCGGGAGAGAAGCATGTCAATGCGGATGCACTCTCTCGAGCCTATGATGGTTTAGGATCATCTTGTGATGATGATGATTTTCCGATGCAAGCATTGTTCTCCCTTGACACAATCCCTAGTGAATACATAGATATTTGGAATTATCTCGAATGAATTCAAGTTTCTGATGGTGCAATGCAAAGACTAAGAGAAAGATTACTCAAGCCAGTCGTCCATATTATATTCTCAGTATGGAGTATTATTTTGAATAAGACCTCGATGGAGCAGATCAAGAGGGCGGTTGGACGTGATCAAGAAAGGAGCTGCTAGAAGAATTCCACAATGGTACATGTGGAGGGCACTTCTCTGGACAAATTATAAGAAGAAGGATCTTGGATGCGGAAAGTTATCACCGGCCTCTTTTTAAAGATTGTTATAATTATTGTAAGACATGTGATATTTGTCAAACACATGGTAAACCGTAAGACTTCATCACTCCATTATGTCCTATTCTTCCCCTTGGTCCCTTTCAAAAAGTGGGGAATAGACATTGTAGGTCCACTTCCAACTACATCACGCCAAAATAAGTATATTGTAGTTGCCACGAATATTTAACCAAGTGGGTTGAAGCTAGGCCATTGAAGACGACTTTTCTATGGATGAAGTGGCAAGGTTCATATATGAACATATTGTCACCAGATTTGGTTGTCCATTAGAAATTGTAACAGATCAAGGAAGCCACTTCATTAATGAGGTGGTAGAAGCCCTAGTCAATAAATTTTCTATTAAGAACGAGGAAGGCAACAACATACAAGCCAAACACAAATGGGCCAGGTGGAACAAACAAATTTTGTCTTTGTGTCAAATTCTAGCAAAAGATGGCACTTGCAGTACATAAATGGGATAAGAGGATTCATGCAGCATTATGGGCATATAGGGCAACATCAAAGTCAATGCAGGATACTCCCCATTTCAGCTTGGTTGGCCTATGGCATTGATCCAGTCCTTCCTATTGAGTTTGATATTCCCACTGTGAGAGTTATGAAAGATGAAAGGATGGATGAAAGTGATTCAGTAAAAGAAAGGTTGGTACATCTTCATTTGCTAGAGGAAATGAGGGAAATAGCAAAGGATACAAGCCATAAGAAGAAAATGAAGCAGAAGGAGTACTTTGATCAAAAGATCCGGTGGTCTCCATTTCAAGTGAATGACTTGGTCCTAGTATATGATTCCAGATACAAAAAAAGAAGACAGAGAAAATTTCTTCCAAAATGGATGGGGCCCTATAAAATAGTAGGTGCATGAAAATGGTAATGCACTGACCGGAGGAATTGGATGGCACTCCCATTACGAAATGGGTCAACCACGACAAGTTGAAGATTTTCCAAGCACCAGAATAGTCTACTCCGAGGACGGAGTAGAAGCTAGGAAGGGGGAAGATGTCGACACTAAAATTTTCCTCCATAATTTCTATTTCATTAATGTATGTATTAGGAATAGGATGTTGTTAAGTGTAATTAGTAGTAGCATCTGATAGAAGATAACAGGCGCCACAGTATGGTGTCGCCAATAATGTGGAGTACGGTAATAGTCAAAGTACAATAGGAATGTTGTAAAAAGTAAATATTTGTCGTAAGTGGTCCGGTAATGTTAAAATGTCAAAGTTTGGGTAATTAGAGAAGTAGGGTCTACATGATTAGGAATTAGAAATATTATATTGGTAATAAGGACAAGGAGTGAGGTCATAAATATTTTGTGTATTTTATTTGTAAAAAGTCTAAAAATGTGGAACCCATGTAAAATGATAAGGTTTATCTTATCTTAACAGATAAGCCTACATGTACAGATAAGAGTTAAGGTATGGAATATGATTCGTGAGGAGTGAATTTCTTATCCTATCTTAGAGATAAGATGGATAAGCCCTGGAAGTTCTATAAATAGAGTGGCTACCCCCCTCATTTAGCATAGAAAGAAGTAGTGAGAAATATTGTAAGAAGTGTGCAAAGGAAGCCATCAGTTAAAGGTGTGTTGAAGAAGCCATCGAGAGGTGTAATTGTAAAGTTTCTCCCATAGTCTTGTTGAAGTACCTCATGGGTGAGATTGTAACAATTTCATGTTAATATTATAATTTACTTTGATATTTCAGATTTGTCGTCATTCTGTCTTATCATAGTCAATGGTATTCTTGTGTTCGGTTGTTGTTTTGTTTCCAGATTACATCCACCAAACTAAAGGGTGTGCATTAGTAAATAATCATAGCACGAGGAGTTCCCGATGAAGAATTATCATAGTGCCGGATTGGTGATGACAGTACATGCCCAACCTAGCGTATACACCTACGTAAAAAAATTAGTCAAATCAAGATATCAAAAACACATACACTTGTAAAATAGACATGGACGCTTGCATAATAACGTGGACGCCTAGGTTTTAATGTGTATGCGTGCACCAAAGCATAAAAAAAAATTCATTTTTTTTGATAAACCCTATTTATGTATATGCGTTCGAGAGATGGATACACTTGCCGGATGACGGAGATGCATGCGCATCCTTGTAGAGGTAAAATTTACTATTTTTTACACAGTCGAGCACCTCACGCGTATGTGGCTAGAGAGGCGGATACATGTGTCAGATGATGGAGATGCGTGCACATCCTTGTAGAGGAACATTTTGCAAAGGATAAGGATGGAGATAAATATGCATATGTTCCGATGTATATGCTAGGGTTTCAATGTGTACGCACCCCTTGTAAACACCTATGCACACCCTGTGAAAAACCTACAAAACTCATGGATTTTCAAATTTTCAAGAGAAGACAGGTTAGTTGTTAGTCAAAGTGTCCTATTTCTATATCAAACCCACAAAATGCATGCAAATGAAGGTCATTTATCTAGTGTTAGAAACAAAAATGAGGAAATAACAAGTGATTTGACCTAAAAACTTGAAAATGAACTTTGAAAAACCTAAAAGACCTCCATTAATGGAGGATGGACATAAGTGTCCCACTGGGCATGCCAAATGTGTTCAATGAAAAGTTGTAAAAGCCATGGATTTGGGGTAAGAATCTCTAAAGAAACCCCAAAGGATTTTAACAATCTAATCAATGGACCATGTGATAAGAAATGAGCAAGGTTTTCTTCTTTGCATACATTAATTTGAAGTAAACATGCAAACTAAACAAATGAAGTTAACCTCTATTCTTTGAAATCTTGAAATAATGAACCTAAGAGGATCTAAGCATTCAGTTTGTGTTTTAAGAGAAAGAGATCTCCCCATTAATGGCTTCAAGGCCAATGGATCTTCCCTTTTACTCCATGTTGGTGCTATGAAATACAAAAGCAAATGCTATTAGCTCAATGGAAGAAAGTGAAATACAATCTAAAACCTAAACAAAATACTATAATCTATGCTAGGAAGAAGAGAGAATTCTTAGGAAAAGAGGGAGGGGGTATAGCCCTATTTATAGTTTTTGGTTTGGGGAAATGGGAGATTTGAGTGCATGTGGGACAAAGGCTAAAGTCCAAAAAGCACTTTTAGCAAGTCAAAGTGTGATTTGACTATGTTTAGGGTAATTAACCTAGGTTAGACTAATTGATCTCTCTTAGAGAATAATTAGGGTTCTAGAAGGGTTCTGAGACGTTTGATTAATCCAATGAAATGGATTGATAGTCTAGGAAGATGGTAGAGGTAGACTAGAAGGGAATAAGAAGCTAATGTGGTTAGAACGAGGCTATAACAACCTATTTAAGTGGTTTATAAGAGGAAAAACGACCAAAAGGGTGTCGTAAGAAGGGAGTTAGGTAGTTTAAATGAGTGGTGTATCATGAATCTGTGAAGGGAAGAATAGGGAGTGCAATATTAGGAATAATGGTGCATTGATCAAACTACATGAAATCCTAAAAATCATATTTTAGTGTCTACACTCTACATGAAACAAACAACATTGTGATAGGTAGAAGTTTCCCTTCAAATCATATTTGAATGAAATTATTTCAGGTATATAAAGAAATCCAAATTAGTTTATTTGCATAGAATAAAAGAGAAGACATTGGGATTATATATTTAACCTATACAAAGGGGATGATTTAACCCATGATGGTATTGATTTATTAGTTTGGGGCCTAGAGTTTAGTTTTGCACAGTTCCCATAATGATTTGTTTATTTTATTAGTTTTTTTTTCGCACTCATTGCCATTATCCAATTACTACTAAATAAACTATGTTAAATTTTTTTCACGTGGTTGATTCCTTAGGATCTCAAATAAAGTGCTTGTATTATTCTATAAGGAAAATAATAGGCCAAAAATGTTATTTATGATGAGTCATTTCCATCACAAGAAAAGATTTAAAAGGCTACACCTCTCTCGACGCAAACTTGTATTCAAACATGTTTTATTTCAATTTATTATTATTATTATTATTATTATTATGTAATGAGGAGGGCACTACATTTCCCTCCCTTTATAAGAGCATCTTCCTCAATGCGACACAAAACCGAAGATCAAAGGATACATAGGCAAGAAAGTAAAAAATGAAACTTGTTGTTTAATAAAACAACTTGTCGGTACAACGCGACCACAAGGAAACAAACTAATTTTGGAGATATCTTAAATTTTAATGTTCTATGAAGATTGGAAGTTCTCTTTTACTTTATTACTTAGTCTTTTTCTTTACAATATTCCTTATCTCAAGATCTTAATACTCATTGTTTATAATTTTCAATTGTCTTATGTTCGTGGGTGCCCAATAGTAATTGGCCTCAAGATGTCACCCAAAACATAACACAACAAAAATGACCCATGAGAGATCTTGCTACAAAATTTCATGATTGTATCAGAGGAAAAGACCTTTAATTCCACCATGGAATGACAACAAGTAGTCCACATAGCAAAGAATTTCCAACAATTATGTCACAAGAAAAGATCCGACACACACAAGTGACTAAGAAATAATGAATCATGACGCTGATACAAAGGTAACTGGTAACACATGACCCAAAAAAACTATGAATTTACATACACAATGCCAAGAAAATATCCAATAGTCCATACCAACCAAGGGGAGTGTCAAGCCTCAATCATAAAAATGTGTAACAAGACTCACAAGAGTACACATAACTCATAACACCAACTCCACACATCACAAAACATCATGAAAAATCTTCATATATCTCCTAAAGCATAAAAAAAAATCCATATACCTCTCAAAGAGAAGGAATCATAGTGCCAAAACCAAACCAGGTCACTTAACCATAGAGCCCCATCACTGATTTTTTTCCATATTGTGTAACTCAACTATACGCATAGAGCCCCATCAATAATATAGGGTCACTCAACCATAGAGCCCAATAAAGAATATTGGGTCACTCAACCATATAGCCCCATCTCCTTTATCCATTTAATGAGGTTGGGTCACCCTATGGCCCTGGGCATATAGAGCCCTATCACCCCCACCCAAGTGACATAATAACACTCGTGGTTATAAAACCCGCTAGTTATCTCTAACTCATTGGGGTGTACCCCATACACCGAAGTGGGTCCATAGGTTTCACCACTCCATGGTGAATCTAATGACCCTATTGAAACACATTATGACATAAGAATGAACACAACAATCTGTTTCAAATGCTAAGTGGAAAAAATCCTAAGCCTTAGGATAGGCTACAAAAATTTTAAATATGAAAAGAAAATTTAAATCTAAGTAAAAAAAATGGCTAAATAGCCATAGTTAGTGAAAAATATGCATGTTAGTGCAACCAAATAAAATACCCAAAATATAAGAACACGTCAATAAAGAAAATTTGTTGGTTCTGAAAAGAAAAGAGATAATGATCAATTTACGAATAAAATATGTATATAGAAAAAAAAATTACAATCACTACGTGGCCTTATCCATCCACCAAAGGGGTACTCATGGCTATTTTCTATGGACGGTCCTATTTATGTGCTCAAACTTTCTAAAACTTGGATGTTGAGCCTTAGCTCATAAAAATATACATGTAACCGAGAAATGAGTATATCAAATAATGTAATTATCATCATCTCATGGCCTGAATCATCCTACCATACTCCCAAAAGTCTCAACATATTCAAAATAACACGGAGTTTTTGATGGAAACCCCAATAGGAAATATTAGGGGATGCTTTAGTTTATATAAGTTGAGCCCAAGCTCTTACGCACCCATAATATATTGAGGTAGATCAAGTATAATAAATAGATAAAAGTGGGTTTTCAGTCTATTTAGGACTCCACTTCCTCACTTGTACTCATCTCAAGATTATGAAAACTGGTCCACACCTCCTCTCTCCACACCTACACTCTTAACGATTGCTTCCCTTAGGGTCATCTAGTGTAAATTTCACAACATAACACATAACTACATCACTAACAAAATGGTGATTCACGCACATTAACCATAGCGTCTTACACATGGTATATATACGGGGTATTAATAAAAATCATTACTTTCACCGGTTATGATAAATCACTTTTCCACATAATCCACCTAAGGGGAAAGTACTACACAATAAGGGTCATATGATCACCATATACCCCTAATTCATGACATGAACCATCACATATTACACGAATTATACCTATGATGAAAACAATGACTAATATTACAACATACACTCAATTGTAATACAACACATGGTGACACATATGATTCATCACAACACGGTGTCGATATCATGATAAAATCTGATTAAGTAAACACATTTTTTCATGCAACACATCACACCTTCATAATAATAAAAACACTCCAACACTTTGTAATCCTCAATAACAATATTTTCACACAAAACAAGGTTACACATCACACGTGAGATCCTCGGTGAGTCCATAAAAGGAGAGAAACTACTCACATAAACATGATAAAAACATGCACTAAGTGACATGCACAATACGTGTGTTCATAATATCATAATTACAACACTTGTCACATAACAAAATATATCACATCCCTATTCCCATATCCACCACAACCATGCGAAATCATCGCAACTCTAATCCATCCCATAGGTTTGAGAGAATGAACCTCTTCTACGATACCATATGTAAATCCCACATTTTCAACACCATAATAAAACAGACATAATAACATGATATTTTATTTTTGGCTAACATTGATTGATACATAACATCACATATGATGACTTAGGATAATGTATAACACATAAGATATTTTGCATAACCATGGACCCACATATATAACATGAAACACATGATGCACATCAAAGCCACATGTCCAAAAATGACAAGGTACAACAATGACCCATGAAAAGATACACTTACTCATAGGAACTTCCCACAACACATCATTATTCATGGTGAAATATTTATTTTAATTATATTTTTATTAGTTGACTATAATTGTCTCAAAAACAGAACATGGGACCCTTCATTCCTTTACAACTAGGTTGCATTTTTTTGGTTTAACATTTCACCTGTAGTGGTTTCTTTAGAATTCACCCATTTCTCTTGTGGAAATAAATTTATATAGCATGATTGTGATTAGGAACGTACGTACACACATGTGTCTTCTAATATTTTACTTAAGGATTTGTTTAAGAGAGCCTGGTTTACTTGGTTTGGAAAAATACTCTCACTAAAAGGAGGAAAGTTCACATGGAGAAAAATGGAAGGTTACTAGATCAATAGAAAACTTTTCCTCGGTTCATTTTATAGCATTGTTTAATAATAATAATAGACTCTTTTCGTCTTCTAGTTATTACAACCAACTATGTAGGTTAACTAATAAGGTGTATCATTCTTGATTCACAATCCATCGATCAAATTAGGAATTCATATTTTCACAATCATATTGCACATGGAATGGTACATTACACCCGTGTTCCCATTATTGAGATTTTTCTTTGATTTTAAGTGACGAATTTCACATTTCAAACTATGTTTGTTTCATCATCTTAAGGATTTACTCTCATAGCAAATGGATAAAATACATGTTTTGACCATATATTTCACTTCCATAGTGATCCTAAATTTGATATATTCCTATCTAAACCAAGGGTTCTACCATTATTTACAAGTCCAACTAGAGTGCAATTTCCTTAACTCACAAGACCTTGGCTACAGTTGAATTCATCCCATTCTCAAGGCTACATTTTATTATTTCATTAGCATCATTTTTTAATCCACATTTATTTAGAAAAATCATGTCATCACGCATCATATTTGGATTTTTGATTTATTAGGTTGTTATATTACTCGTGGAGCTCTACTTTATTACATTCATTTTATGATTACATTTGACATTTTAGTTGGTTTTGATATCACTCAATGGCATACCATTTTTTCGTAGCAGCAATTCCTTAGTTTAATCTTATTTATGTATTTACTAACTACATTTACGTGGTTACTTTGTTCTTTTATATAACATCATTTTGAAACAAACGTAATTCCTATAACACTTAAGTATATTCGATGTTTAAAATTTTACTTTTTCTAGACAAGGGAACTATCATGAGATCAAGGAAGGGATTGTTAGGATTTTAGGGTGATTTAGATTCAAGAGGTCAATCATAGTATCCTATTTTTCCTATTACAATTTGTTATAATTCAATAGTTAGTTTAAGTAGATTTAACATTTACACGTCATAATGTTTTTTTACATAAGAGTTTGTGTTGGCTCAAATGTTGTATTTATTTATTTATTTTATTAATATCAAGAGAATTCCTAAATCAATTATGAAGACTTCAAGCATAACTTTATTCCTAAACAATATATTATTTACTCTTTTTCCCATTACTCTTGCATGGTTAATTTGGACTCTTATGGGCATTGTTTTATAACAATTGTAATTCAAATAACACATAATTTACACTTAGGGATTTAAGACTACAAGGGGTATGACCTCACACAAGACAATTTCATTTCATTTCTCTTAGACATGCAAGTATTAAGTGTATATTGCAAGAGAGATATCCCAAATAATCTTATGCATTACAAAAGCCTCTTAAGGACCTATTTCAATTGTTGGATAAATATGCAAGTAATTCAAAACGTAGTCTCCAATCACATAATTTAAATCTCACAAGATATCAATCATAGGTACAACCACAAACTATCTTGAAAGGATTTTTCCACCCATTAGGGTATTAAGGCAAATTATGCACAAGGGGTTAACTTATTCATGATATGGCTCAGACCTACAACACGTAGACATGATCACCTAATTCATCCCAATATGATAGGTTTCACAACATATATGCACTTTGAATCATAAAATATCAAGGTTATTGTCCTTAATAAGACATCTTAGGTGTGACACTTGAAGATGATTAATGATATCACAGTATTTTATTAACTTGATTAATGTTTTATACCCTAGAAAAACACTCAATTGGGGAGGAAGTACAATAGGAATTATAACTCGTTCCTTTATTTTAGCTAGTTTTGATGAGACGGGATTCTACCTAGCATTGTGGTTGTTGAGGAAATATACCAATAATTAACATAGAAAAGGTTAGTATAATATCTTTATAACATAGGTGCAACATTGACTACAACTTCACACCAAATTCGACACTATAAAAATATAGCCACATTGGTATTCTCTTTTAAAAATATACAAAGAACAATTATTTGAACAATAATACATATCATTATTCTATGGTAATACATGTATTGCAAGATGAATATAACTTTACAATGATAACTCATTAATTACAACATATCACATCCAAAAACATTCCTCTTATTCGAGTACCGACATCAACGTTGTGTCAGTCCTAGGAATGAATATGGAAACCCCCACATCAAGCATAAATTCCACGCATCCATCATTTCAAACAATTGGAACAAACAATAGAGACAAATAGAGATAGGGAGAGAGAGAAAGAAGAGTAAGGGAAATAGGAAGAAAATCTAGGATTCATTTTCTTTTCAAATCACCGTAACATCCATATATAATTTTATTTTCATTTCAACTCATATACATTTTGACCCATTTGTATTTTCAAAACCCAATCAATATTTTTATAATTATCTCTAGAGAGAAAAAGGGATGAGAGAGAAAGGGAGGAGAGAGAAAGTATGGATTTCATTTTCCTTTCTATTCATCATATCATAACCACATACATTATCAAATTTTCATTTCATTTCCAACCCATGAACATTTATAACTCATTTACATTTCTATAACCAATCAAAATATCATAGTTACTTCTAGAAAGAGAAAAGGGAAGAGAGAGAAACATCATAATTTCCCAAAAATCATTCATATAATAGTTTGATCAATTCATACTCTATAATGTGTGGAGATGATATGTACAAGGTTCCATGGTTAGTTAGGAGTCAACAGAACCCTTAGAAGGTGTGTTTAGCTAAAGTTACAATTTTTGTGCAGGTTGGCTTTGAAACATCAAAAGTGCCTACAAATTGGGATTGAAAACACTCGGTTTATTTTGATCATGAATTTTGACAATTCCTACTTACTCTCTCATATATAGAGAATTTATCATGTCTGAAGGAATTTGATTACAATGAGCAGAGCTCAAGTTCTGAGGGTAAATTTGTGGCCAAATATCATAATTGCGTCAATAACTCTTGTTGTACAATGACCAAGTATGACCCAAAACCCACTTGAAAAATTAGTTTCCCAAGGAATTTTCAGTGAATTGAAGGTGGGTTATGATCCTCTTGTTGGCATTCTAGAGGTAGGAGGTAGTGGTTTTTAGTTTTTCTCAAGCTAAGTGATAACCATAAGCGAAACCCATCATGTTTTATTAAAATGACCATGTCACCATAAGTGACTGATAAGCTAAGGGGTTTAGGAATATGAATTGCAAGAGCATTAAATGATTTCAAACAACTCAGTTAAGGTTCCCTAAGGTGTTACATGTTACCTGGGGTCATGCAAGATTTTCATTTTGCGTTATGTTTCGGTATGGCACTCCATGCGCCTAACTTTAAAAATCAGAGTTTTATCTCTTTTTTTATAGATGTTGATGTTTTGAGAGTTTACATCAAGGAAATATTTTTCACCTATCATTCAACATTTAATTTTGAAAAATCTTGAAATGATGAAGTGAAATTTAATGCAAGAAAAAGGGGTAAACCATACCTTTTTCCTGAAACTTGTGATTTCCGTAATTGCAAGACCGTAAAAGCTTCAGGCATCCTAGAAATAGTTTGCGAGAAAAATTAATTCCTCCATTTGTATCCATATCTCATTGAAAATCTCTTTATTTTGCATGAGTTATAAGTATAATAGTAAGGATGAAATATCTTCTCCTCATCACGCTCCAAGAGACCATATTCCTTTAAGGCATTTTATCAAGTTGTTCACATGGCTGAAATGACACCCCTTGCTAGAGTGTTCTCCCTGCTTAGATCCCATTTCACTTAGCAGTGCCAATATTCCCCTCAAGGCCCCCTCTTGATAAATTTATTTGTAATAACCCAAAACAATGATTGTATCCTGTGCGACTATGTTTGGTTAAGGAACCCCCATTAAAATTTACCATTCCACAACCTTTTCTAAGAACCCAAAATTTGCATTTGCTTGAATTTTTTAAAATATTTTCAAACAAATCCATTTTTGTATATCCTACAACCTTGAAATTCCATGAAACATATTTATTTGGAGCATTTTGTCAAATAGTTCACGTGCCATGTGTATGTTCCCACATTTTGCATACATGTAAACCCAGGCACTTGCAACTATCTTGATTTAAAGCCCCCTCCTTTAAATAAGGTTGAGAATATGATAGCAAAGGTGAAACACTCCATTGGAATATTTACAAACATTCCAACGACTTGCCCCCACGCCCACAGGTTGATAAAATAAGATTAGAGTGGATAGGAAGAGGATTTTCACGTATAAGAAGAAGAAAGTGACTAATATTCTAGAGGAATATGTGGAGTACTTGAAAAGGGGAATTCACTTATCTAAAATAATACAAAAAAATGAAATAAAAGATAGGCATCAAGAAAAAATGAAGTTTTAATTGACGTCTACCTTTAGAAATCTGTTGGAAGGGTTAAAGTGCATGTAGCAAAGGTGGACAAAAATAGAAGGAAAAATAAATAAATATAGCTAGGTAATATGCCTAGATGGAGCACCTCATCAACCACAATCCTTGTCTTCAAGTGCAAAAAAACAACATAGTGATAGGAAGAAGTTTCCTTCAATTCATAAACGTGAATAAAATCATTTCAGGTATATGAAAAATTCAAATTATTTTATTTTTATAGAATAAAAGAGGAGACATTGGGACTACTTATTTACCTCGTATGCGGGGATTATTTAACCTAGGATGGTATTGATGTTTTTATTTAGGTCCTAGAGTTCAATTTAGCACAATTCCCATAATGCTTTGTTTATTTTATTATTAATTTTTTTTGCACTCGCTACCATTATCCAATTACTACTAAATTAATTATGTTAACTTTATTTTCACGTTGTTTATTCCTTAGGATCTCAAATAAAGTGCTTGTATTATTCTGCAAGGAAAATGATATGTCAAAAAAGATACTTATGATGAGTCATTTCCATTATAGGAAAGAACTAAATAGACTACGCCTCTCTAACAAAAAATGGTATTCAAAATATTTTATTTTAATCTGTCTAATTTTTTTATTATTATTAGTTTGTGGAATGGGGCGGGCACTACAAGGTTTACTATATAAAGAAGTAGTATTATGTATGTAATACTTTCAATAAGTGGAAAGATCTAGTTGAGAATGAAAGAGGTTTGAAGTTGAAGTGTCTCGGAATGATAATGGTGGAGACTACTACACCAATGAATTTAATAACTATTGTTTGCGAGAATGGAATTGGTAGGGTGAAGACAGCCTAGATCTCCACAAGAGAGATTGTGTGTCGAAATGATGAACATGACTATCATGGAGCATGTAAGGAGCATGATATTCCATGCTAGATTTCCCTTATAGTTTTGGGAATATGTTGTGATACTTTGTTTACTTGATAAAAAAGTACCTTCAAGTGATTCGGAAGGTGGAGTACTAGAGGATGCTTGGACTGGTAAGAAGGTAAACTATTCAATTCTGAATTTTTTTACATGTGAATAATTTTCTCACATTAATAAAGAGAATATGAACAATCTAGAAGCTAAGTCAAAAAATGTACTTGCATTGGGTATCACACTAATTATTTTGCATTTTGGTTGTGTTCTTTGGATGAGAATAAAGTCATTATGAGTAGGGATGTTATTTTAAATGAAAGGGTTATGTATAGGGAACAATTACAAGACAAGAAGCTAGAAAATTCTGTGTATGTAGCACTCAATAAGATAAAAGGTAGATAAGTGCTCAAAGGGCTAAAAATAAACAAGGACAAAAATATACGAGTTGGTATCAATCTTGACACCATCGGTGTTGATTATGGAGACAAAATCAGCAAGAACAACAAGAGCCTCAAACTCCATAAAATCTTGTGAGACATTCTACTAGGGTTATTAGACCCCCTTGAAGATTATCTTCATCTCAAATTTACTATTTTTTATGACGAGATGGTGGAGAACCATTTTTTTAAGAAGAAATGCAATAAGAAGCATGAAAAAAGTGGGAGCATGGCATGGGTGAGAGATGGACTCCTTAGAACACAACCAAACTTGGTATTCGGTTTAGTTTCCTGGGAAAGAGAGAATTGTGGAACAAGTGGATTTATAGGTTGAAGGTGTTGGTATCCAAATTTGTTCTCCTTTTCAGTCTGAGCAGCACCATAGATATGTCATGGAGCTTAAAGACATATTATACCATGTTGTATGTCATTGGTAGCTAGGGATATGGTTTAGTTGGCACTCAAGTTTGTGAAGAAATGGATAGCACTCTAATAGGACTTGATCTTGTCCTAGTTGTTTTAGGTTATGCCTTACAACCAAGGTAAGAGGACTGTTTTGTAACCTTGTAATGGTGAAGGAGATGAAGATGTCCTTCTCTTTGCTTGAAATTCTATGATGGAGACCTTGATGAAAATATGATCAACACCCCAGATCTAAACTCTCACAAGTTGTCACTTCTCAAAACATGGGTATGCTCTCAAAACAAGGAAAAGGTTACTAGAGACATTGGAAATCTTGATTTGTTATGCATACTTTTGCAAATGGATTTTGATCTTTATTGGTATACAAATGCAAATCAGGGGTAGTACATGATAGGATATTTGTTTTTTAGATGATTTTTGTGGGGGATTGACAAGACAAACTAGGATAGATCAGATCTTTGACAATCTCTACAATACTTGAACAACTATCAGATGAAATGCCTCAAATAATCAGGATGTTCTTTCAACCAGAAGAGGCACAAATGGAAGCCTAGGTTGCACTCTTCACACAATCTTTGAGAACATACCACAAAATCTTGAAGTAAATAACTCAATTAAAAACCAAAAATCCTTGATCAAACCACACCTAAGGTACCCCCAAAGGATTACAAGAGATCTTTGCAGTCAAGGAAGGTAGAGTGATTTTAAATTTGTTTATCTCCTTATCAGATGAAGGATCTTCTGAATATGAGATTACAAATGCCACTAAACTATCAACCAGAAATGGATATCTTGTGTGATTTCTAAAGACTTTCAATGCAAGATTACAACAAGAACAAAGAAAACTATCTACATGCATTTAAAAATGAGAACAGAGATCATATTTGACAAAGAAAACATAGATTTAATTCAAAACTTGTTAGATTCAACAACAGGGGAGAGTTACATGAACAATCTCATAGATGTGTGATGGTTATACATTTGTAACCAACTCACATACATGAATTTCCAACACATGAGACATTAACCTGGTTCTTTGGTGGCTTTCTCATAAAATGAGCTTTCTCTGAGAATTTGCTTGTGATTTTCAACTCCTGACCTTTACAATTTCTCCAAAATGCATTATATACCTCATTCCACATTAGAGCCTTCTTTCCCAAGAAAAGAATATGCCATGGGATTAAGTTTGTTACAACAGTTCCTCACGATTCAATGAAAATGACATCAAATAGAAAAACACTCGCAAGTTTCTAGATGTGCCCAAAAGATTAAATTATTACAAATATTTGGATCATTATCCATCATGGAGTCATGTTTTTCATCATTGAGGCATGCAAACACCATTCCTCTCATCATTTCACTTTTTAAAACTACCTCTGCAATTTTGATTTTGTCATTTCACGTGTTTGCTCAGAAATGGGGAAACAAATTTCAAAAACACCTCAAATCAAAGAATTAAGCCATGAAAGTGATGCCAATGATCCTGGAAGGCCAAGATGACACAAAATCACTATAAATTTGATGAATTTTGATGCAAAAATCATGATTCCAAGCTTCCTGGAGCTCCCATGGTGGTCAAAACAAATGGATGCACAACAACCATCGATCTTATCCATCTTTGTCCTTTAATCTGGGCCCTCCACATGTCAAAAAACAATTGGGACCGAAATTGGGATCATTTTTGACTTTTCCAATTTTTTTGGAAAAATGGAAAATTTTGACTTTTTCTCCGCCCCTCCACCCTTGAAATTTGGAGTTGACACATGGCATATGGTGGGTCCCATTGAAATCACGCTTCAATTCTACACATTTTGACCTATTTTGGAATTTTGGACAAATTTCACCTTTTTCCCATGGACTGCACCTCTGATTTTTTCCTTACCATGTGTCTCCTTGTGATTCACTAGCGGGCCAACGCACATCAAATTTTGATTTTGAGTATTTTTGGTTAAAGGGAAAATTTTCCTTCCTACCTCCGCTGGCCCGCCGACCCACCTTACCCTCTGCCACACGTCCATCTCTCATTTGCTAAGGACCCACGGGCTTAATCTTCATTTTTACTCCCTTTAAGCCAAGGGAAAATTTTCCACTTTGTCTCCATGGGCCCACACCTCAAAACTATCACCGCCATGTGGCATTCTTCTATTTGTTATGGATCCAAGTCTTCCTTTATTCCTTCAAACCATCGTTACAAATTTTTGAAAATTCACAAACTTCAATGTTGACCCACATCCCCCTTTGACCCTTAAAATGTTACACGTGTCCACTTGTTATTGGCCACGGGATTTTGGGCCAAAAATTTTACTTTAACCTTTTTGTGAAAAAGGGAAAAAATCCCCTTTTCCCTTCACCGACCCACTCTACTCTGCCGTGCTACCACATGTCCTCCTCTGATTGAGCGGGGGAAAAATTGGTATTGAAACTTTATAAAATTAGAGCCAAAAAACTCCAAGTCCCCCTCCACCCACATCCCCCGCCATCGAAAGCATGCCATGTAGGCAATTTGGAAAAAATAAGGCCTTGGGCCCAAAATGCCCCATTTGCTTAAAAAGGAAAAAAATGAAAAGTTAGAGCACCTCCCCGCCTTTCCTCGGACAATGCAAAGCCGCCACTTTGCCAATAACTTATGAGGATGAATTTGATAGGCAAATGATGCCCGTCTCACTATCAAAATATAAAAAAATTCGGAAAAGCCCTAGAATTGAAAATTTTCACCAAGGATGGAAGATTTTTGATTTTGAATCAATCAAGCATGATTTTACAACATTTTCGAGCTTGGATTGGATTTTCAATTACAAAAAGTATGAATTGATCAAAATTGATTTTTTCATGATCTGGCAAAGGGAAAAATGACATAGCCCATGAAATTGGAAAAACTAGGGCACAAAAGGGGAAAACTTGGAATATTCCTTTCAAATTAGGGAAAAACAACAAGTTTATGAGCATTTTTAATGCATTTAATTATATGGGAAGAATTTCATACCATCAATTCAAAGGGTAAAACATTTTTTGAGCACATACAGATTTGGAAAAATTAGGGCAACATGGTGCAAGCTCAAAAATGGCACCAACATCGGCTCTTGCTTGGGGATGGGCACTCCCAGTGAGTGCCACAAGGACAAAACGTAGACCAAGTGCCAAAATATCCATTGGGAAAAGGATTCAAGAGCCAAAGTCACCAAAAACTAGCTGAGAAATCGACAAAAATGGCTACCACACAACAAGCCAAACCACAAAACCGATAAAACACCAAAAACAAAGCAAAAACAAACACTATAAATTGTATAAGCTGTGCATACCTCAAATTTGGGGATTAATCCAAGAAATGTTTCAAATGTCTACCATTAACAGGAAGCTCTAGCAATTCCCCATCTAAGTCTTTTAGAAAAAAGGTATGCTCACCAATTTTGATATCAACGAGTAAGGGCCCATCCATAATGCATCAAATTTTCCATGCTTTCCCTTTTCTTTATGCCTACTATCCCACAACAAGACCAAATATCCAACATTGAAGGCCCTAGGAGTGAACTTCTTGTCAAAAATAATATCTTGATTTTCCCTAAACTCGACATGTCTTTGATGGGATGCTCTTCTCTCCTCATCAAGCTCAATAATCTGATTGATCCTTGATTCATATGGGCCAAGCTCTTGATCTTCCAACTGTTGAAAAAAATGAAATGAAAATAATTGTAGGGGTAAGGGCGGAAATCCTGAGTTCCATACACTAATTCAAATGGGCTTTTACCAGTAGCTCTTTTAGGAGTTATCCTATCAACCCAAACTACAAATTTCAATTTTCACCCCATTTCTTCTTGTTTTACTCCAAGGTTATTCTAATGATCTTCAACAAATTCTTATTGTTGGACTCAGCTTGTCCATTCCCTTGGGGGTTATAGTTTGAAGAATAAGTCAGATTGATTCCATATTCATTGCACATTGCCATTAAAGGTTTGGCTCTAAAGCACATGGCATTATCAGCTACAATCTTGATTGGGACTCCAAATCTACATATGATTTGATTCAACATGAAGTCCATAACTATTTGGTGTGTTTCCTTCTTGGTGGGGATTACCTCTACCCACTTTGTAAAATAATCAGTGGCTACAAGGATCCACTTATGGCCAGCACTAGAAGGATTTGAAATCTCACCAATGAAGTCCATCCCCCATTACTTGAAAGGAGCTTCAATTGATACAGGATGTAAAGGAAGGGATCCTGAATCTTTTAGTCTTCCAAAGAAATGTTGGCAAATATCACATTTTCTAACCACCTGGGTTGCATCTTTGAAGAGAGTAGGCCACCAATAACCAGCTCTCAAAATCTTATGTGTTATTACTCTTCTAGAAAAGTGTCCTCCGCAAATTCCCCCATGGAAATCAGCAACTATCTTGGGAGCTTCATCTTCAGTTATGCATTTCAAGAGGACACCTTCAGGGTTCTTCCAAGCCATCCCAAGGTCTGTGATGATATATTTTTGAGAAGCCAACTTGAGGGCTATTTTCTGATTTTTATTTAAATGATCAAGAAAACAAAGGTGTCTAGGTAAAATATTATATCCTTGTACCACTCGAGAACTTATCAATTTCCTAAGAATATTTTCCCTTTCTTCTTCTACTTCATTCACTTCTAAAGTCTGCAGGTTGCTCTCAGCCATGAGCTTAGCAAGACCCAAACCTCTTACTAGCTTTGTGGTTTGGATGTCCATATCATACTCCTGCAGCTTGT
The DNA here is from genome assembly GCA_018340775.1 of Taxus wallichiana var. yunnanensis. Lineage (NCBI taxonomy): Eukaryota > Viridiplantae > Streptophyta > Pinopsida > Cupressales > Taxaceae > Taxus > Taxus wallichiana. Next base: position 775,621,123 of record CM031244.1, read on the forward strand.
TTACCCACCTACATCTTTTTCTTGAGATCTCCATCTTTGATAAGATGTCTTTCACCATGGTGTGGGGGACATAAGCAACAACATTTAAACTCAATATATAAGGCCTGAAAAACTTTGTTGCTTTCACCAAGGAAAACACTTTTTCTCCATGATTGTATACTTCAACTCAGCTTCTTGTAAAGCCTTACTAAATAAGGCAATAGGCCTCTTAGTCCCCATTCTCATCCTTTTGCAGCAAACCAAAAGCAATGGTATACTCAAAGGAAAAGGAAAAGATTTGGAAAGGCCTCTTATAGTTTGGGGCTACTAAAATAGGTGCATGTTTAAGTGCACCTTTAATTCCTTCAAAATCTTGAATGACAGCCTCCTCCCACCTGATAACTTGGTCCTTCTTTAGCATGCTTGTGATTGGAAGAGTCAACTCAACAAAGTTGGAAACAAACCTTCTAATAAAATTAATTTGACCAAAGAAAGATTGGATGTCTTTCTTGGTTCTTGGGATAGGTACTTTGTTGATTGCTTCCACTCTCTCAGGGTCTATCATAACACCATCTTTTGACACAATGTGACCAAGAAGCTTGGCCTTTTGTATGCCAAAATGACACTTCTTTGGATTAAGAGAAATGTCATACTCCCTACATATGATCAACATCTTCTCCAAGTGTTGCAAATGATCACCTCTCTGCCTTGAAAACACAGTCACATCATCTTGGTAAACTACAATGAACTCATTGATGTAACTAGCAAAAGCAACATCCATTTCTCTTTGAAAAGTGGCACTAGCATTCATCAAACCAAAGGGCATCCTAACAAAAACATATGTTCCCCAAGGAGTAGTGAATGTTGTCTTAAGTCTTTTTGATTCTTTGATAACCACTTAATTATATCTCGGAGAAACCATCCAATGTAGAAAGCAATTCAGACCCTGTCACAAGCTATAATATATTTTCCATATTTGGCAAGGGATAGTTGTCCTTCATAGATGCTTTGTTTAGATTTTAAAAATCCACACAAATTTTGATGTCTCCGTTCTTCTTTCTTCGCACAAGATTTGCAACCCATGATGAATACCTTGTGGGATGAATGATACCTCCATCTCTCAAATTATTTAACTCCTCTTGAATTTTTACGGAGAGAAGTGGATTAATTGGCCTTTTCCTCTATCTGAATGGATTATTCTTGGCCTTAAGAGGGATCTCATGCTGAAATAAATCTTCTCTATATGCCTTCAGCTCTGAATATGACCATGCAAGGCAGTCCTGATATTTTTTTAACAATTGAAGACAGGATTAGTTTTCCTCTTTGTTTAGACTGCTTCCCAACCAAACATTTCTTGGTTTGTCCTTTTTTCCCAAGTCACACTCTTCCACATCCCTTTAGGTAGACATGTTTCTATTTATAATGCAATCAACATTGTCAAAATTTGACTCAAGTGGAACAAGACCTCTAGGAATGGTGTTTGTTTTCAATTAGATAATGTCTTTCTCAAAAAACATTTCTCTTCCTTCAATCATGCATACCATTGGATCCCAATCAAAATTCTAATTTTCAAACTCACCTTGGTTTTGCAAGAACCTTAGTACTTGAGAATCATCATCAAACACTTTCCAATGTTTGATGTTGTTAGGGACAGCTGGCCTAGTTAGCACTTCAATGTTGTATTCACAATAAGGTGAAAAGGTGGAATTTCCAAATCTAAAACCTAACACTACCAAATTTTCAGCATCAAAATTCAAACTTATATCATGGTGCATAATATTTAAGGAATCAAACATCTCAATTAAATCCCAAACTGATGCTTGTACTGTTTCATACACTGATATTTTGTAGCATACAATTTTCTTATTTTTTTTACAACTAGCTCTGAATCTCCCTTTGAAATTATGTGCTTGAAACCATACTTCCATGCAATTCTCAGACCCAACAACAAGGCTTCATACTCAGCAATGTTGTTGGTACATTCAAAATTAATCTAAAGGAAAAAAACAAATTCTTCCAAGCTAAGATAAATTAGAATTACACCAAGCACCATTTCCAATTTGGAGCAAGCTCCATAAATAGAAAGGTCCATAAGGAGAACATACCTATTCAAGGCACTTTGAATGACCCATTTTGTGTTCTTTTCCATCAGCAAAACCAATGAAATTATCAGCATCAACATCAGCAAACAACACCTCATAGGAAGCATTATTTGGATCCTCAATTAGATGTAACGTTTTCTTTTCTCCATAGAGCTTGAAAAGGATGCCCTCAATGGGAATAGTAGAAAAAGACATGTCCATTTGGACACTCCCTCCAACACTTGCAGCCCACTTTCTTGAAAAAATCATACCCCATTTGGCAGGGCAATCAACAATCACAACATCTAATTTTATATTCCTCTCAGGATAAGATGCAAGCTGCACAACCAAACCTTTTACACAACCAACTACCTACACTTCGTTGAGTGCATAGTAGTACACTATCCATAGGCTACAGTCACTTTGATACCCAACTCATTCATGACTACTAGAGGCATGACATTACATGATGCACCTGGAATAAAACATACAATTGTGAAGTATCCTATCCTTTATAATCAAAGTTGTGAAAAATGGATCAACATTAAATTGGGAATCAACCAAATATGTCCCTATTGATGGCGAATCACAGCACCCCTAAATGTCTACAACTCGATGGGTTGAGACTCTCAGTGCGATTGCATAACATGGAGCTTTTCCAAAGTGTGGGACCTTGTGAATCGGGAAAGCTCTCCGGATGAAGGCCGGTTCCTATTCCTCTGTTCAAATGCACACATAAAAATGCAGAGGGTTTACTAAAAACCTAATCTAACTTTCCAAGGAGACAGGGTAAGAAGATGCACAAAAATAAACCTAAACTAACAAAGGTGATGCACCGAGGAATGAAGAACACCTGTCTTGCCAAATAAACACAAACCATTAAAATGTAATGCAAGATCATGCACATATATCAAAAAATTGTAACTTGAAAGATCGGGAGGATGCAAATGAACATAGAGAGGGTTGAGAATCATCCACAGACATGTGTTATTTTCTCCAAAGATTGATACAATACACTACAAAATGCCAAGAGGCAAAGTTGCATTACAGTTTTAGATGGGAGGTTTGAACTCCACAAATTCACCTACCAAAGAGAAGAAGGGAGGGGAAAAACAAGAATGTTTCCAACCTTTAGAAAGAAGCCCCTCCTTACAATTTATAGGAAGAATGAGAGAGAGTAAATTCCAAATCTCTACCCCAACCACCTCTAGGTTGCATTTAATTCATCTCATTATGGTGGTAGGTGAGAGCCCTAGCAAACCCAAAAAGTGGCGAACTATATTTTGCATTTTTAAGAATTTTTCCCACCCAATTAAAGATATCCAATAGTTGGATAGAGGACCTCGTAAGATTTCTAAAAATTCTAACCTTGCATTAATCCGAGCTCCCTGTGAAAAGTTATGGCCATCTGAATATCTACGCCAGGGTTTGCTTCCTGTCAGTGCTCAAAATGTTGCGCCTCCTGAAGGTGCCATGGCGTTGATCTTTATGTCGACATACTATTATATACATGTCGATATTCATTTTCTATGTGCCTTTTACCTTCGCCATGGGCGCATCCTTTTCGTGTCGTCGACATCCTTGGGCACATCCATTTTCATGTTGCCCTTAATCATGTGCCTTGGCGCATCCATTTTCATGTCGACACCTTTTCATGCGCCTTTTACTCGTGTCATGCGCATCCATTTTCGTGTCGACATCCTTTGCTCATGCGCCTTTAACCTACGCCTTGGGCACATCCATTTTCATTTCGACACCTTTACGTGCACCTTTACTCGTGTGCATGGGCACATCCATTTTCATGTCGACACCTTCTATCATGTTCCTTTTACCTACGCCATGGGCACATCCATTTTTGTGTCGACACCTTTTATCATGCGCCTTTTACCTACGCCATCATAATAAATCAGGAGCTTTGAGTTTCTTTTATTTCCATATTCTTTTTCTTTTATCTATCTATCGGGGGAGATATATACAACAATTTGGTGACTCAACGGGATCACCTACCTGCTAGGTAGAAGATCAGTGGCCTTTTAGCAATCCATTGGGCATGGAGTCATAAGTAATAACCTGAAACCAACTTGATCTCTATCCCGAGCCGATACCAACTCCTTCTCCGAGAGCACCCCAAACTATAGAAATTCAACTTTGAGAGAGAAAAAAACTTTTATTGCAAGCACTTAGGGAAATTGAAACCTAACTACAACAAGACAATGTGCATATGCACTTAGAGGAATTTGAAATCTAGGCTAATATTTACAAGGGTAAACCTTTTCCTTTTAGTAGTAATGTTTAAGGTAGATTCCATTAACCGGAATCGGGAGTTCTTCTCCATCCAATGTAGACAATTGGAAGGCATTACTACTTTTACATCCCGTGACCATGTAGGGGCCACTCCAAATGGCATCAAACTTGGAATGCTTTCCTGGTTTTGCCCGATCTGCATCCCATTTTAGAACTAGGTCCCCTTCCAGAAGGTCCTTGCTCTTGCCTTCTTATCAAACCATCTTTTTACTAAGGCATGATCCTCTTAATCATCTGAACTGCATGCTCTCTTATTTCTTCCAATTCCATCAACTCTGCATACCTAGCCTCCATTGGTTCGAACTCAGACAACTCCAACTACTTCATGAGCTCCAATGTAGGCAATTCTAATGATATAGGAAATACTGCCTCTTTCCCATAGACCAACTTGTAGGGAGAATTACCAGTAGACCTCTTTGGTGTTATCCTGTCAGCCCATAATGCTGATTTTAGCTTGGTATGCCATGTCCTTTGGTTTTCATCCAAGTCCTTCTGATGATCCTTAACAAATTCTTGTTCGTGGACTCTGCTTGTCCATTACCTGCGGGGTAATAATTTGAAGAGGTGCTCAAATAGATTCCATTCTTGATAGCCCATTCTGTAATCTTGGAACCTATGAATGCCAATGCATTATCGATATGATAGTGGTGGCGCACCCGACTCCGGTCACTTATTCCTTCATAAAAGTCTAGTATGTTAGACTCATTTGCCTCTTTGAGTGCTACTGCTTTGGTCCACTTGGTGAAATAGTCCGTTGCCATGAGAATCCACTTGTGGCCTTGGCTTGAGTTTGGGTTGATGACCCCGACGAAGTCCAATCCCCATTGCATAAATGGTTGGTCAACCAAAATTGGGTGCAATGGAAGTGCTACTAGTCTTTCTTTTCTGTGAAGAGTGCACATTTCTTGCACTTTCTTATCCATGTATAGAAGTCACTTTGAACACTATGGGCCAATAATACCTACCTTCATTATCTTGAGAGCATTACTCATGGGGTGAAATGTCCTCCAAATCTCCATCATGAAAATCTTGTAACACCCTCTCAATTTGACCTGTCCCAATGCACCTCAATAGAACTCCATTGATGTCTTTTTAAACAAAACACCATCAACAAGCACATATGGAATGGCTTGTAATCTGAAGTATCTCCTTTTTGATTTTCTCATTTTTGGAGGGCATAGGCCTTCCTGTAGGAAGTGTATCATATTCTGAGTCCAACAAGGAGTGGGCACATCATCATTTTCTGTTCTTGACCATCTTGTAGTACCAAGATAGTCTCTTTTTCATCACTTGCTTTAACTTGCCGACTCAAAGCTAGTTGTTCACATAGTCCTTTTCCACGTACTAGTTTTGTGACCTTGATCTCAATGTCATATTCCATGACACGGGTTATCCATCTGCCGCACGTTTCTCATTCAGATCCTTGTTTAGAAGGAATCCTTGAATCCCATGCATGAGACCAACAATTGGATCTTGTTGTTTGAGACTAGGTGCTTGAATTTCTTTAAACTCCCGATCACTTTGCAAGGACATGTTTTTCAATGAAAGAGTACCTAGTTTCGTATTCCTCCAAGCCTTGACTGAAGAAAGTAACTAGTTGTTCTAATCCCTCTTTGTTTTGTTGTACCAAGATTGTAGAAATTGTGTCTCCACCACCGAAGGCATATAGCATGAAGTCCTTGGAGAAGTCTGGATTGACGAGAGTCAGAGCTTGAGATATAGCCTCTTTTATTGCCTCAAAACTTGCCTTGCCTTCAGATGTCCACTTAAATGCCATGCTCTTCTTCAACATCAATGTTATTGGCTTTATGAGAGATGCAAAAGTTTGGAACAAACTGCTATGGACAAAATTGATCCTTCCCAAGAAGCTTTGAAGAGCCTTCTTGTGATTTGCAATGGCAACGCTCGAATTGCTTCAACTCTTTCTAGGTCAATCGTCAACCCTCCTTTGAAACAATATGGCCTAGAAGTTTTCCTCGTGAGCCAAGAATATGCATTTTTTGGGATTTAATGATACCCCAAATCTTCTACACCTCTAAAATACCTGCCTCAGATGGAAGAGGTGATCCACTACATTTTTGAGAATACAGTGATGTCATCAAGATATATCAGAACTATTTTATTGATCAATCCCTTGAATGCCATATCCATTGCCCTTTGGAAAGTGGCTCCAGCATTTGATAGTCCAAATGGCATCTTCTTGTAGGCATAGGTGCCCCATTTGGTAGTGAAAGCCATCTTGAAATGGTCATCTTCTTTCACCATTACTGATTATACCTTGAGTAGCCATCTAGGAGAGAGAATCTCTCCAAACCAGATACTACTTGCAATATTTGTTCCATTGAAGGAAGTGGGTAATGGTCTTTGAGAGATGCCCTGTTGAGGTCTCGGAAGTCCACACACAACCTGATTTCTCCACTCTTCTTCCTAACCAGAACCAAGTTTGCAACCCATCTTGAGTGCTTGATCGGGAATATAATGCTTTCCTCTATTAGCTTGTTTAGCTCTTTCTTCATTAGAGGCTCAATGTGAGGGTTGACTGGTCTCTGCTTCTGCCTGATGGGCTTAGCATCTGGATCCAATTCTATGGTATGTTGTGCCAACTTTGGATTGAAACCTCTTAAGTCTTCATAGCTCCAAGCGAAGACATCTAGAAATTCTTGGAAAAGTTGTATGAAATCTGATTTCTCTTGCTCAGTGGCCACTTTGCCAATTTGAAGTGTTTTGCCTTCCCCAACTAGAATTGGCTCTGAATCTTCTCTCTTGACCTGTATGTTAGCCTTTTCCTTACGGAACTGGTCGTTAGGGTTGAAGATAGACTCCAATGTTACTAAACCCTTAGGAAGCTTGTTTGTCCATAGCTGCACTACTTGATCCCCATACTACTGCTCTAATCTGTCTTGATTCCTAGCTGAGAATTCAGCCTCTTCTTGTAAAAAATTGACGATCTGTTGATCGTTCTCAAACACCTGCCAGCTTGTGTTATTATCTGGAACTGTTGGCCTCACAATCACATGGATATGTGGTTGTGTTTTTCCCTTCTGATGTTGTCAACCACATCAAACGTTGCTCCAACTACTGCGAGCCTATCCACGACTTCATTTTTCTTCTTGGGTATGGATATGATGTTGAAAGCTTTGAAATCCTCAATGAGGTCCCATACCCTATTCTTTTAGTTCTTCAACAGGTCATTCTTTGTAGCATGTTGTCCCCTGACTTGATTGACGATGATTAGCTCGCTATCTCCAAACACCTGCAAGTTCTTTATGCCCTTTTTCCTAGCCCAATGAAGTCCATGAATCAAGGCCTCATATTCAGCTGTGTTGTTTGAACAGGAAAATTGGAAACAAAAAGATGAATAATATTTGATGCCTTAAGGTGAAACAAGCATAACTCCTCCTCCTACACCTTGCCTACTCCTTGATCCATCGAAAAATAATTGCCATACCTCATTGTCATCCTTATGGTCTAGTTTGGTGATGCTAGGAATAGGCTGGTTTTCTTCATGTATGCAATAAACTCCTAGCTCAGATTCTTCTATTTCTTGGTAGGGATCAAAAGCATGTACCTTGCTTGCCCATTCATCAAGAGTCAAATCTGGGATGCTTCCAACTTTGGTGTTAGTTTCATCTGTGTTTGGATAATCTTCTTGATCAAATGCTGAATAGTTGGCATTGATTTGGCTTGGAGTATGAGGCTCAATATGAAATTTTGCAATTGGTTCGGATCTGATTGTGACCTTAGTACCATATCTTGTTCTGAACAACATGTGTGACCAATCAGCAGATAAGTAGCCTCCAATTCTAGCTGTGAAATCCCTTGATAAGCATAGGGCAAAGAGTGGTGGAAAATCTATCACTGACACATCTTGCAAAATGGTAACGTTGGGGCATGCATGCAAGATAAGATTCAAACCTTTAATCACTCCCACCATTGCTACTGCTGTCCCATCCAATTGCACTACCCCTTTGATATGAATTCATATTGGAGACCCAGCTGATCAGCTATTTGCTTGGGCATGATAGAACTACTTGCCCCAGAATCAATCATGCAATTGTGTACTAGTTTATGTGATTAATGAAATTATAGAATGGAGGGCTTCAAAAATTACCTTTTGTTTCCATGATTCCCTTCAAAATAATATCGGAGATTTATTGAGGACATTCTCTTTTAACATATCACTTACATGGTTTTGAAGAGATTGACCAATTGTTGAAAAACCTTCATGGCAATACATATTCCTATAATGATCTCTTTGGCCCACATGGATAAAGATTCCCATCATTTCGATATAATCACATTGTTCTCTTCTTCATTTGATCGTGATCTATACAATGGGGATTAAAGATCTCTTTAGTGTATTACATTGCCTTGAGGAATAGCAGTCTTATCTTTGCAGAGAAGATTTTCTATATGCTATATTTGAGCTAGGCGTTATAAGTTTTGGGTAGGTCCTTCATGTTTGGAACGTATTTTGCTTGCGTTCACACCTTAGGAGTGATGGAAGGTTGGCATATAGTGTTATTTTTGTGTTTCTCAGATATGAATGCGTCCATGATTGCAACTTAAAGGCGTGAGGATTTGAGCGGTTCATTTTTCTACACAACTATTCTAAGGCCCATAATTCTCATTGTTTTGGTGATAAACTTGGACTCTTGGCATGGTAAATCCTCCCATCAAGAGAAAACAACGAGATCTCCAAAAAGGTGAAAAATTGGTTTTGGAGTCACCTCGAAAAGATTCGAGTCAGAAAATCTCCAAACTATAGGATCTCATTCAATTAATTTTGGCATAAAGACGTGTTGATCCAGGCATGCGAGCTCTTCTCCTCGTACACATGTACAACTGGAACTCAACGAGGTCTCTGCAAATTACTACTAAAGTGATTCGGATGAAATTATGGCCTACAAATGGTGTGCATGTAACCTACCGCTACGCCTCCATGACTGTTACCTGCATTGGATGCACGAATTCATTGGTTGCTGTGGAATTCTTAGCGGTCTACCAAAACTCCTACCTGGCATCATTTGTTCCATTGAAAAAATTCCAAAACATTCCCGATAAGTGGTCTATATTCTCATTTTATAAAGTTGAATCAATATAGAAAAGTGTAGATTACTTTTATCTATATTAGTGTGTCTACTTATATGTGAGTCAATTTAATAATATAGATCAATATTAGGTGTTCGGTGGTGTTAGTTGATGGTGTATAGGTATTTTGTGTTTAAATATTTTGTTGATTGTGTAGTCATGTTGTTTAGTCTGTCAATAGTCGACATTATTATCCTATCATTTGTCAGTTTTAGTCATTTAGTATTCTCTAGGTGTCAATATATTTGAGTTTGTCATTAAGTCAAGTCAATTTGTATTGTAGTGTCCTTGTCAAAAAAATCATCAAATCTTTGAGTTATTGTCAAAAGTTGTAAAAAAATGTCTCGTTGTTCAATAATTGGATGCATTTTCGGTGTTACCCGATGTCTAGAAAAAAATAAAGTGTTTCACATTGTGGGAGGGAAGAAAAGAATAAACAATGTGGAACAGATTGAGCTTCATATCCAAATCCACTGAGCTAGCAAGCGATGAAATGACAAAAGGCATCGGAGGTTGGAGGTCATTCAAAATACCTCTCATCGGCACTCGATGAAGGCCATAACTTTTGCATTTCTGGTCACATTTTTATGGTGTATTTGCTTTGGCTTGTGTGTGGTGTGCTTCTTGTCATAGTTCTAGTATCAAGTGTTCTTGTTTGCGTGTTCGAGATTGATAAGTGGAAATTTTACATTGAGGGGCCAACATCATTCCAATGTTCCATTTCCAAGTGTCAAGTTTTTCTATGTAATTAAGCATGGTCATCATTCTATGTTATTCCCTATAGTGAGATGTGATGAGGGATGAGAATAGCCTTTTGCATAAAATATAATGATGTGGTTGTAGGTAAACCACTTAAATCCTTCATTTGTGGTTTGTCAAGGAAACCATTTCAGGATTTCCATTTTCCCTGGTCTTTCCCTTCCATTTTTCTATAAATCACTTTGTTGGTTTATGGTAAACCAGAGTTTTCGAAAAAACCATTCTCGGTTTGTGGTCAAAATTTTTGTGAACCATCCTTGAGGTTTTATCATCTGGACTCACTAGATCATGAGTGATGCAAGTATAAGGCGTGTTTTCCCTTATCTTGTAAGGGGTGGAATGTTAGGAAATTATAATATTAGTGCTCCATTAAGTTTATTTGTGATATCATGAAAATAAAATACCGGAGAATATTATTGTGTGAGTGTTTTCAACTCACTTACATAGTAGTTTTAGAGAGATTTGTGGGAGTGTTGTTGAACAACCTCCTTGTTTTCTAGAATATTGTTCTATTATGTATGTTCTTGCTCCAGGAAACATTAGAGTGAATATGCTTATCATATTTTGTGAATGCATTTTGCTAGATTTATGGAGATGATTAATGAAACATAGAATGGAGGGTGCTTAAAAACTTTACCTTGTTGTCTTCCATGATTCCCTTGGTGAGCAGCATTTGTGAGGACATTCTTTTCGCATATGGATCACTGGTTTAAGTGTGACCATTTTCATGCATTCTCTCTCTTTGGTCCCTTGGATAATTTCCCAGATTAGATATTCACATTTGTCTTCTTCATTTGATCAATGATGCTTAAATGGGGATGAAACATCTCTTTGTTGTCATTTAGTCTATGCATTCCTTTCTTGTGCATGGGCAGCAACAACTAGCATTTGAGTTGGTTTAGAAGGTGGTTTGGGCTGTCCTTGCATGTTTGGAGCTGTATTTTGCTTACCGACACCTTGTGGAGTGATGGAAGGTTGTAGATCACTTGGAGCCAATGACTGCCCTTCACCAATATTCCTCTTCTTTGATCTTGTGTTAGTTGCTACACTCTAAGAAATTGTTTGATTCATGCCACAAAAATCCTCAACTTGCCAATTCACAAGTGTGGTATCATTTGGAGCTGTGTTTTGCTAAGATGTCCCTTGTTGCTGATTTGTTTCTTGACTCACTTCACCCTCTACACCAGTAGTTGTCACCATCAAGGCTTGGTTCAAAGCACCATTGAAGCACATAGATTGGTTGTGAGGTTCATTGCATGGGAAACACCAATCATACTCTTGAGCTATGTTGTTTTTCACTGGCACTAATGCTTTAGAAGTAGATGCAACATTGGGGTTATATGATGAAATGGTCTATTAGTGGGAGGCCTTACTTGGCTTTGATTTGCAGCTGGATTGGGTGGCCTATTGGGCTGGTATGGGCCTATTAGCACAGTGCTTGAGCTTGAGGCTGATAAGAAGGTCTAAAGCACTTTGAGCTTGTTGTCTTTTGATATGTCACCAGCTCATTTCCCAAATTTTGTTTCATAACCTCTGGAGTTCATTTGAAGCACTAGAGGATGAAGTAGAAGTTTCATTTGAACTTTGATTTCTAGGAGGGGAATAGGAGCCAAAGTGGGTGTTGAATAGTTCTTGGATTTTCTAAGTTTGGATACAAGGGCATGGGAGGCCTAGGAGCCAGCTTACCAGCTTGAATAAGATAGTTTTCAGCCCTAATGGCAATGCTATAAGTAGCAGGTAAGGTTGTGCCTCCCATAGATTGAATTAACATAGAAATATCAAAATTCAAAGCTTTAAGATAATATAGAAAAGCACCTTCAGCTGTTGGCCTAACGGCCACTGGAATCCTATCCCAAGACCTTTGAAATCTGAAGTTGAAGTCAGTCAGCTGCTCATTGGGAGCTCTCTTGATAGTTGTCAATTGTTCTAGTAGAGACAAATTGTCTCCCTTTTCTCCAAACTACTCATGGAGAACTATGCATAACTGATTCCAATTTTGGATAGAACCAGCTCCAAGGCTCCTAAACCATTGCAATGCCTTCCCTTTGAATGAAGATGCCAACAATTTGACAGCAACATCCATTTCATTTATCTCATGGATTACACAAACGTTAGCAATGTCTTTGACATGATCACCAGGAGTGGTATGATTTTCTCCAGTGAAAAATGGAATGTTCTTCAATGCTACAATTGGAACTGGATTCTGTGCATTGAGGGCAAGTGGGCTCTACCCGGTGAAATTGACAAAGGGATTTGGTGGTAGATGTGCCATTATGATTGGCCTAAGAACCCTTGTTGATTGGATGAAAGGTCTACCAGGTGGAGGTGTAGACAAAGTCCGGTTAGGTGGAGATGGTGATCTTTGTGGTCTTCTTCCTCTCCTTCCTCTGCCAGTGATAGCTGCAAGTGGACAAATAGCCCCTCTTCTCGAGTATCAGACCTGGTTTGAATTCTTCTCATGTACCTGGGCAACTTGTGCTACTATACCACTGAATTCTATCCCTTTGGAGTCACCAGATGTGTTAGAGAATGAGCCTCAAAAGGCTAGATTTTGCCAAGTTACACACCAAACCTGACAATATTAAAAATAGAAAATAAAACTTGAAGGACCCGGAAGATACAATTCTTCAATTCAGTTATCGGGTTTTGTTGTGTAACTACTAATCCCTGAAAGGTATAGGTGAAACTTAGGTCATGCAAGGCAACTTACAAAACCTAAAACACACTGTGTTGGAACTTGGGACATGCTCAACACCTGGGAAAACCCGAAATACTAAAAACTATGAAATTTTGAAAGTCAAAATCTCAAAAACTAAGAATACCCTTTTGAAGATTATCCCTCGATCTATCAATTGGTGAAATTTTGACTTGTTTTGAGTAAGTTAAGCCCTTGAAAATCGATTTCAAAGTTCATCCTGGAAGGTGAAAAATCTAAAATTGTAAAACCTATAATTTCTTAGTCCAAATTTCTTGAAAATTCCTTCAAATCTTATGGAATGACCTCTTGGTCCCACTAGGCATGCCAAAAATTTTGATGGCAATCACAACACCCCTGAATGTCTGCAACTCGATGGGTTGAGACTCTCAGTGCGATTGCATAACATGGAGCTTTTCCCAAGTGTGGGACCTTGTGAATCGGGAAAGCTCTCCTGGATGAAGGCCGGTTCCTATTCCTCTGTTTAGATGCACACATAAAAATGTAGAGGGTTTACTAAAAACCTAATCTAACTTTCCAGGAGAAAGGTAAGAAGATGCACAAAAATAAACCTAAACTAACAAAGGTGATGCATCGAGGAATGAAGAACACCTGTCTTGCCAAAAAACACAAACCATTAAAATGTAATGCAAGATCATGCACATATAACAAAAATTGTTGTGAAAGATCGGAGGATGAAAATGAACACAGAGAGGGTTGAGAATCATCCATGACATGCGTTATTTTCTCCAAAGATTGATACAATACACTACAAAATGCTAAGAGGAAAAGTTGCATTACAGTTTTAGATGGGAGGTTTGAACTCCACAAATTAACCTGCCAAAGAGAAGAAGGGAGGGGCAAAACAAGAATTTCTAACCTTTAGAAAGAAGCCCCTCCTTACAATTTATAGGAAGAATGAGAGAGGGAAGAGAGAGAGAAATCCAAATCTACCCCAACCACCTCCAGGTTGCATTTAATTCATCTCACTATGGTGGTAGGTGAGAGCCCTAGCAAACCCAAAAGTGGCGAACTGTATTTTGCATTTTAAAGAATTTTCCACCCATTAAATATATCCAGAGTTGTATTTTGATAGGGACCTTGTAAGCTTTCCGGAAAAGTCTAACCTTGCATTAATCCAACCTCCTATGAAAAGTTATGGCCATCTCAATATCTATGCCGAGTGCAGCTTCTGTCGGTGCTCAAAATGTTGCGCCTCCTGAAGGTGTGCCTTGGTGCATTCATATTTATGTCGACATACTATTACATGCACCATGGGCGCATCCATTTTGTGTCGACACCTTCTCATGTGTGCCTTTTCCTACGCCATGGGCACATCCATTTCGTGTCGACACCTTATGTCGTGCGCCTTTTACACTGCCATGGGCACATCCATTTTTGTGTCGAAACTTTCTATCGTGCGCCCTTTACTGCGCCCATGGCGCATCCATTTTCATGTCAACACCTTCATCCATGCACCTTTTACCTCGCCCCATGGGTGCATCCATTTTCGTGTCGATACCTTCTATCGTGTGCCTTTTACATGTGCACCTTTTGTGGCGCATCCATTTTCCATTTCGTGTCGACACCTTCATTGTGCGCCTTTTACCTATGCCATTTCATGCATCCATTTCACGCGACACCTTCACGCCATTTTCATGTGCACCTTTTACCTGCACCATTTCAATAAATTTTAGGGTCTGAGTTTCTTTGATTTACATACTCTTTCGTTTATCTATATCTACCCAGGGGAAGATATATACAATAGTCCCCAAATATACCTCGGGTGTATCTCCAAGATCTTCTACTACTAGTGGTGTTTCAAAGTCAAGAATGAATTGAGGAGGAGTCTCAATATCATTTACATTTCTTCCTGGAGTGACCTCCTCTTCCTTGAACCTCAAGTACTCAAATGCTCTTTTCTTATGCTCGGGAATTATAAACAACTCAATGATTGGAACACTCACTTTAATTTGGCTCAATACTTGGGCTATGTCATAGGGGATACTCTTTGGCAAAACAACATTAGAAGGGAGACAAGAATATTCATTAGATGGAAATGGATTCTTGGTAGCTTGGGCATGAGGAGGGCTGTAATTTTTGTTTGGGACAACAAAGCTTTTAGCAAGTGCTTCTTTCTAGGAGCTTCTTTTGGAATCCATGTGAGCAAGGGTGTTTTAGGTTTGGCTTGAGGCCCAACTCCCTTAACAACTTTGCTTCTAGTGTTATAGTCCTTCTCTTGAGCTACAACAACATTCATCAACAATTTTCTTTCTTCCTCCAAGGTATACCACCATCATACTTCTTAATCATCAATGCTCTCAAGTATTCAAAGTCATTGTTAGGAATTTCAAAAGCTTGCACTACATCAACTTCAAGAGCATGATGGGGAGAAAAATTGTACCGTGTTGATGTAATCCTAAAAGGTAGCAGCAGTCCTAGCACTTATTACTTCAGTAGATGTTGCTCCTCCTTGTGATCTTGAAGAACAGCCCACCATGCAAATATCATCATCAGTTCCATCCTCATTATCAGCTTCATCAACCTATTGGTCCACTTCACATGGAGGATGAGGAAGAAAACATCTATCACACCAATCCATATCAGCAACCTCTTCAACAACAACAACCCTAGTAGTTAAGGGATCAGGTAACACTCTTCCTTCACGTGCTTGAGGATGTCTATTTGTAGACCCCATAGGTCCTTTCCCTCTATCATCTGCCCTTTGATCACCCCT
The DNA here is from genome assembly GCA_018340775.1 of Taxus wallichiana var. yunnanensis. Classification (NCBI taxonomy): domain Eukaryota; kingdom Viridiplantae; phylum Streptophyta; class Pinopsida; order Cupressales; family Taxaceae; genus Taxus; species Taxus wallichiana. The sequence goes on from CM031244.1 coordinate 775,636,769, forward strand.
AGGATGATTGCCAAATATATCTTGTGCTTGCTACCTAGGCTGACCTTGTGAAGTCTTCCCAATTCCCTTCTCAACTCTTGCCAACTTGTATGAGGATTTCTTTGAAATCCCCTGCCAAAGTTTTCACAACCTCTTCTAAATCAACACCTTTTCTAGCTTGAGGTTTTTCAGGGTTTATCAATTTTACACCATATCTCTTGAGAGGTTTCCCAACAGCCTTGATATTATTTTCAATTTGAAGTACCATGGTGAAATATTGTCTTATATTGGTTGGGTTATTGTCTCTTAGGTAATAGGCTACTTTCTTATCAAATGCATCTGCATATTTGATTAAACAAGATTCATCACAAATCTTCAAACCAAAAAGGAAGCCTTCTCAAATTTTTGTTAAACCTTGTGTTGAAGTCATGGAATGATTCATTAGGTTTCTTCTTGATATTTTCAAACTCGGATAAAAGAAATATAGGATTAGTCTTGTCACCATATTACTGACCTAAATGTATTTTTCATTTCAGTCCATGAATCAATAGAATTATCGGGTAGAGCCTTATACCAATCCTAACATCATCTTCTAGTGTATGAATAAACAATTTGACGTACACATCCTCAAACTCTATCTCAAAATATTCCATCATATTATCAAAAGTTTGAGATGTTGATCACCGATAATAGCATTGTTACCTTGGAATTTTGGCAACCTATTTACGACATCTTGTGGGAAAACATTTGGGTAACCATTCATTCCTCTAAAATTTATAGGACCAAATATGTTAACAACAAATGGAGGTCTAGGTGAGTCCTATTGATTAGTGGGGGTGATCTTGGAGGTGAAAAAAATTTGATGACGAGTTAGAGGTCTTTGGGAATGGGAATGAAAACTTCAAAACATATCTCTCTTAAGGGATCTCCTTCTTGATGATCTCTAACAAATTTAGAAAAACAGGAGAAGATTTAGGAACAAGCCTTTCAAATGCACAAGAAGGTCCCTCACCTGATGGGGATTTCAAATCAGCAATAGGATTGTCTGAATCAGATCCACTTGAAGAAGAATTGTAGTCCTCAATAACAGGCTTGCTCACTTTCAAACTCAACAATAGGGATCTTCTTTCTTGCAGTCAAGTCTCCACAACCTTCCACACTTTTCTTCCCTCTAGCTCTAAGTTTCTTGAATCTGTAAACAACTTCTTAGTAGAATCCTTGATGAAGAGAGATCTTCTTCCTTCCAGTTTTACGGGACTAGCAACACAAAAGTAAATGACATAAGGGTAAGACAACTGGTATTTTCAAGATCAAATCAACATAGAGTCGCCACTAAATAATTTCACCTTAGTTGTGAAAGAATGCACTAAAATACTTCTTCAAATATTTACTAGCATTGAAAATATTGTCAAACTTTACAAATCAAACCTTCTTCTTCTTAGATAAATCAATCACAATGCAACCAATGTGTATAAACTGCTGGGAAATGAAAAAGGGCAGACAGAGCTTGAAACTTTTGCTTAAAACTTGTAGATATAAAGCATAGAATGATATTTTAACAATGTAACAGCTCAAAAAATTGAATACACAAATTCTCAAACTCTTCAAACACTTCACAAACACCAAGAAATTCCAAGAAGTCCCTGGCAATGGTGCCACTCGTGTTGGTATCCAAATTTGTTCTCCTTTTCAGTCTGAGCAGCACCATAGATATGTCATGGAGCTTAAAGACATATTAGACCATGTTGTATGTCATTGGTAGTTTGGGGATATGGTTTAGGCTTCGGCACTCGAGGTTTGTGGAGAAATGGATAGCACTCCAATAGGACTTGATTTTGTCCTAGCTGTTTTAGGTTGTGCCTTGCAACCAAGGTAAGAGGACCTGTTTTGTAACCTTGTAATGGTGAAGGAGATGAAGATGTCCTTCTCTTTGCTTGAAATTATATGATGGAGACCTTGATGAAAACATGATCAACACCCTAGATCTGAACTCTCACAAGTTGTCACTTCTCAAAACATGGGTATGTTCTCAAAACAAGGCAAAGGTTACTAGAGACATTGGAAATCCTGATCTGTTATGCATACTTTTGAAAATGGATTTTGATCTTCTATGGGTATATAAATGTAAATTAGGGGTATTACATGATAGGATATTTCTTTTTTTAGATGATTTTGGTGGGTGATTGACGGAAAAATTGGGATAGATAAGATATTTGACAATCTCTACAATATTTGAACAACTATCAAATGAAATGCCTCAAATAATTAGGATGTTCTTTGACCAAGCATAGGTACCATGGAATCCCGAGTTGCGCTCTTCACACAATATTTGAGAACTTATCACAAAATCTTGAAGTAAATAACTCAATTAAAATAAAAAATCCTTGATCAAACCATGCACTGTTATCCAAAATTCACCCCCGGGTAATTTTGATAACATACATCGAAATATTCAAGTCGGGAAAATTGATTGATTTAGGGCAAAAATCATGTTTCTAGGGTCCCCTTAGATTTTTTCTAACTCCCCGAATCTAAGAAGGAAAGAGCAAGCTCTCACGAGAAAATGTGAAAAAGTTGCGAGAGAAAGGCATGAGGCTCGGGCCAGGAAAAATCATAAAAATGGCTAAGTCCTAGTCCTAGGGGCGGTCGGGACATTTGGGACATCTAGGCGTGGATCGGCCGAAATGCCTCCCGGCGGCCCATGAAGCAAAGGGACATCTGGGACAAGAGTACGCGAAGGGCGCGGAAAGCAGTTCGGCCGAAAAGAGGAAGAAAAATGACTAAGCTATGCGGCGGGACAGTTCGGGACAAGAGTACGCGAAATCGCGAACCGGCCAAATCAGCCCGAAATGAGAACAAGCGATCTGGAAGCAATTGGGACATTTGGGCGTGATGACGTGAACCGGCGGTTCACCGAAATAGAAAGTTCGTCTTTGGGACATCAGGGACAAAGGGGCGCGGGCGGATCGCGAAGGAGCGAAAGCCAATCAAACAATGCCACGTGTCATCGGCCAAATGAGGGATGAGAAGCCCATTTCGGGCGGATCGGAAGTTTTGGCCCAAGCGATTTGGGACATCAAAGGGACATAAAGAAGACGCGAAGGGCGCGAAGGAGCCGAAAGGGCCGAGAACCACCGAGATCACGACACGTGTCGCGGGAAAGGTCCAAAGGTCAAGGGAAAATTTTGAGGGTCAGCCTAAGCCAATCAAAGAGGACACGTGTCCTATGGAGCAGGGGAATGCGGAGCTCGGGAAGGAGTTGGAGAATTTGGCATGAGTTTTGGCCGAAAAGCTAAAAGCCAAGGTCTGCCCGCGCGCCCTGTCGGCCAATCAATGCATGCCAACGTGTCCAAGTTTAAGGGGCCCACAGAAATTTCAAAAGAAAGCCCACTGAAAGGTAGAGGAGAGAGAATCACACAACCAATCAATGCGTGCCATGTGTCATCCAGTGGCAGAGCGCGGGAAATATTTCAAAACACGTTTTCACCTATTTTGTGCCCTAAAACTTGAGACCTCCATAACTTTTGATCCAGAGCTCGGATTTGCGTTCTTTATATCAGCGAAAGCTTGTGAAATTCTCTACATGATTCTGGGATCAATCTCGAATTTTGGTGCAGTCTGGAGAGAGAAAATTGAGAAACACCTCTGACGCGTGATATGGCGAGCGGCGTTTCAACAACCAGTTTAATGCACATGGGTCGCATTCTTCTTGACATGGCAAGTGATGTCTCGACCACCGATTTTAATGAAGAATGCATTTTGGTCAATGGTTGGGCTACTTACACGTTTTCCTATGTTTTCTGTCTCTGGCTCGACCCATGCATTGTATAAAGCGATTTGGCTCATTTTAAGATATAAACAAGTTGTTCATCTTTTCTGCTCTACCCTCCCTTCTTTTCTTCTCTAGGGTTGAAAATGGAGCTCGAACCTCCTCCCTTTCTCTGTAATGGCATTTTTGCCTTTTACTATTGAAATGATGTTACATGCAAACTTACGGAGCAACAAAACGTGTTTTGTGATGCATCATCCATCCATCCTTGCTCGTTTTTGCTTGTTCTCTTCTTGCCTCTCTTCATTGCGGTATTTGTGCATGTTTGAATGTTCATTGCAGGTTTGGAGTTTGTGTTCATGGAGTTTTGGGACATTTTACGTGTGAAATCTATCCTTGGGCTGTGATGCATCTGTCCATCCTTCCCATTGCTCACCTCTCTTTGTCCCATGGCGGAGTTTTGATAGATGTTCAACATTCTCCTTCTACAGTGTATCACCGTTTTAGTGTAGGCTTTTGTTCTTTTCCTTTCTCTCTCTCTCTCTCTCTCTCTCTCTGTCTCCTTGGCATGGTTAGATTAGGATTAGATTAGCTTGCCTGCCTTTGGAATAGCTTGTGGCGGTAGTTTAGGAGTAGGAACCGACCTTCTCTGGAGATTCCTCTCTCGGTTTCACAAGTCCCACACTTGGAGAGAGGTTTCCATGTTGTGCAATCACCTGGATGCCAGTGATCAACCTACAAACGATCTGCATCCGAGGTCTTTGTGATTTTGCACTGATTTTGGCACGCCGGTGGGACATCACGAAGTTAGAGTTTCATCTTTGAGAGGGTGTCTCATTATCAAATAGAAAATATTAAGCCACCGTGCGACCACCAGACATTTTGCACGGGTGGGACCTTAGAGGTCTTCCACTTCATCTTTTGCGGTTGGTGTGTTCTGTGAAGATTTCAGCCTTTGGAGGCACTTGCAAACACATCGGCGACTCCATCGGTCAACAACCCATCTACGAAGTTGCGAGACCTTCCTTTCCATTCATTTTTATTCATTTCCATTCCATCCTTCTTTCCATCTCTTTCATTCTTTCATTCTATGAAGTTGTGCAATCATGACTTCATTTCCATCATGGAATTCACATCAACAACAACAGGTATATCACACCTCCACATGTTTTACAAATCCTCCAAATCAGCATTTTGAGCAGATTTAAGATCGGTATGCATACCCATATGAGCAGTTTGTGCCAAAGTCAGTTTGGCTATGGAGCTTTCAAGAGCAAGGGTGTGCATACAATGAAGACCATCGAGATCCAAGATGTTGAGTCTGTTGGAGAAATCCAAAAGATGGAGGTAAAGATGGTGCGATCCCGAGCAACAGCTCAAATGAGAGCTTTGGAATCGGTTATAGGACTCCTTGTCCATGGGAGGCCCTTTTCCAGACACTTCAGCCCTCGAGAAGCTGGACTTCATGATAAAGATGCTGCCCCAACTTACACAATGGACGAAGAAATAGAGGTGTATACATTTGGTGTTGAACAACCTTGTCAATGGGTAAGTTCTACACCATCATCCTTTTCTCTTCCCATTACTCAATCTGCATCATCTCATTTGGACTTGCAAATTTTAAACTCTCCATCTGCTGTCCCAAATGTTGATCCCATGTCTCCACCTCTCGGTCTTCCAACACACCTCAATTCTTCTTTCCTTTTTCCTTCTAAGCAGTCATCCCTCCCACAGAGCTAAATGAAATACCTCCCACTCCAAAGAAACAAGAGGTTTCACCTCCTCCACCACCACAAAAATTGTCAAATCGGTTGAGTTCTGAACCCATCCCTCCTCTTGCATTCCCAATTCCATGTGGGGAAGAAGAAATTGCAAAATTCAGTCATCGAGGACAGCGAGAGGAAGAGCGAAAAAGAAGAAATGATTAAGAGCTTAGTAAGTTTGGCTGCCAAATTTGGGATGACAAAGATCCCTTGATGGTTAAACCTACGAAGAGGCTAGGGTTGGAGAACGGGGTGGTGGTTAGGACTGATTTTGTTGCAGCGGGAAAGAAGAAGATCTTGCAGGTCCCAACTTGTCCTCTAGAGCGCGAGAATGAAGAGTTTGACTTGACAAACTTCATGCTTTGGAGGAAGAGTTTTATCAAGAGCAAGATTGTCTTCAAACAGTAGAGGAAGGAGAAGCTGCTCCAAATCCAAAGAAGAGAGGAGCACAATCTAGGCTGTGGAGGAGAAAGTGCAGATCGAAGAGCTTTGAGCACAAAGCAGGCTACGGGAGAACCTTCAGTTCTTCTTTCTACTTCACCTCTCTCAAGTTCCAGTGCTGAAGAGGAGTTTGACCTCTCAAACTCAATGTTGAAGGAGAAAAGAAACCATGGTGGTCAAATTCTGAGATCAAGAGGACACCATGGAGGAAGTTGAACATTTGCAGCGGCGGGACAGCCATGAGGCGGTTTATCATCGATTTGGAGGACTGTTTTGATGGAGAAGAGCCGGTTGAGTTTCCACCATTCTCTCTTTCATCATCCACATTCCAAACACAAGAGTCTGTTGTCATGAAGGAGAACATTCATTTGCAGCAGCCTGCATCTTATAACAGCTCTTTGGAATCAAGATTGGAAGATTTTAATCTTTCATGTTCTTCATTGGAGGAAGAGAAAGGACAAAGGAACTTCACCATTTCTTCCACACCATCCATTCAGGAGGGTCTACAAGAGAACTCCATTCTTGGAGTTGAAAATCAGGGCAATGGGCATACTCAAAGGATCAGACCTTGCCCAATCAGGTATTTGGCTTCATTGGAGCCAAAGGAGAAGTCCTGACCAGTCATGCTTGCTTGAGCATGAGGGTGAGCTCTGAAAGTACCAAGGATCAGGTGTCATACCTCTTGATCCAAATGCGAGCAACTAAAAGAGGTATTGAATTTGCTTTCAGATGATACCTTGATGATTTGGGTGGAATACCGACTTCTTGTTGATTTTCCTCACTCATCTAACAGCCATGATCAGCTCCAAATCAATTGCATGGCTGCCACTTTTGAAGAAAGGAAGCTATTTCTCACAACCAATTGCGGGGTTTGTTTAGCTTGCCTTTTTTCGATTAGAGTAGAGTAGGTAGGTTTGCTTTCGTGAGAAGAAGTGCTTGTGCACACTCTGCATGTTCCATTTGGAGCATGTATGATTTTCGATTACATACATAGTTTTGGTGTTGCTGGTTTTGCTCTTGCCGATTCGTTTGATGGCATTTTGGTGAGAACAACTCCATGTCCGGTGGGTTTCAAGTGGCTCGGAGGAAGGTTTTCAAAGTTCGAGATCAGTTTTGGGCTTCTGACTCATGACTCCATGCCCAATGGATGCTTGAGCTCAACCGATCACTTCATCTAGCGGGTGAGATGACCCCAGAGTCGTCCAAATTGTTATCAAAATTCACCCCGGGTAATTTTGATAACATGCATCGAAATATTCAAGTCCCGGAAAATTGATTGATTCGGGGCAAAAATCATGTTTCAGGGTCCCCTCAGATTTTTCTAACTCCACGTAGAAGAAGAAAGAGCAAGATCGAGAAAATGCGGTTACGAAAAATCGGCAAAAATCATAAAAATGGCTAAGTCCTAGTCCTAGGGGTAGTCGGGACATTTGGGACATCTAGGCGGATCGGCCGAAAAAGCCTCCGGGCGGCCCGTGAAGCAAAGGGACATATGGGACAAAGTACGCGAAAAGCGAGCGCGGAAAGCCGGCCGGTAAAAGGAAGAAAAAGCGACTAAGCTCTTGCAGGCGGGACAATTCGGGACAAGAGTACGCGAAATCGCGAACCACCGGATCGGCCAAAATGAGAACAAGCGATCAGGAAGCAATTGGGACATTTGGGCGTGATGATGCGAACCGGCCGGTTTAGCAGAAAGCAAGAAAGTTCAATCTTGGGACATCGGGACATCAGGACGAAGGGCCACGGGGCGCGGATCGCGAAGGAAAGCCAAAGCCAATCAAACAACACCACGTGTCATCGGCCAAATGAGGGACGAGGAAGCCCATTTCGGGCGGATCGGAAGTTTTGGCCCAAGCGATTTGGACATCAAGGACATAAAGGCGAAGGGCGAAGGAAAGCCGAAAGGGCGAGAACCAGCGAGATCACGACACGTGTCACGGGGAAAGAGTCCAAAGGTCAAAGGGAAAATTTTGAGGGGTCAGCCCCGAGCCAATCAAAAGAGGACACGTGTCTTATGGAGCGGGAATGCGGAGCTCGGGAAGGAGTTAGAGAATTTGGCAAGAATTTGGCAGAGTTTTGGCCGAAAAGCTAAAAGCAGTTTTGCCGCCGCGCCTGTCGGCCAATCAATGCATGCCACGTGTCCAAGTTTAAGGGGCCCTGAGGAAATTTCAAAGAAATCCCACCCGAAAGGTAGAGAGAGAGAATCACGCGATCAATCAATGCGTGCCACGTGTCATCCAGGTGGCGAGTGCGGGAAAGATTTCAAAACACGTTTTCACCTGTTTTGTGCCCTAAAACTTCAGACCTCCATAACTTTCGATCCAGAGCTTGGATTTGCATGTTCTTTATATCAACGAAAGCTTATGAAATTCTCTACATGATTCTGGATCAATCTTGAATTTTGGTGTAGTCTGAGAGAAAAATTGAGAAATGCAGCTCGACGTGATAATGGCGAAGCGGCGTTTGGAACCGGTTTTAATGCACATGGGTCGCATTCTTCTTCAGCATGGCCAGAAGTGATGTCTCAACCACCGATTTTAATGAAGAATGCATTTTGGTCAATGGTTGGGCTGCTTACATGTTTTCCTATGTTTTCTGTCTCCTGGGCTCGACCCATGCATTGTATAAAGCCAGATTTGGCTCATTTTAAAAGATATAACAAGTTGTTCATCTTTTCTGCTCTGCCCTCCCTTCTTTTCTTCTCTAGGGTTGAAAATGGAGTTCGAACCTCCTCCCTTGCTCTGTAATGGCATTTTTGCCTTTTACTATTGAAATGATGTTCTGTGCAAACTTCTGGAGCAACAAAACGTGTTTTGTGATGCATCTGTCCATCCTTGCTCGTTTTTGCTTGTTCTCTTCTTGCCTCTCTTCATTGCAGGTATTTGTGCATGTTTGAATGTTCATTGCAGGTTTGGAGCTGTGTTCATGGAGTTTTGGGACATTTTCTGTGTGAAATCTATCCTTGGGCCTGTGATGCATCTGTCCATCCTTCCCATTGCTCACCTCTCTTTGTCCCATGGCAGTTTTGATAGATGTTCAACATTCTCCTTCTACGGTGTATCACCGTTTTAGTGTAGGCTTTTGTTCTTTTCCTTTCTCTCTCTCTCTCTCTGTCTCTCTTGGCATGGTTAGATTAGGATTAGATTAGCTTGCTGCCTTTGGAATAGCTTGTGGCGGTAGTTTAGGAGCGGGAACCAGACCTTCTCTGGAGATTCCTCTCTCGGTTTCACAAGTCCCACACTTGGAGAGAGGTTTCCATGTTGTGCAATCACACTTTGGATGCAAAGTGATCAACCTAGAAACTGATCTGCATCCGGGTGATTTTACTGGCCCTAGCATGCCCGTGGGACATCACAGAAGTTAGAGTTTCATCTTTCAGAGGTGTCTCATTATCAAATAGAAAATCTTAAGCCACCGTGCGACCACTAACAGTTTTGGCACGCCCGGTGGGACCTTAGAGGTCTTCCACTTCATCTTTTGCAGGTTGGTGTGTTCCTGTGAAGATTTCAGCCTTTGGAGGCACTTGCAAACACATCTGGCGACTCCATCTAGTCAACAACCCATCTCTGAAGTTGCAGACCTTCCTTCCATTCATTTTCATTCATTCTCCATCCATTCTTCCTTCCATCTCTTTCATCTTCTTTCATTCTATGAAGTTGTGCAATCATGACTTCATTTCCATCATGGAATTCACATCAACAACAGCAGTATATCACACCTCCAACATGTTTTACAAATCCTCCAAATCAGCATTTTGAGCAGATTCAAGATCAGTATGCATACCCATATGAGCAGCATGTGCCAAAGTCAGTTTGGCTATGGAGCTTTCCAAGAGCAAGAGGTGTGCATACAATGAAGACCATCAGATCCAAGATGTTGGTCATTTGGAGAAGATCCAAAAGATGGAGGTAAAGATGGTGCGATCCGAGAACAACTCGACTCAAATGAGAGCTTTGGAATCGGTTATAGGACTCCTTGTCCATGGGAGGCCCTTTTCCAAGACACTTCAGCCCTCGAAGAGAAGCTTGGACTTCATGATAAAGATGCTGCCCCAACTTGCACAATGGATTGAAGAAATAGAGAAATAGAGGCCTATACATTTGGTGTTGAACAACCTTGTCAATGGGTAAGTTCTACACCATCATCCCTTTTCTCTTCCCATTACTCAAGCGGCATCATCTCATTTGGACTTGCAAATTTTAAACTCTCCATCTGCTGTCCCAAATGTTGATCCCATGTCTCCACCTCTCGGTCTTCCAACACACCTCAATTCTTCTTTCCTTTTCCTTCCAAGCAGTCATCCCCTCCACAAGAGCTAAATGAAATACCTCCCTCCTCCAAAGAAACAAGAGGTTTCACCTCCTCCACCACCACAAAAAATTGTCAAATCGGTTGAGTTCTGACCCATCCCTCCTCTTGCATTCCCAATTCCATGTGGGAAGAAGAAATTGCAAAAATCAGTCATCGAGGACAGCAGAGGAAGAGAGCAAAAAAGAAATGATTAAGAGCTTAGTAAGTTTGGCTGCCAAATTTGGGATGACAAAGATCCCCTTGATGGTTAAACCTACGAGAAGAGGCTAGGGTTGGAGAACAGTGGTGGTTAGGACTGATTTTGTTGCAGCGAAAGAAGAAGATCTTGCGGTCCCAACTTGTCCTCTAGAGCGTGATTGAAGAGTTTGACTTGACAAACTTCATCTTTGGAGGAAGAGTTCATCAAGAGCAAGATTGTCTTCAAACATAGAGGAAGGAGAAGCTGCTCCAAATCCAAAGAAGAGGAGCACATCTAGATGTGGAGGAGAAAAGTGCGAGATCCAAGAGCTTTGAGCACAAAGCGAGGCTACGGGAGAACCTTGATTCTTCTTTCTACTTCACCTCTCTCAAGTTCCAGTCTTTGAAGAGGAGTTTGACCTCTCAAACTCAATGTTGAAGGAGAAAAGAAACCATGGTGGTCAAATTCTGAGATCAAGAGGACACCATGGAGGAAGTTGAACATTTGCGGCGGGACAGCCATGAGGCGGTTTATCATCGATTTGGAGGAGCTGTTTTGATGGAGAAGAGCGGTTGAGTTTCCACCATTCTCTCTTTCATCATCCACATTCCAAACACAAGAGTCTTTGTCATGAAGGAGAACATTCATTTGCATCAGCTTTGCATCTTATAACACTCTTGGAATCAAGATTGGAAGATTTTAATCTTTCATGTTCTTCATTGGGAGGAAGAGAAAGGACAAAGGAACTTCACCATTTCTTCCACACCATCCATTCGGGAGGGTCTACAAGAGAGACTCCATTCTTGGAGTTGAAAATCGAGGCAATGGGCATACTCAAAGGATCGGACCTTGCCTAATCGGGTATTTGGCTTCATTGGAGCCAAAGGAGAAGTCCATGACCAGGTCATGCTTGCTTAGCATGAGGGTGAGCTCTGAAAAGTACGAGGATCAGCTTTGTCATACCTCTTGATCAAATGCGAGCAACTAAAAGAGGTATTGAATTTGCCTTCAGCTGATACCTTGATGATTTGGGTGGAATACCAGCTTCTTGTTGATTTTCCACTCATCCTAACAGCCATGATCAGCTCCAAATCAATTGCATGGCTGCCAATTTTGAAGAAAGGAAGCTATTTCTCACAACCAATTGCAGGGTTTGTTTAGCTTGCCTTTGCTTCCAGTTAGAGTAGAGTAGGTAGGTTTGCTTTCAGTAGAAGAAGTGCTTGTGCACACTCTGCATGTTCCATTTGGAGCATGTATGATTTTCAGTTACTGTACATAGTTTTGGTGTTGTGCTTGGTTTTGCTCTTGCCTGATTCGTTTGATGGCATTTTGGTGAGAACAACTCCATGTCCGGTGGGTTTCAGTGGCTCGGAGGGAGTTTTCAAAGTTCGAGATCAGTTTTCAACTCATGACTCCATGCCCAATGGATTGCTTGAACTCGATAACTTCATCTAGCGAGCGAGATGACCCCATTTGAGTCGCCAAATTGTTATCAAAAATTCACCCCAGGGTAAATTTTGATAACATGCATCGAATTTCGATTCAAGTCCCGAGGAAAATTGATTGATTCGGGAAAAAATCATGTTTAAATGGGTCCCCTCATATTTTTCTAACTCCCCGGCCGAAGAAGGAAAGAGCAAGCTCGAGAAAATGCGAAAAAGTTGCGGAAGATAGGCTCGGGCGGAAAAATCATAAAAAATGGCTAAGTCCTAGTCCTAGGGGCGAGTCGGGACATTTGGGATATCTGGGGCACGGATCGGCGAAATGCCTCCAGCGGCCCGTGAAGCAAAGGGACATCGGGACAAGATTACGCGAAAGGGCGCGAAAGCTTGATCCGATCGGCGAAAGAGGAAGAAGAAAATTGACTAAGCTCTTTGGCCAGGACGATTCGGGACAAGAGTACGCGAAATCGCGAACCCGGCGGATCGGCGAAATGAGAACAAACAGTCCGGAAGCAATTGGGACATTTGGGCCGTGATGGCGAACTTGACCGCCAGGTTCGGTTAAGCAGAAGAAAGTTAAATCTTCGGGGACATCCGGGACGAAGGGACGCGCGGGACGCGGATCGCCGAAGGAGCCAAAAGCCAATCAAACAACGCCACGTGTCATCAGCCAAATGAGGGATGAGGAAGCCCATTTCGGGTGGATCGGAAGTTTTTGGCCCAAGCAGTTTGGGACATCAAGGGACATAAAGACGCGAAGAAGCGCGCGAAGGAGCCGAAGGAGGCCCAAAGGGCGAGAACCAACCGAGATCACGACACGTGTCGCGGGAAAGGTCCAAAGGTCAAAGGGAAAATTTTGAGGGTCAGCCTAAGCCAATCAAAAGAGGACATGTGTCCTATGGAGCAGGGAATGCGGAGCGGGAAGGAGTTGGAGAATTTGGCAAGAGTTTTGGCCGAAAAGCTAAAAGCCAGTGTTGCCGCGCCCCTGTCGGCCAATCAATGCATGCCATGTGTCCAAGTTTAAGGGGCCCACAGGAAATTTCAAAGAAAGCCCGCCAAAAGGTAGAGGAGAGAGAATCACGTGACCAATCAATGCGTGCCACGTGTCATCCAGGTGGCAGAGCGCGGGAAAGATTTCAAAACACGTTTTCACCTGTTTTGTGCCCTAAAACTTCAGACCTCCATAACTTTCGATCCAGAGCTCGGATTTGCACGTTCTTTATATCAACGAAAGCTTGTGAAATTGTCTACATGATTTTGGGATCAATCTCGAATTTTGGTGTAGTCTAGAGAGAAAAATTGAGAAACGGATCTGACACATGAGCATGGCGGAAGCGGCGTTTCAACAACCGGTTTAATGCACATGGGTCGCATTCTTCTTGACATGGCGAAGTGATGTCTCAACCACCGATTTTAATGAAGAATGCATTTTGGTCAATGGTTGGGCTGCTTACACGTTTTCCTATGTTTTCTGTCTCCTGGGCTCGACCCATGCATTGTATAAAGCCAGATTTGGCTCATTTTAAGATATATAACAAGTTGTTCATCTTTTACTCTCTCCCTCCCTTCTTTTCTTCTCTAGGGTTGAAAATGGAGTTCGAACCTCCTCCCTTGCTCTGTAATGGTGTTTTTGCCTTTTACTATTGAAATGATGTTCTGTGCAAACTTTTGGAGCAACAAAACGTGTTTTGTGATGCATCTGTCCATCCTTGCTCGTTTTTGCTTGTTCTCTTCTTGCCTCTCTTCATTGCAGGTATTTGTGCATGTTTGAATGTTCATTGCAGGTTTGGAGCTGTGTTCATGGAGTTTTGGGACATTTTCTGTGTGAAATCTATCCTTGGGCCTGTGATGCATCTATCCATCCTTCCCATTGCTCACCTCTCTTTGTCCCATGGCAGTTTTGATAGATGTTCAACATTCTCCTTCTCTGGTGTATCACCGTTTTAGTGTAGGCTTTTGTTCTTTTCCTTTCTCTCTCTCTCTCTCTGTCTCCTTGGCATGGTTAGATTAGGATTAGATTAGCTTGCCTACACTGGAATAGCTTGTGGCAGGTAGTTTAGGAGCAGGAACCAGCCTTCTCTGGAGATTCCTCTCTCAGTTTCACAAGTCCCACACTTGGAGAGAGGTTTCCATGTTGTGCAATCACACTGGATGCCAAAGTGATCAACCTAGAAACCTGATCTGCATCCAGGGGTGCTGTGATTTTGCACAACAATGCCTAAGGTACCCCAAAAGGATTACAAGACATCTCTAGAAATCAAGGAGGAGGTAGAGTGATTTTAAATTTGTTTATCTCCTTATCGAGATGAAGGCTCTTGAATATGAGATTGCGAATGCCACTAAACTATAACCTAGAAATGGAGATCTGTGTGATTTCTAAAGACTTTCAATGCAAGATTACAACAAGAACAAAGAAAACTATTTACAAGAATTTAAAAATGATAACGAGACCATATTGCCCAAAGAAACCACATATTTAATTCAAAACTTCCTAGATTGAACAAAGAGGGGAGATTTACATGAACTATCTCGGAGTTGATGGCTATACACTTATAAAAAAATCACATACATGAATTTCCAACACATGAGACATTACCCTAGTTCTTTGGTGGATTTCCCATAAAATGAGCTTTCTCCGAGAATTTGCTCATGATTTTCAACTCCCAACCTTTACATTTTCTCCAAAATGCATTATATACCTCATGCCACATTGGAGCCTTCTTTCGCAACCAAAGAATATGCCATGGGATCAAGTTTTTTATAACAATTCCTCATGATTCAATGAAAATGACATCAAACAAAAAACCACTCGCGAGTTGCAGTGTGCCCAAAAGATTAAATTATTATAAATATCTAGATCATTATCCATCCACGGAGGCATGTTTTTTCATCATTGAGGCATGCAAACACGCTTGCTCTCATCATTTCACTTTTTAAAACTACCTCTGCAATTTTGATTTTTTCATTTCACGTGTTTACTCGGGCTGGGGCAAATATTATTTCAAAAACACCTCAAATCAAAGAATTAAGCCATGAAAGTGATGCCATGATCTAGGAAGGCCAAGACGACACAAAATCACTATAAATTTGATGAATTTTGATGCAAAAATCATAATTCCAAGCTTCTGGAGCTCCCATGGTGAAAAACAAATGAATGCACAACAATTGTCAATCTTATTCATCTTTGTCCATTAATCTGGGGCTCTCCACGTGTCAAAAAACAATTGGGACCGAAATTGGGATCATTCTTGACTTTTCCACATTTTTGGAAAAATGGAAAATTTTGACTTTTTCTCCACCCCTTCACCCTTGAAATTTAGAATTGACACGTGACATATGGTGGGTCCCATTGAAATCACGTTTGATTATTCAACGCATTTGGAAATTTTTTTGAAATGGGAAAAATTTCACCTTTTTCCCCATGCAGGCCCGCACCTTTAAATTTTTTCCTTGCCACGCAGCTCCTTGTGATTCATGGCTGGCCAATGCATCATCAATTTTTATTTTGAGTATTTTTGGCAAAAGGGAAAAATTTCCTTCCTGCCTCCACTCGGCCCGCCGACCCGCCTTGCCCTCTACCATGCATCTATCTCTCATTTTTTGAGGAACCATGGGCTTAATCTTAATTTTACTCCCTTTAATCTAAGGAAAAAGTTTTAACTTTGTCTCACGTGGTCCGTGCCTCAAAACTATCCCCGCCATATGGTGCTCTTCTATTCGTTGTGGATCCAAGTCTTCCTTTCTTCCTTCAAACCTCCCTTATAATTTTTCATAATTCACAAACTTCAATGTTAACACATGTCCCCCTTTGACCCTTAAAATGTTACACGTGTCCACTCGTTATTGGCCACGGGCTTTCGGGCCAAAAATTTTTATTATAACCTTTTTGTGAAAAAGGGAAAAAATCCCCTTTTCCCTCTGTTTGGTTCGACCCGACCAGCTCTGCGCCGCATTTTGTCTTGCCATGTGTCCTCCTCTAATTGGAGCATGGTAAAATTGGTTTTGAAACTTTATAAAATTAGAGCCAAAAAACTCTAAGTCCCCCACACTGCATCCCTTAGCCAATGAAAACATGCCACGTAGGCAATTTGGAAAAAACGGGGCCTCGGGCCCGAAAATGCCCCATTTGCTTGAAAAGGCGAAAAATGAAAAGTTAGAGCACCTCCCCGCCTTTCCTCAACCAATGAAAACCCACCACATTGCCAATACCTTTTGAGGATGAATTTGATGGGAAAATGACACATGTCCGATCATCAAAATTAACAAAAATTCGGGGAAGCCCTAGAATTGAAAATTTTCACCAAGGATGGCTAATTTTTGATTTTGTATCAATCGAAGCATGATTTTACAACATTTTCAACATTGGGATTGGATTTTAAAATGCAAACAAGTATGAATTGATCAAATTCAATTTTTCACGACCGGTAAAGGAAAAATGACATAGCTAAGTGAAATTGGAAAAACTAGGGCACAAAAGAGGAAAACTTGGAATATTCCTTTCAAATTAGGGCAAAACAACAAGTTTGTGAGAATTTTTAAAGCATTTAAGTGGAGGAAGAATTTCAGACCATCAAATTAAAAGGTAAAATGTTTTTGAGCACATCTGATTTGGAAAAATTAGGGCAACATGGTGCAAGCTCAAAAATGGCACAATAGAAGGAATAAGAAATTGGTGCCATTTTTGAGCTTGCACCATGTTGCCTAATTTTCCAAATCTGTGTCCTCAAAAAACATTTTTCCTTTGAATTGATGGTCTAAAGTTCTTCCTCCAATTGAATGCTTTAAAAATGCTCACAAACTTGTTATTTTCCTAATTTGAAAGGAATATTCCAAGTTCGCCTTTTTTGTACCTAGTTTTTCCAATTTAATGGGCTATGTCATTTTTCCATTGGCGATCATGAAAAAATTGAATTTGATCAATTCATACTTGTTTGTATTTGAAAATCCAATCCCAAGGTCAAAATGTTGTAAAATCATTCTTCAATTAATTCAAAATAAAAAAATTGCCATCCTTGGCGGAAAAATTGAATTCTAGGGCATCCTTTGAATTTTTACATTTTGACGGTCATATGGGCATCATTTTCCCATCAAATTTATCCTCAAAAGGTATTTGGAACATGACAGTTTGAATTGGCTGAGAAAGGTGAGGGAGGTGCTCTAACTTTTCATTTTTCGACTTTTCAAAAAAATGGAATATTTCGGGCCGAGGCCCCGCTTTTTTCCGAATTGCCTACGTGGCATGTTTTCATTAGCTGAGGGGATGCGGGTGGTAGGGGACTTAGAGTTTTTTGGCTCTAATTTTATAAATTTTCAAAACCAATTTTGCCCCCGCTCCAATTAGAGGAGGACACGTAGCATGCACTGGGCGACGTGAAGCGGGCTCGGTAGGGCTCAGCGAGAGGAAAAAGGATATTTTCCTTTTTCACAAAAAGGTTAAAGTAAAATTTTTGGCCCGAAAGCCCATGGCCAATAATGAAGTGGACACGTGTAACATTTTAAGGGTCAAAGGGGGGCACAGGTCAACATTGAAGTTTGTGAATTTTCAAAAAATTGTAAGGGAGGTTTGAAGGAAGAAAGGAAGACTTGGATCCGTAGTGAATAGAAGAGTGCCACATGGTGGGGATAGTTTCAGAGGCGCGGGCCCACGGAGACAAAGTTGAAATTTTTCCCTTGGCTTAAAGGGAGTAAAATGAAGATTAAGCATGTGGTTCCTCAACAAATGAGAGATGGATGCGTGGGAAAGCAAGGTCGGCTCGGAGGTAGAAGGAAATTTTTCCCTTTTGCAAAAAATACTCAAAATAAAAATTTGATGTGATGGCCCGCTAGCAAATCACAAGAAGACACGTGGCAAGGAAAAAATTAGAGGTGTGGGCCCATGGGGTAAAAAAAGTGAAAATTTTCCCAAATTCAAGAAATGGTCAAAATGCGTAGAATTGAAAGTGTGATTTCAATGGGACACACCATATGCCACGTGTCGGTACCAAATTTCAAGGGTGGAGGGCTGGAGAAAAAGTCAAAATTTTCCATTTTTCAAAAAATGTGGAAAAGTCTAAAATGATCCCAATTTACGGTCCTAATGGTTTTTTTGACACATGGAGGGCCCAAATTAAATGACAAAGATGGATAATATCGACGGTTGTTGTGAATCCTTTTGTTTTAACTACCATGGGAGGTCCGAGAAGCTTGGAATCATGATTTTGCATCAAAATATATCAAATTTATAGTGATTTTGTGTCATCTTGGCCTTCCAGGGTCATTGACATCACCTTCATGGCTTAATTCTTTGATTTGAGGTATTTTGAAATAATTTTTGCCCAACCTTGAGCAAACACGTGAAATGAAAAAAATCAAAATTGTAGAAGGTAGTTTTAAAAGGTGAAATGATGAGAGGAAGGGTTTTTACATGCCTCAATGATGAAAACATGCCTCGGATGGATAATGATCCGTATATTTGTAATAATTTAATCTTTTTGGGCACATTGGGCAACCTGCGAGTGTTTTTTTATTTGATGTCATTTTAATTGAATCATGAGGAATTGTTGTAACAAACTTGATCCATGGCATATTATTTTCTTGGGAAAGAACACTCCAATGTGGCATGAGGTATATAATGCATTTTGGAGAAATTGTAAAGGGTCGGGAGTTGAAAATCACGAGTAAATTCTGAGAAAAAGCTCATTTTCTAAGAAATCCACATAAGAACCAGGTTAATGTCTCATGTGTTGGAAATTCATGTATGTGAGTTGGTTACAAGTGTATAGCCATCACACAACTCTGAGATTATTCATGTAACTCTCCCCTGCTGTTGAATCTAACAAGTTTTGTGTTAAATATGTGTTTTCTTTGGGCAATATGGTCTCTTTTATCATTTTTAATTGCTCTGTAGATAGTTTAATTTGTTCTTGTTGCAATCTTGCATTGAAAGTCTTTAGAAATCACACAGGATATCCATTTCTGGTTGATAGTTTAGTGGTATTTGCAATGTCATCTTCAGAAAATCCTTCATCTTATAAGGAGATAAACAAATTTAAAATCACTCTACCTTCCTTGACTCTTTGCAAAGATTTCTTGTAAGCCTTTGAAATACCCGAGGCATGGTTTGATCAAGGATTTTTGTGTTTAATTGAGTTATTTACTTCAATATTTGTTGGTAAGTTCTCCAAGATTGTGTGAAGAGTGCAACCTGGGCTTCCATTTGTGCCTCTTCTGGTTGAAAGAACATCCTTATTATTTGAGGCATTTCATCTGATAGTTGTTCAAGTATTGTAGAGATTGTCAAAGATTTGATCCATCCTAGTTTTCTTGTCAATACCCTACAAAAATCATGTAAACAACAAAGATCCTATCATGTACTACCCCTGATTTGCATTTTGTACACCCATAGAAGATAAAAATCCATTTGTAAAAGTATACATAACGGTCGGGATTTCCAATGTCTCTAGTAACCTTTGCCTTGTTTTGAGAACATACCCATGTTTTGAGAAGTGACAACTTGTGAGAGTTTAGATCTGGGGTATTGATAATGTTTTCATCAAGGTCTCCATCATATAATTTCAAGCAAAGAGAAGGACATCTTCATCTCCTTCACCATTACAAGGTTATAAAACAGTCCTCTTACCTTGGTTACAAGGCACAACCTAAAACAACTAGGACAAGATCAAGTCCTATTAGAGTGCTATCCATTTCTCCACAAACTTGAGTGCTAGCTAGACCATATCCCCAGCTACCAATGACATACAACATGGTCTAATATGTCTTTAAGCTCCATGACATATCTATGGTGCTGCTTAGACTGAAAAGGAGAACAAATTTGGATACCAACACGAGTGGCACTATTACTGGGGAATTCTTGGAATTTATTGGTGTTTTTGAAGTGTTTAAAGAGTTTGAGCATTTTTGTATTCAAGTTTTGAGATGCTACATTGTTAAAATATCATTCTATGCTTTAGATCTGCAAGTTTTAAGAAAACGCTTTCAAGCTCTGTCACCCTTTTTTTTCATTTCCCGGGAGTTTATACACTTTGGTTGCATCGTGATTGATTTATCTAAGAAGAAGAAGGTCTTATTTGTAAAGTTTGGCAATATTTTCAATGCTAGTAAATATTTGATAGAATTATTTTAGTGCATTCTTTCACAACTAAGGTGAAATTCATTAGTGGTGACTCCATACTAATTTTATCTTTTAAATACCGGTTGTCTTACCCTTCTATCATTTAGTTTTTTGTTGCTAATCCTTGCAGAACTTGAAGGAAGAAGATCTCTCTTCATTAAGGATTCAGCTAGGAAGTTGTTTACAGATTCAATAAACTTAGAGCTAGTTGGAATAAAAGTGTGTAAGGTTGTTGGAGACTCAACTACCAGAAATGAGATCCCTATTGTTGAGTTTAAAAGTGAGCAACTTGTTATTAAGGACTGAAATTCTTCTTCAAGTGGATCTGATTTAGACAATCCTATTGCTGATTTGAAATCCCCATCAGGTGAGGGACCTTCTTTTGCATTTGAAAGTCTTGTTCCTAAATCTGCTCCTCTATTTTCTAAATTTGTTAGAGATCATCAAGAAGGAGAGCCCTTAAGAGAGATTTGTTTGGAATTTTTCATTCCCATTCCCCAAAGACCTCTCACTCCTCATCATATTGTTTCACCTCCAAGATCACCCCCACCAAACAATATGGCTCAGCCTAGACCTCCATTTTTGTTAACACCTTTGGTCCTATAAATTTTAGAGGAATGGATGGTTACCCAAATGCTGTCCCATAAGATGTTAGAAATAGGTTGCCAAAATTCTAGGGTAATAATGTTATTACTGGTGATCAACATCTCAAACTTTTTGATAATATGATTGAAGATTTTGAGATAGATTTTGAGGATGTGTATATCAAATTGTTTATTCATACACTAGAAGAGGATGCTAGGGATTGGTACAAGGCTCTACCTGATAATTCTATTGATTCATGGACTGAAATGAAAAATGTATTTAGGTTGCAATATATGCGACAAGATGATACTAGATTTCTTTTATCTGAGTTTGAAAATATCAAGAAGAACCCTAATTAATCAATCATGACTTCAACACAAGGTTTAACAAAACTTTGAGAAGGCTTCCTATAGGTTTGAGGCCTTGTGATGAATCTTGTTTAATCAAATATGCGAGATGCATTTGATAAGAAGGCAGCCTATTACCTAAGAGACAAGAACTCAACTACTCTAAGACAAGATTTCACCATGGAACTTCAAATTGAAAACAATATCAAGGTTGTTGGGAAACCTCTCAAGAGAGATGGTGTAAAATTGATAAACCTTGAAAAACCTCAAGCTAGCAAAGGTGTTGATTTAGAAGAGGTTGTGAAAAATTTGGTAGGGGTTGTCAAAGAAATCTCATACAAGTTGGCAAGAGCTGAGAAGGGAATTTGGTAGACTTCACAAGGTTAGCCTAGGAAGAAAGCACAAGATAGATTTGGAAATCATCCTAGGGGTGATCAAAGGGTAGATGATATAGGAAAGGACATATGGGGTCTAAAAATAGACATCCTCAAGAACGTGAAGGAAGAGTGTTCCATGATCCCTTAACTACTAGGGTTAATTGGTGTTGAAGAGGTTGCTTTGATATGGATTGGTGTGATAGATGTTTTCTTCCTCATCCTCCATGTGAAGTGGACCAACAAAGTTGATGAAGCTGATAATGAGGATGGAACCCGATGATGATATTTGCATGGTGGCCTATTATTTAAGCTCACAGGAGGAGAAACATCTATTGAAGTAATAATTTCTAGGACTACTGCTACCTTTTGGGATTTCATCAAACGGGTACAATTTTTCTCCCCCATCATGCTCTTGAAGAGTATGTAGTGCAAGATTTTGAAATTCCTAACAATGACTTTGAATACTTGAGAGCTTTGATGATTAAGAAGTATGATGGTGGTATCCCTTCGGAGGAAGATAGACAATTTTTGATGAATGTTGTTGTAGCTCAAGAGAAGGACTATAACACTAGAAGTAAAGTTGTTAAGGGAGTTGGGACTCGAGCCAAAAATTAAACACCCTTGCTCACAAGCATTCCAAAAGAAGCTCCTAGGAAAGAAACACTTGCTAAAAGCTATGATGTCCCAAACAAAAATTACAGTCCTCCTCATGCCCAAGTGACAAGAATCCACTACCATCTAATGAATCTTCTTGTCTCCCTTCCAATGTTGTTTTTTGAAAGAGTGTCCCTTATGACATACCCCAAGTATTGAGCTAAATTAAAGTGAGTGCTCCAATCATTGAGTTGCTTAGAATTCTGAGCATAAGAAGAGAGCATTTGAGTACTTGGGGTTGAAGGAAGAGAAGGTCACTCCTGGTAGAAATGTAAATTTTTTGAGACTCCTCCTCAAATCATTGTTGACTTTGAACCACCACCAGAGTAGTATAAGATCTTTGAGAGACACCTGAGGTATATTTAGGGACATATTTGGTTTATTTACAATTAAATGTTGATCCATTTTTCACAACTTTGATTATAAAGGATAGGCTACTTCACAATTGTATGTTTGATTCCAGTGCATCATGTAATGTCATGCCTCTAGAAGTCATGAATGAGTTGGATATAAAAGTGACAACAACCTATGGAAAGTGTACTGCTATGGACTCAAGAGAAGTGCCGGTAGTTGGTTGTGTAAAAGGTTTGGTTGTGCAGCTTGCATCTTATCCCGGAGGAATTTAAAATTAGATGTTGTGATTGTTGATTGCCTTGCCAAATGGGGTATGCTTTTTTCAATAAAGTGGGCTGCAAGTGTTGGAGGGAGTGTTCAAATGTACATGTATTTTTCTCTGTTCCCATTGAGGGCAGCCTTGTCAAGCTCTATGGAGAAAAGAAAATGTTACATCTAATTGAGGATCCAAATAATGCTTCCTATGAGGTGTTGTTTGCTGATGTTGATGCTGATAATTTCATTGGTTTTGTTGATGGAAAAGAAAAGAAAGGGTCAGTCAAAGTGCCTTGAATAGGTATGTTCTCCTTAGACCTTGCTATTTGATGGAGCTTGCTCCAAATTTGGAAATGGTGCTGGTGTAATTCTGATTTCTCCTAGCTTGGAAGAATTTATTTTTTCCTTAAAGCTTAATTTTGAATGTACTAACAACATTGTTGAGTATGAAGCCTTGTTGTTGGAGTCCGAGAATTGCATGGAAGTATGGTGTCAAAGCACAACATTGCAAAGGGATATTCAGATCTAGTTGTCGAACAAATAAGAAAATTGTATGCTATAAAAAATTAGCATATGAAATAGTACAAGCATGTAGTTTGGGATTTAATTGAGATGTTTTATTCCTTCAATACTATGCACCATGATAGAAGTTTGAATACACTGCTCGACAAGTTGGCACCGCTGGGTTCTAGATTTGGAAATTGCACATTTTCACCTTATTGTGAATACAACATTAAAGTGCTAACTACGCCAGCTATCCCTGACAACATCAAACATTGACAAGTGTTTGATGATGATTCTCAAGTGCTAAGGTTCTTTAAAAACCAAGGTGAGTTTACAAATCAGAATATTGATTGGGAGGCAATGGTATGCATGATCAAGGAAGAGAATTTTTTTGAGAAAGACATCATCCAATTGAAAACAAACACCATTCCTAGAGGTCTTGTTGCACTTGAGTGAAATTTTAACAATGCTGATTGCATCATAAATAGAAACATGTCTGCCTAAAAGGATATGAAAGAGAATGAATTGGGAACAAAGGAAAAATCGAAGAAAAGTTTGGTTGGGTAGCATTAAACAAAGAGGAAAAAATATCCTATCTTCAATTGTTAAAAAAATATTAGGACTGTCTTGCATGGTCACATTCAGAGTGAAGGCATATAGAGAAGATTTATTTCAGCATGAGATCCCTCTTGAGGCCAAGACTAAGCCATTCAGATAGAGGCAAAGGCCAATTAATCCAATTCTCTCCATGAAAATGTAAGAGGAGTTAAAGAAGTTGAGAGATGGAGGTATCATTCAGCCCACAAGATATTCATCATGGGTTGCAAACCTTATGACATCATAAAGAAGAACAGAGACATCCGAATTTTTTTGGATTTAAAAAATATAAACAAAGCATCCATGAAGGACAACTATCCCTTGCCAAATATGGAAAATATGTTGCAGCTTGTGACAGGGTTTGAATTGCTTTCTACATTGGATGGTTTCTCCGGATATAATCAAGTGGTTGTCAAAGAATCAAAAAGACTTAAGAAAACATTCACTACTCCTTGGGGAACATATGTTTTTGTTAGGATGCCCTTTGGTTTGATGAATGTTGGTGCCACTTTTCAAAGAGCAATGGATGTTGCTTTTTCTAGTTACATCAATGAGTTCATTACAGTTTACCAAGATGATGTGACTATGTTTTCAAGGCAGAGAGGTGATCATTTGCAACACTTGGAGAAGATGTTGATTAGATGTAAGGAGTATGAAATTTCTCTTAATCCAAAGAAGTGTCATTTTGACGTCTGAAAAGGCCAAGATGCTTGGTCACATTGTGTCAAAAGATGGTGTTATGATAGACCATGAGAGAGTGGAAGCAATCAACAAAGTACCTATCCCAAGAACCAAGAAAGGCATCCAATATTTCTTTGGTCAAATTAATTTTATTAGAAGGTTTGTTTCCAAATTTGTTGAGTTGAATCTTCCAATCACAAGAATGCTAAAGAAGGACCAAGTTATTAGGTGGGAGGAGGTTGCCATTCAATATTTTGAAGGAATTAAGGATGCACTTAAACATGCACCTATTTTAGGAGCCACAAACTATAAGAGGCCTTTCCAAATCTTTTCCTTTTCCTCTGAGTATACCATTGCTTCGTTTTTCTGCAAAAGGATGAGAATGGGGCTGAGAGGCATATTGCCTTATTTAGTAAGGCTTTACAAGTAGCTGAGATGAAGTATACAATCATGGAGAAACAAGCATTTGCCTTGGTGAAAGTAACAAAAGTTTTTAGGCTTTATATATTGAGTTCAAAATTTGTTGCTTATGTTCCCCACACCATGGTGAAAGACATCTTATCAGATATGGAGATCTCAAGAAAAAGATGTATGTGGGTGAACAAGTCTGCAGGGAGTATGATATGGACATCCAAACCACAAAGCTAGTTAAAGGTTTGGGTCCATCTAAGTTCATGGCTAAGAGCAACCTACACACGGGGAAGTGAATGAAGTAGAAGAAGAAAGGGCGGATATTCTTGGGAAATTGGTAGTTTTGAGTGGTACAAGGATATAATATTGTACCTCGGACACATTTGTTGTCCCGATCATTTAAATAAAAATCAGAAAAGAGCCCTCAAGTGGCTTCTCAAAAATATATCATCACGGACCTTGGGCAGCTTGGAAGAACCCCTGAAGGGTGTCCTCTTAAAATTCATAATCAAGAAGATGAAGCTCCCAAGATAGTTGATAATTTTCATGAGGGGAATTTGAGAGGACATTGTCTTTAAGAGTAACAACACATAAGATTTTGAGAGCTGGTTATTGGTGGCCTACTCTCTTCAAACATGTAACCTAGCTGGTTAAAAATGTGATAGTTTCCAACGTTTCTTTGGAAAATTGAAAGTTTCGGGCTCCCTTCCTTTGCAGCATGTAACAATTGAAGCTCCTTTAAAGCAATGGGGATGTACTTCATTGGTGAGATTTCACATCCTTCTAGTGCTGGCCATAAGTGGATCCTTGTAGCCACTAAATATTTTACAAAGTGGGTAGAGGCAATCCCCACCAAGAAGGAAACACACCAAATAGTTATGGACTTCTTGTTGAATCAAATCATATGCAGATTTGGTGTCCCAGTCAAGATTATAGCTGATAATTCCATGTGCTTTAGAGCCAAACCGTTAATGAAAATGTGCAATGAATATGGAATCAATCTAAATTATTCTTCAAACTGTAACCCCCACGGGAATGGACAAGTGAGTCTAGCAATAAGAATTTTTTGAAGATCATTAGAAGAACCTTGGAGAAAAATAAGAAGAAATGGGGTGAATAATTGAAATTTTCAGTTTGGGTTGATAGGATAAATCCTAAAAGAGCTACTTTGGTAAAATCTTATTTGAATTGGTGTATGGAACTCAAGCTTTGCTGCCCTTGCACCTGCAATTATCTTCATTTCAGTTTTACCAACAGTTGGAAGATCAAGAGCTTAGCCCATATGAATCAAGGATCAATCAGATTATTGAGCTTGATGAGGAGAGAAGAGCATCCCATCAAAGGCATGTCATATTTAGGAAAAATTTGAAGAGATTGTTTGACAAGAAGGTCACTCCTAGGGCCTTCAATGTTGGAGATCTGGTCTTGTTGTGGGATAGTAAGCATGAAGACAAGGGCAAGCATGGAAAATTTGATGCATTATGGATGGGCCCTTACTCCATTGATATCGAGAATAAGTGAACATACCTTATTTCTTAAGGACTTAAATGGGGAATAGCTAGAGATGCCTGTTAATGGAAGACATTTGAATCATTTCTTGGATTAATCCCCAAATTTGAGGTATGCATGACCAGTACAGTGTATAGTGTTTGGTTTTTGCTCTGTTTTTGGTGTTTTGTCAGTTTTGTGGTTTTCCTTGTTGTGTGGCAGCCATTTTTATCAGTTTCTAAGCTAGTTTTTGGTGATTTTGGCTTGTGACATATTTGCCCAATGAATATCTTGGCACTTGGTCTACGTTCTGTCGTTGTGGCACTCATTGGGAGTGACCATCCCTAAGCAAGAGCCGATGTTGGTGCCATTTTGAGCTTGCACCATTTTTCCCTAATATTTCCAAATCAGTATGTGCTCAAAATCATTTTACCCTTTAAATCGACGGTCTGAAATTCTTCCCCTCCAATTGAATGCTTTAAAAATGATCACAAACTTGTTGTTTTGTGTTAATTTGAAAGGAATATTCCAAGTTTGCCCCTTTTGTGCCCTAGTTTTTCTAATTTCACGAGCTATGTCGTTTTTCCCTTTGCCAGATCATGAAAAAATCAAATTTGATCAATTCATACTTATTTGTATTTGAAAATCCAATCCCAAGGTCGAAAATGTTGTAAAATCATGCTTTAGTTGATTCAAAATTGAAAAATTTGCCATCCTTGGCGGAAAAATTGAATTCTAGGGCATCCTTTGAATTTTTGCGTTTTGATGGTCATACGGGTGTCATTTTCCCATAAAATTTATCCTCATAAGGTATTGGCAATGTGGTGGGTTTCGTTGGGCATGGGAAAGGCGGGGAGGCATTTTCACTTTTCATTTTCACCTTTTCAAGCAAATGGGGCATTTTCGGGCCCGAGGCCCCGTTTTTTCCAAATTGCCTACGTGGCATGTTTTCATTGGCCGAGGGGATGCGGGTGGTGGGGGACTTAGAGTTTTTTGGCTCTAATTTTATAAAGTTTC
Source organism: Taxus wallichiana var. yunnanensis (assembly GCA_018340775.1). NCBI lineage: Eukaryota > Viridiplantae > Streptophyta > Pinopsida > Cupressales > Taxaceae > Taxus > Taxus wallichiana. Next base: position 775,664,032 of record CM031244.1, read on the forward strand.
AAACAAATTTTCCCCCACTCCAATCAGAGGAGGTCACGTGGCAGCACGGTGGCGCAGAGTGGGTCGGCGGGCCGACAGAGGGAAAAGGGGATTTTTCCCTTTTTCACAAAAAGGTTAAAGTAAAATTTTTGCCCGAAATCCTGTGGCCAATAACGAGTGGACATGTGTAACATTTTAAGGGTCAAAGGGGGACGTGAGTCAACGTTGAAGTTTGTGAATTTTCAAAAAATTGTAAGGGAGGTTTGAAGGAAGAAAGGAAGACTTGGATCCACAGCGAATAGAAGAGCGCCACGTGGTGGGGATAGTTTCAGAGGCGCAGGCATGCGGAGACAAAGTGGAAAATTTTCCCTTGGCTTAAAGGGAGTAAAATGAAGATTAAGCCCATGGGTCCTCAACAAATGAGAGATGGACACATGGCGAGAGGGCAAGAAGCAAGTTAGCCCGGGCCGATGAGAGGCGGGAAGGAAGTTTTCCCTTTTTCCAAAAATACTAAAAATGAAAATTTGATGCGCTAGCCCGCTAGCGAATCAAAAGGAGACACATGGCAAGGAAAAATCGAAGGTGTGGGCCGCGGGGGGCAAAAGTGAAAATTTTCCCAATTTCAAAAAATGTCAAAATGCATAGAATTGAAGCGCGATTTGATCAATGGGACCTACCATATGCCATGTGTCACCTCAAATTTCAAGCGCAGAGAGCGGAGATTGTTTTTTTCTATTTTTTCAAAAATGTGGAAAAGTAAAAATGATCCCAATTTCAGTCCCAATTGTTTTTGACACGTGGAGGGCCCAGATTAAAGGAAAAGATGGATAAGATCAACTGATTACTATGCATCCATTTGTTTTTGTTAGCAAGTTAATACATTTGTTTATTTTTTGTTTATGGTCGGTTGAATAACCGTCTCTTCCACCGCCGCCTCCCTATGAGCCTATATAAAGGTGTGCATTGTATTCATTTGATATAGCAATACATTCTTCTTCTTTGTAGCGCCCATCATTGGTTTCGGAGCAGGTCCGCGAGGAGAGAGGAGATCTGTGCCGCGTGAGGAGGGAGCAAAATTGCTGTTCTGCGTGGAGGAGGCGGGTGCCGTGTGAGGAGGGAGCAAGGAGTGCCTGTCCCGTCCCGTTTTATTTTGCTTCGCCATTTCTCGGACGTGAATGCGTGAAGAGGAGAGAGGACTGTCCGTTTGTGCTGTGCGTGGCGCTGGAGGTGCGTGAGTTCCCATTTCTTTGTCTGCGTGCGGCTGTGCGTTAGTGTGTGAAGGAGGAGAGGCGAGAGACCGGTGCTTGCTGTCCGTTTTCATTTTTTTGTGCATGAGGGAGGCGAGAAACCATGCTTACTGTCCCACGTGCTTGAGTGCTGTCCCGCTCATTGTCCGCGTTTCTTTCTTTGCGTGCGTGAAGGGAGAAGAAGATTGAGCCAAGTTTCTTGTCCTGCGTGAAAGGAAGAATTGCCATTTCTTTTGCTGAGAGGAGACTGAGCCTGTCCCTGCGTGAAGGAGGAGAGGGTGTTCCTTGCCGAGAGTTATAACCCTTGCGTGAACTCTGCCTCGTCTCTGCTTCTTTGTTGGTACATGCGTGGAGATTCGGAGAAGATTCATTGCTGGTGCACCTTCTTTGTTGGCTGTGCGTGGAGAGAAGAAATCTGTGCGTGGAGGGAGACTCGTGCATTTGCTGGCGTGGAGGTGAATCCAACGTGAAACCCCTGTATGTGTGAGCAAAGCCGGGAAATTACAAAACTGCATTTTTGAGTTTTTTGAAAATGTCTGCTCCAAAAATATTGCTATCCGATGCCCAACTCTTGAAAGGGCCAAATTTCGCCGCATGGAAAACCAAAATGCGGATGATTCTTCAATTCGAAGATCTTTGGGGGATTGTCTCTGGCAAAGACGCCCCTCCCGCAGACGATGATCTGTTGGAAAAATATGAAAAGGCTGATGCGAAAGCACTCATGCTCATCACCCTCAATCTTTCTGATGAGGTGCAGCCATACATTCGGGAAGCAACTGCTTCTTCTCAGGCATGGAGCGCATTGTGTACCATCTACGAAGCTAAGAATCTGACGTCAAAGTTGCAACTTCAGACAAAGCTTCATACGATGAGTATGCATGAAGGTGAATCAGTAGAAGCCTTCTTGCGGTGTGTAGCTGAGTTACGTGCAGAACTCTCTGCACTCGGTGAACCAGTGGACGACAAGTTGCTTGTCCCACTCACCCTGCGAGCTCTTCCTTCACGGTTTCGGACACTGATCACCACGTTGACAATTACTCAACAGGAGGTGAGTTTTGCAACCCTGGTGAATTATCTCCAGTAGGAAGAAGCCATGCAAAATGTACAAGAAGCCTTCGAAGACAAGGCTCTCATCACGAGGCAAAAACATAAGCCTCGAAAGGGCAATGTCGCCCCGAATCGAAGCGGCATGCTCGGCCAGGCCATCTTCACCCGGCCACCATAGCGGCCACCCCGGAGCGAGATAATCACAAGGCGGATCGATGGTGCCACATTTGCTCCACGAGATACGCATACGATCGCTAACTCGTTATTACAACGATCGCAAGTATGGAAATTACAGCGAAGAGAGCACTTCAGGCTGAGGATATTCCAAGAAATCTCGATGGCATGCTCGTAATCAGAGGTAGAAGGGCCACATTGCTGCTCAGCAGGATGCCACCTCCGATGAAGAGGTACGAGATACAACTCATTCTGACATTGTTCTAGTCTCACGAGACTTTGCAGGCCGTCGAGAAGATGTCTAGTTGATTGATTCAGTGCCAAGAAACACATGGCCTGCAACAAGAAGTTGTTCCATACTCTGAGTGACCGGCCCACTTGGAGATCGGATCACCATTGCAGGCAATCAAGAGTATATTGCAGCGAGGGATTAGTGATGTCATCATTCCTCTTGGAACACGAAGATGTACACGACAAAGGTGCTCTATGTTCCGTGTTTGACTTCAAATCTTTTGTGCGTAAGTCAACTTCTTAACCATAGAATGCGAGTTGAATTCTTTGTTGAAAAAGGGGTCAAGTCCTGCATCATTTCCCAGGAGAGTCAGTCATTGCTCAAGCATTTCTGAAGGGTCATCTATTTGCACTAGATGCGGTCACTTCATCTAGCGTTGCTCTCTCTGCATCAACGGCAGAGTCCACTGCACTTTGGCACTTTCGATATGGTCATCTTTCTGCCGGGCTCTGCATCAACTCAGTGCGAAGGAAATGGTAAGAGGGCTTCCTCCACTCTCCCATTCCTTACCTGTTTGCTCGGGATGTCTTGCGGGCAAACAACATAGAGGTCCATTCAAACAGAGCTCTTATCATTCTACAGAGCATCTTCAGGTCGTTCACACCGATCTGTGCGGACCCCTGCCAGCTAGCTTTCAAGGTTTTGTGTACTTTCAGCTCATCATTGATGATTACTCACGGAAAATGTGGGTATATTTCCTTCGGAAGAAGAGTGAGGCACTTGCAAATTTCCAGACCTTCTACCAAAGAAGCCACCGGGCGATCAGGGAAGCCTCTTCTTCTCCTCCTCGGATCGAGAGGGGAATTTGTGTCAAAGAAGTTCTTAGCATACCTAAAGCAAAGATGGCATTCAAAGAACATTTGATTTGCTCCTATACGCCCCAACAGAATGGGATTTCCGAGCGCCACAACAGATGTCATGGAGATGGCTCGTTGTATGCTCTCGGCCGCCAAGTTGGAGGATTATTTTTGGGCGTAGAAGCGATCCAGAGACAGCAGTGTATTTACTCAACCAAGGCACCTACGAAGATCTTGCAGAACAAGACACCGGAAGAGGTATGGGTGGTCGTAAACCTTCTATTCATCATTTAAGAGGTTTTGGTTGTACTGCATATATGCATGTTCCGAGATAAGAGAAGGAAGAAGATCGATCCAAAGACACTTTGCCATGTCTTTTCTTGGGGTATAGTACTACCTCAAAGGCATATCGTCTCATGGATCCTGAGACGAAGAAGATCTACGAGAGTCGAGATGTGGTATGTGATGAGTCGTCCTTTGACTCCTTGCCACATAATGGAGATCCGATGCCGACCTCGTCACATAAATTGCTCACACATCCAGATGATGAGCAAGATGATTCTTCTCGAGAGAGAAGAAGAGCCGAGTGGAGACATGTTCGTTGATCTTGGCACACTAGAAAACACATCTTCACATCAGCAGCGCCAACGTCTGAAATGGGTCCAGTACTTATCGGGATGCACACACGAACTCACTTCCTGGTACTTCTACGGGAGTTAGAACACGAAGTCAAGCTAGACATGAGGTAAATTTTGCACTCATGAGTTCGATTGTTGAGAGCACCGAACCCGACACTTTGACGTTCGTGAGGCATTAGACCAACCACAAAGTGGAAACAAAGGCTATGGATGCTTTAGTATGATTCGGTGATTGAGAATCGACATGGGAACTTGTCGATCTGCCTCCGTAAGAAATCCATTGGCTGCAAATGGATTTTCAAAACAAAATATAAAGCGAGATGGTTCAATCGACAAGCACAAAGCACGACTTGTTGCGAAAGGGTTATGCTCAGCAAGAAGGAATTGACTATGACGAGACCTTTGCAGACATCGCTGCGAAGATCAAAACCATCGAGTTGTATGTGCATTGGCACACAAAAAGGATGGAAACTTCAACAGATGGATGTCAAGAGTGCTTTTCTAAATGGTGATCTACAAGAAGAAGTGTACATGGCCCAACCTAAAGGGTTTGTAGACGAGCATCAACCACACAAGGTATGTCGTCGATAAAGTCTCTTTATGGACTTAAACAAGCACCTAGGGCATGGTATATAAGAATTGATGATCACCTATTGCAGCATGGATTCACTCGTAGCCCCTCAGATACAAATTTGTATATCAAGAAGGTAGGAACAGAGATTGTCATTCTGGTTTTGTACGTAGATGATCTTGTGATCACAGGAAGTTCTGACAATCTTGTAGATGATGTAAAGAATGATCTGAAGAAATCCTTCGACATGACTGATTTGGGGCTACTTCACTATTGTCTTGGCTTAGAGATATGGCAGAAGAAGAATCATATCTTCGTCTCCCAGATGAAATATGCCAAGACACTCCTGGAAAAGTATGGGATGTCAGATTGTAAACCAATGTCCACACCTATGGAAAAAGGTTTGCAATTATCTAGATTCCAGGATTCACCACAGGTAGATGGCACTCACTACAGGCAGCTTGTGGGGAGTCTCATTTACTTGACTTATACCAGACCAGATCTTTGCTTTGCGGTGAGCTATCTCACCAGATTTATGCAGGAGCCGAAGAAATGTCATTGGATAGCAGCAAAGCATGTGTTGAGATATGTCCGAGGTACAGTTGACTTTGGTCTGGAGTATCAGAAGAACACTCAGTTCTTCTTACAGGGATATACAGACTCGGACTATGCAGGATCCGTTGATGACAGGAAATCCACTTCAGGATATGTTTTTCATCTCGGATCTGGACCTATCTCGTGGATCAGCAAGAAGCAAACTGTTGTTGCTCTCTCATCCACTGAGGCTGAATACCGCTACCGCACGAGGAGTTGTGTGTGAAGCAATTTGGTTACGTCGCATTCTTGCAGATATAGGGATTCCTGAAGAGAAACCTCCCATCATTCACTGCGACAATCAAGGTGTGTTGAAGCTTGTGAAGAATCCTGTTTTCCATGAACGAACAAAGCATATTGAGGTCGAATGTCACTACATTCGTGAATAGGTCTTGAACCACCAAATTCAGCTCCGATCTTGCCCTCACCGATTCTCGGGTTGCGAGATATTCTCACCAAGCCTCTCAAAGCGAGTGAAGTTTGATTTGTTTAGGGGTACATTTGTAAGAGCAATGTATTAAGGGGGGGAATGTTAGCAAGTTAATACATTTGTTTATTTTTGTTTATGGTCGGTTGAATAACCGTCTCTTCCACCGCTGCCTCCCTATGAGCCTATATAAAGGCGTGCACTGTATTCATTTGATATAGCAATACATTCTTCTTCTTTGCAGCGCCCATTAGTTTTAACCACCATGGGAGCTCTAGGAAGTGGGAATCATGATTTTTGCATCAAAATTTATCAAATTTATAGTGATTTTTGTCGTCTTGGCCTTTCGGATCATTGGCATCACTTTCATGGCTTAATTATTTGATTTGAGGTGTTTTTGAAATAATTTTTTCCCGAACTCGAGCAAACACATGAAATGAAAAAATCAAAATTGCAGAGGTAGTTTTAAAAGGTGAAATGATGAGAGGAAGGGTGTTTGCATGCCTCAATGATGAAAAACATGCCTCCAGGATGGATAATGATCCAGATATTTGTAATAATTTAATCTTTTGGGCACAGCAACCTGCGAGTGTTTTTTTGTTTGATGTCATTTTGATTGAATCATGAGGAATTGTTGTAACAAACTTTATCCCATGGCATATTCTTTTCTTGGGAAAGAAGGATCCAATGTGGCATGAGGTATATAATGCATTTTGGAGAAATTGTAAAGGGTTGGGAGTTGAAAATCATGAAGAAATTTTGAGAGAAAGCTCATTTTATGAGAAATCCACCAAAGAACCAGGTTAATGTCTCATGTGTTAGAAATTCATGTATGTGAGCTAGTTACAAGTGTATAGCCATAACACAGCTCTGAGATTGTTCATGTAACTCTCCCTCTTGTTGAATCTAACAAGTTTTGAATTAAATTTGTGTTTTCTTTGGGCAATATGGTCTCTGTTATCATTTTTAAATCCTGTAGATAGTTTTCTTTGTTCTTGTTGCAATCTTGCATTGAAAGTCTTTAGAAATCACATAGGATCTGCATTTCCGGTTGATAGTTTAGTGGCATTTGCAATCTCATATTTAGAAGATCCTTCATCTGATAAGGAGATAAACAAATTTAAAATCACTCTACCTTCCTTGACTGCAGATATTTCTTTTAAGCCTTTGGGAGTACCTTAGGCGTGGTTTGATCAAGGATTTTTGTGTTTAATTAAGTTCTTTACTTCAAGCATTTGTGGTAAGTTCTCAAATATTATGTGAAGAGTGCAACCTGGGCTTCCATTTGTGCCTTTTATGGTTGAAAGAACATCTTGATTATTTGAGGCATTTCATCTGATAGTTGTTCAAATATTGTAGAGATTGTCAAAGATCTAATCTATCCTAGTTTTTATTGTCAATCCCCCACCAAAAATCATCTAAACAACAAAGATCCTATCATGTACTACCCCTGATTTTCATTTTGTATACCCATAGAAGATCAAAATCCATTTGTAAAAGTATGCATAATAGATCAGGATTTCCAATGTCTCTAGTAACCTTTGCCTTGTTTTGAGAACATACCCATGTTTTGAGAAGTGAAAACTTGTGAGAGTTCAGATCTGGGGTGTTTATCATGTTTTCATCAAGGTCTCCATCATAGAATTTCAAGCAAAGAGAAGGACATCTTCATCTCCTTCACCATTACAAGGTTACAAAATAGGTCCTCTTACCTTGGTTGCAAGGCACAACCTAAAATAGCTAGGACAAGATCAAGTCCTATTGGAGTGCTATCCATTTCTCCACAAACCTAAGTTCCAGTTAGACCATATCCCCACTACCAACGACATACAACATGGTCTAATATGTCTTTAAGCTCCATGACATATCTACATTGTTGCTCAGATTGAAAAGGAGAACAAATTTAGATACCAACATGTATAAGGAAAAACTTGTTGTGAAAGGATCTGCACATGAAAAAGGTATAGACTTTAACTTAATTTTATCTCTTGTTGTTAAAATGACTTCCATTAAAATTGTTTTAAGTTTAATAGTTGTGGGAGATTTGCATCTTGAACACCTAGATGTAAAAATTTCTTTTCTTCATGGTGATTTGGAGGAAGAAATATATATGGAGTAGCCACAAGGATATGAAGTCGAGGGAATGAGAAGTTGGTTTGAATATTAAATAAAACCTTCTATGGGCTTAAGCAAGCTCGATATAGTGGTATTTGATATTTGACAAGTTCATGATAGAACAAGGTTACTCTTGATTTCATTCTCGATTATTGTGTTTATTTTAAGAGACTAGATAATGAAACCTATATTATATTTCCATTGTATGTGGATGACATGCTTATAGTGGCAGGATAAAGTTATATGTCTGATATAAATGGGCTAAAGAGACAGTTAGCTAATAAATTTTCCATGAAGGATTTAGGTGCATCAATGAAAATTCTTGGCATGAGAATCAATAGAGACATAAAGAGTAGAATATTGACTTTGTCTCAAGAAGAGTATGTGACCAAGGTGTTGGACAAGTTTAGGATGCAAGATGCAAAACTAGTGAGTACACCGTTGACAGGAACTTTAAGTTGAGTAAAGAACAATGTCATAAAACACATGAAGAGATTGAATATATTTCCAGAGTTTCCTATGCTTCGAAGTTGGAAGTTTGATTTATATTATGGTATGTAGAAGACCAGGACATTGCGCATGTAGTGGGATTTATTAGTAGATAGATGAGTAATCCAAGAAAGGAGCCTTTGGAATGCGGTTGAGTGGATTCTCATATTCTTGAGAGGGATCAATAGTAGACAATTGTCTTTATGGAGGGTCGAGGTTTCCTTACACGGATATGTTGATATAGACACAATTGGAGATTTGGATGGTAAGAGGAGCACCACGAGGTTATGTATTCATTGTTGGTGGAATGACAGGTTAGTTAGCTTTCTAAACTGTTGAAGATTGTTGACTTGTCTACTACAAAGGAAGAGTATGTTGTTTCTACAAAAGCAAGAAAGGAGATGATATGGATGTAGTGGTTCATGGAAGAGTTGGGAAAGAAATAGGAGGATTATAGGTTATTTAGTGATATCTAGAGTGTAATTCATCTTGCAAAGAACTCAACATTCCATTTGAGAACCAAACATATACAACTTAGGTATCACTTTATTAGATCAGTTTTGGAGGATGGATAGCTGAAGTTGGAGAAGATCCATACAAGTCAAAATCTTGTTGATATGTTGAAAAAGGTGATGACAAAAGAGAAGATGGAAGGTTGTTCGGCTTCGATAGGTCTTCAAGATTGATCTTGAAGAAGAGAAACAAGTCAGAGAAGATTCCAAGAATGTGTTATAATAGTGGTTGCAGCAGTCACTCTCCAGTGGGAGATTGTTGAAGTTGTGGAGCCTGATTGCAAGTTAAAGTGGCAGTTTGGTTTTCTTTTTTCTATTTTTGGGAGGAAATCATGGTCATGGATAAAAATAGCATTATCTTATTAATAGACTGGAGTTGTTATTTTTATAAGCATGTGATATTTAGGTTTCTTGTGGTTGAAGCAATCTTTTACAAAGAGGTGCATAAGTTATATATATGTGCATGGATTTACTCTTTGATGTATGGAAAAGTGAGAGAATTGTATTGTGTTCTTAAAGACTGAATAAAGGAGAAGTTAGACTTGTTTCTGTGGAAATAGCTCAAATTGAGTGAACCATGTTAAATCTTAGGTTTATCTTGTGATTTCATGCTTCTTTTATTTCTGTTTTAATTCCACTTTTATTGCTCATCTTTATTTCGATCCAAACAGAAACACACTGAAAAATGCTAAAAATCATAAATTGAACATCACAAAGATCACACGAACCAAAATAGGTGCTTATACAATCCTCTTGTAATTTAATTATCATTTTCGCTCCTTCACAACCCCTTCTATATAATGAAGAGCTTGAGATATACGTGGTTACATAGGTACCATAGTTAGAGGAAGATAACCGTCATTTTGAATCACTTCACTAATTTATTGTGTTTCATTATCTATAATTTCCATAGAGTTGGAATATTCTTTTGTTGCTCGAGTTAATCTAAAATGCAAAGATATTAAACCAGAATTTATAAAGGACAGGCCATATCGTTTGGATTCGAAGTTTGAGATGGTGGAATAAACACTGTACAAATTCCAGATTGGCAGTTGGGGCTGACAAATACAACACACAAAACTCATGAAAATCCACTCATCGAGAACATTATAAATACATAAGTCAAATTCATATGATTTCATTACAGATATTGGTTTGACAAGTAGGTTTCGAGAGTTACAGTGTTCTGAATGGGTCACTGGTAAACGATGAGTAGTGGGAAGAAAGAGTTTGGGTGTAGGCATATTGATAAAACTAGGATTGAGAATTCAGATGAGTTTTCAATACTGCCTATACCTATGCCTTTCACCACTCATCATTTCTCAGCGCCTCCAAAATGTAAATATCAATTTTTTAATGCTCCAATTTCATTTCACATGCATATTATTCTTTTCTTCCTCTTTACCATTTATGTATACTGGTTAATATAAATTAATGAGACATTTCACAATATGACTTACCTTACTAAAAGTTCTAAGAATACTATAGGAAAATTTTAGTTGCTCAACTAACTGCCAATTAATGTTCTACTTTAATATAAAGTGGCAATTAAGTTTACTGATTTATCAAATAATAGTCCACTCTGTTCATTCATCTTCTAATAATTTTAATGATTCCAAGTAACCATATATCTTGGGGCTGTAAATACGTTTCATTCATAGAATCAATAAATCAAAACTAATTAACGACAATCTTGACAATGTATGAGTATGCTAGGAATAATTAAAACATTGAATTTGTTTGTTTGTTTATTTCTATAATTTTAGATTATAGTTTGAATTACAATATACTCGATAGTTCTAATTTAATGTAAATATCACTGGCATGTGGCAGGAGATGAGTTAAAAGAATTAGAGAAATCAAACATCAATAGACATGACTTAAATAGGTACATTAACCATTTTCAAAATGATCATGAAAATGGTCAACCAAAACGAAAAGTGTACTAAATAAATTAGGTTTACGGGCCGAAATCAATTAAATGGGATACACTATCAGATAAAATGGAAAGCAAATCAAATCTGAATCTCGCTAGATACCAGTAGTATAATTCTTTAGAATATAAAAGAGAGTGTAAAAGCATGAGTAACGAAAGACCCACTCTGGTTATGTCGAGTAGATGTTTGTGTTGATGACTCATAATAGGTTCAAAATATGTTTATAAATTTAATATGAAAGTTTGGCAATATGGAATTTTTAAGATAGTTCCGGAAAATGGTGCACATTGGTAGATGATGAATATGTCCATGAGCGTGTTTGTGTATGGAGAACTTGTAATATGTGGGTCAAACATGACCTCCATTGATTATGTTTGACTACAAGTTTTTATATGCCTTCAAATATCTCTTCTATGCAACAACGTCTCTATTAATTATGGGATGATGTATGGAATTATAAATATTTCTTCTCTTTGTTCGAGAGCATATAAGAAAATTCCTATAAAATGCCCAAACCAACCATCCAATTCCCACGAAAGGAAATGATGTACTATATATCTATTTCAATCAGGGTTGATGTACATAGTTCTCTCCATGGGAGTGAAGTGTGTGCGCTTTACTCTAACCCTATATGTTCAATCAAAGCAATAAGATGATCCCTTCACTTTGCACAAAACATGCAAGTTGGACTTTCAAATGTTTTAGATTTCATAGGAACCTATGATGACTGCTCTTGTAGACTTTGGAATTGTTTAAAGTATGTATAGCTAAGATAGTAATTATCTACAAGTGCAGTGAAGTCCTTGTCTTAGTATTAATAAATACCTTCAGACTTTGAACTAGATCTACAACTATTCACTAGAAGCCAGTAATGCAAGAATAGAGGCTGAACCAATGAAAGAGGAAAAAGAAAGGAGAAATTGGAAGCAAAACAAGAAAATAAGTCCTTTGAGTAGAGTCAAAAGTAGATCCATAATAACATACAAATCTAATGTTGCTAAGCTATTGAGAAAATCTCTCTTGACAGGATAAAATCATTAAGAAAGCGATTGTTTCTTAAGAATTTACATTTGAATTTGGTGTTACTATCACCATCTCATGAGAGGAGTATGAATTCCTTAACAGGAAAGCTGCAGAAATAAATGAAATTTCTTTTATAAAGGTCAGTGCTTCTATAACTCATGTAAAATGCTATAAAATTCGAAACTAGAATGATTGAAGAAACTAAATCATCAGTAAAGAAGGTATTGCTTTAAGTAGAGATGGAATACGCAACGAAGAGAGAATCTGAGTGTAGGCATAAAAAAGGAGCGACATAAGAGGGCTGCAATTTTTTCAGCGGCACAGGACTTAACAAAGAATGAAAAAATAAATTATTCAACAACATTTACATAAAATAAATATCAGCCACATGGTAAGGTTATTAATGTTAAAAATCCCTTTTCCAGAAAAATCTATTCGCTTTCGTTCTATTCATAGATATTTTACTCTTAAGAAAAATAATCAATTGATTCCCAATGTTTGAGGTAGTTTTACCAACAAGAAAATTCAGATGGATGAATATATTTTGAATTCTATCTTTATATGTGGGTATTAGGTGGATGTCAAAAAAATCAAGAGGATAACATATCTAGATTGAGTTGTTCCTTACGCTCACACCTCGAGATAAACTCGAGTAGATATGCTGCTTGATAACTTTAATGACGTGATTGCAATATGTTTGATTACAAGGGGTCTGCATAAACTTTAAGTCATTTAAATAGGTTCTAAAATCCAACCAACCAAGAAAAATGACTCCCGTTATAAATACAATATTTAGACCATGTTGTAGGGAAACAAGATTATCTTTGCACATACAAGTAACGGGGTCATGTGTGTTCTAAACAATATGTTCACAAAGATATTTTTGAATTGATAAAACTAGCAATCGCATGTGTACATTGTAATGTGAACGCCGAACGGTATAAGTTATTTGATTTGGAAGGATACATTAATTACTTTCATAGTTGATGTGGTTTGAAATTATTACTAGGGGTCAGTTGGTTCGTTCATATCGTGTAACAACTCTGTGTTCTGTAGGCTCGTGGATAGACTACTTGATGTGCAACTTGCATTTATAGGAGATGGAACTTGAAAAAATGTTTGCAGGCATGCATGTTGTATTTACTGGTATGTTGCATGGGGAGGAACTTTCCCAGGCATATGTTACTGGGGATGTTTTTGTTACTCCTTCAGAATCGAAACCTTAGGTTTTGTTGTTTTGGAAGCCATGTCTTCTGGGGTTCCTATTGTAGCATCAAGTTTAGGTTTTGTTGTTACGCGGGGATGCTTTCTTTTTACTCCTGGAGACATTGATGATCGTTTGTCTAAAGTTAAACTAATGTTGAACTCTCTAACCCATGTGGAACCCCTTAGATCCTTCAAATTCACTCCATAGGAAATCTCTAAGGAAATGTTCCAACTTGGCATATGCAGTGTTACATGTAGCCTAACAAGAAAAGAGAACATGGGTTGCAGCAATGACATTAGAGAAAACTTAGAACTTGCCAACCAAGGAAAGTGTTTAGTGACCACAAACATTTAATTTTTCTTGTGCTTAGTGAAGGCGATAAAAAGTATAATATCTTGGGCATGCGGTTGATTTTGGAGCCCCCTTTCCCCTAGAAATACCTATCACCAATCAACAAAATCTTAGTAGAGAGTGAAGGATTAGTTTATCAACGTGGAACCCTTCAAAATCGGAAACATCATCTCCTAGCTGTCAACAATAATAATTACTAATTAATACTAATTACTGATTTTCCACCCAACTTTTTTCACTCCTATTTTATAGTCATAGAGAAAGAATAATGCATTTCTTAACTATTGTTTCCGATGGACAAATTTAGGTTGGTTTCTCTAAAAACATATTAAAAAAGAAAAGATAAAATAATTAACATCATTCTAACAATAAATTGACTTTACTTGTATAACTACAACTCCCCCAAAAAGCATGGCAATTCTTTCATTCAATTTTTTTATTTTCATAATCTTGTTCAACAACCTGGAAGTTGAGAACATTTCCATTTATAAATAACATCTACAGACTGGGTTGACAACAATGAGAAATTATCTAATCAAGCACAAAATTCCTTTCTATTTTTCATTGGAATAAAGATATTCAAAATGTTAGGCTCTCATACGCAGCAGGCACAGACATCAAGAATCACAAGAAAACCCTCAAGACACAGGTACCTATTCTCCTAAGGCAAAGGTAGTATAAGTCATATGTTCCCTTTTTGTAGTAGTGATAATTGCCCATTTTTAAAATTCATGTAAAGGTTTTATTATAGACAACATAGAGGAATAAAATTTTAAGAATGAATGCGTGATTATATACACCACCTAATGTGTTAAAACAATAACAACATGATGAATGAAAACACAAAGACTACAATTTTATATATTCTCTTCTGTATACAAAGGAGGTATTTCTGAATAGATTAGAATTTAATATTTCCAATTCAATGAAATCAATTTGTAGACTTGGCACTTAGTTTCAAAGGAAGAGAAGATAGGATTCCCAACCACAAGTGATTCCCTTGTTCACATGCCTTCCAAATTAACTAAATAATAAAGAACCCATGAGGAGCAACAAGAAAACCCCAAAATAGTAAGTCAACCAAATGATGTCCTTTTCATCTCTCTTGACCCTTTAGAGCCTATTGGCAATATTGAATCTCACACGAACTTTCCAAGGTTCAATTCCAGTCAAAGTCCTCATGTTTTATTATTTTTTTGCAATTAGAAAAAACATGTGGGTATGCTATGGATATATATTGTTTTTATGCAACATAGTCCTTTTAGGAATGTAGAAACTACATATTTTTAAGGCATTTTTTCAAATAGCTCGCATGCTTCCACATTTTGCAGACAAACCTTTCTTGTGATGTTTTTATTTTTATTTTTAGTGGTTTTTAGAAGACATTTTGAGATGGCATTTTGTAAAACAGTTCACATGCTTCTATATTTTGCATACATGATATCCTTCTTATGGCGTTTTTCTTTTTCTTTTATTTTTGTGGGTTTTTAGAAGACAGTTTGAGATGGCATTTTGTCAAACAATTCACATGCTTCCACATTTTGAAAACATGATATCTCAATTGTGGATATTTCTTATCTACAATATCTCATTCTTGCAAGCAGATGGCAAGGGAATTTTTATATAATGGTTCTAAGTGCAAGAATGTTTTCTTCAACACAAACAAGTCTAAGATAAATAAAATTCATAGATCTGCATAGGAAGAATAATATGCAAGCTTGTTTTCTAAGATCTATATGCTAAATATATAATCTAAGAAAATAATCACAAAAACAGAGCAAGAACTTGGCACTTGAAGACCTCTTGTTGATCGAAATCCACATTATAACCAGTAAAATTCACAAACCCTACAACCCTACAAAATTACATTCCTATGAATACAAATTATCAAAATATAGGAAAAGGCAACCATAGAAAATGAAAACAAACAAATTGGTTTAATCTCTATATATGACATTCGATGCATGGTAAAAAAGAACAACAAAAATTCACACCTTAAATCGTTGGTTATAATGGCTTGTGGAAGAAAGATAGGGTTTACACACAGGTATGAAGTCTATAAAATAAATTTGATCAGACACTTAATATGGCTTGCCATTTTATCCTCTATGCATGCAGAGCCAAGATAAGCCACATACATATCCCGTAGTGGCAGGGGCAGTGGTAGGCACAGCGGCAGAGACGTGGGGAGAGGGATAGTATACATTATGGCAGAGACGTGGCATGGGGATTGTATTCAATTCTATATCTTTCTTTAATGTCAGTCCAAACTCGTCGCCCATGTCCATCTCCTCGTGCCTCATCCCTGGCAGAAGCGTCCATGGGAATTAATGGAGCAACGAAGCCCCACACACATATGACCATACGAAACCCCACGCACATTCTCCTCCCTGCTCCAAATGGAATCAACTCAAAGTTTTGTCCCTTGTACTCTATCTTCCCATTCTCGCCTTCCCAAAATCTATGTGGAATAAATTCCAACGGATTCTTCAAGATTGTAGGGTCTCTTCCCACTGCCCATACGTTCACAATCACCTGGTTGTCTTTGGGTTTCACAAATCCTTCGATCTCGCAGGCTCTCTTAGTTTTGTGGGGCAACAACAGGGGTTCCAAATTGGGGATTTCCCCAAACTTTAATCATTTCCCACATGGTGTCTTTGAACCCTACGAAGTGGAAGATGATGTTGCTGGCTGATTCAAAGTGTTGTAAAATGCCATTTGCCCGATATTTACAGTAAGTAAGTAAAGCATAAGTGGAAGACCTAAAAAAATTCATACGCTAATTTCTTTCATTGTATCGACGAATGCCCTTATTTACTATTTCTTAATTTATTCATTTGTTTGTTTGTTAAAAATAGCCAAGAAAAGTGGAAACGCCCAAACGGTAAATCAAAATTAATTACGTTGTAAAAACGTCTAAATGGACTTCAAATTTAACATAGTTTCATAAACGTCTGGAGGTCCTTTACCATAGGGGGAACACCTTCAGCGTAAATATAGAAAAAATAGATTGTAAATTCATATTGACTATTGAAAAAAAAAAATAAATAGAAATATGAATTTTGAGGTAGTACATCTCGTTGAAACCAATATGAATGGGAGATTGTAAAATGGGGAAGCCTTAGTTGTGATGTATTTTGGATACTACTTATAGCTTTTCTACAATAAAAATATTCAATGCAATAAAAAAATAAAATCAATTGAATTCCATAAATTTGTGTAACGTTCACTTTTTACACTTACAAATACAACACACATAATAATAGGATTTTTTTAAGGCTTACATCGTTTGATACATAAAACCAACATAATATCACTTAGGATAATATATAACACATGAGACATTTGTGTAATAATGGACCCATATATATCACATGATAAAACCATATACACATTCAAACCACATTTCTAAAAATGACAAAGTACTACAATGACCCACTACAATATACCCTTACTCACAGGCACTTCCCACAACACATCATCTTTCATGGTGAAATATTTATTACAATCATATTTTCATTAGTTGAATATATTGTTTGAAGAACACACATAACATGGGACTCTTTGTTCCTTCACAACTAGGTTATATGTTTCATTGACAGCAATTCACCTATAACAGCTTGCTTTGGAATTTGCACGTTTCTCTTATGGAAATAACTTTATACATCATACTTGAACGAGGAACGTATATACACACATGCATCTTGTAATATTTGACTTAAGGATTTGTTTGAAAGAGTCGTGTTCACTTGGTTTGGAACATACTCTCATTACAAGGAGGAAAATTCATAGGAAGAAAAAAGGAAGGTTACCAGGATCAATAAAAACCTATCCCAAGTTGGTTTCATAGCATTTTTTAATACTAACAATACACTCTTTTAATATTCAAGTTATTACAACCAACTATGTAGGTTAACTAATTAAGTTGTATCATTCTTGATTCACAATCCGTTGCTCCAATTAGGAATTCATATCTTCACAATTATCATGCATAAGGGAAGGGTACATTACACATGTTTTCCTATTATAGATATTTTTATTTGAATTTAAGTGATGAATTTCACATTTCAAACTACTTTTGTTTCATCATCTTAAGGATTTTCTCTCAAAAGTAACGGGTTAATTACATTTTTTGACCATAACTTCTACTTCCTGAGTGATCCTAGATTTAATCTTATTTACCCTTTTTACTAACTACATTTATGTGGTTACTTTGGTCCTATATTAACATCATTTTGGAACAAATGTAATTCCTATAACACTTACGTAACACTTAGGGATTCATGACTACAAGGAGTGGTGACCCTATACCTAACAACTCATTTCACCACTCTTAAAAACCCAAGTATTAGAGCATATAACCAGACAACCCAACAACTATATGCTTTTCAAATTTCTTCCAAGGAACTAATTAAATCCTTGTGTGAATAAGCATTAGCATTTCCTTCACCAAAAACCTTAAGAGAGGATTTATGATCTCCTAACTTCAAAAGCATTTAGGGATGGTGGATAAACTACCCCATATGAGAAACACATGGTAATCCACTACTACATACTAAGGGACACATTTATCTAAGAGGGATAAAAGTGGGTGCAAATGCAAAAACTATAAAATTTTATGCATTCAACAACCTTCTAAATTAATATTTACAATCATTGATAATCATACATCATATCCCCTTTGTCCAATAACATCAAGAGAGGTCACTCAATAATTTGCATTTATTAGTGCTCGAGGATTTTTACACCTTACCACAAGATAAAATTTGATAAATCAAATGTCCATGTCTTGCAAGGCATTCGTGCCACTCAAGGTATTCTAAGAATACATTTTCTCACTTTCATTTACCATTTATCTTCTAAAGGGTTCTATTAGATTTAGTTTGTTTATTTGTTTGCCAATAAAAATATATCACTCAATTGATAATTTGAATTATCTTAACATGTACACATTTTGTGGTTTTATTCTTAAATGGAAACTATGTTTTCTTATTCAGTTGTTCTCGTTTGGATCAATTCCATCCACTTTCACATCATAAGAAATATTTAATATGTTGTAAGAAATCTCCATGACACTTAAAATGATTAGATCAACATCAACAAGGTACTTTCCCAAATGAGGGCAAGTTACAAATTTTCCTTTATAATTAAAAACTTAATAGTGAATTAATGCACAACCTAACTATCTTTGTGGTCCCACCCATTGTTCATTACATTCCACTTCTAATGTTATTTAGTCTGTAAAAAAACCATGATATTTCAAGCTCAACATGTCATCTTGTATGCAACTATTAAAGTAATGTTATGTCACACACTAAGGATTCTTACAGGTTCTTACCCATGAGAAACTTCTCAATCAGGTTCATATGGAGGAACACACAACACATACAGTATCTCTAAGTCTATAGGACTACAAAAGGTGTTTGGAGCTAGCCTAACTTGGAGCTTACTAGAGAAGGTCATTACATGCAACAAAGGTAAATATTTTGAGCTACATGTTTGTTTGGTCACTTTCCGCTCAATATGAAAACACACAAAAATGTAAGTTGATATTTTTATTTTAAGATTAAGTGATTTCCTAGGTCATTACAACACCAACAAATAGGTAAAATCCCGTCATTTGAAATTACTTGCTAAAAGTTTTACCAAAGACAATCATATCAAACCTTTCCATTACAATAAACATCTCAAATAACAAGGTTCCAGTTTCATCCTCCTATATTTATTTTGACACTAAAAGAAGGAGTATTTTACATATTTTTCCAAAGTACATAATACAATAAAGTCCATTTACTTAAAAAATATATAATTACAACTAAGAGTAACATTAGTTAAATAGGAAAAAGTACAACTACATATGAAATACTACATTTTCCCAATACGCAACACTATCATTTTCATCATGGAAATAATGAAAATAATACATTCTATTCATAAAAATATCACTGAAATATTCTAAACGATTACATTGCCTTCAAATAGCATGCTAATAAAAGACACAAATTGTTAGGATAATTAATTATGCATTGTATAATTATTTATTTAACTATTATTATTAATTAATTATTGTTAAATAGTTTTATAACATTATTACATTCTATTAATTACTTGTATAATGTTATATGGTTTTCTTAACCATATTTGTATTATTATATTAACGAGTATAATTGTTATGTTGTTATAACAATTATGTCATTATTCATTTATGCTTCCTGAATGTATTTTAGAAGATACTATATTTTAGTTTGTTGTTGCATACTTGTAACTCCATATTTATTTGTATCTAGACTATCTAATATGTATAAATATTTTATCCCGCACTATTGTAAAGGGATTTACTTAACATTAATAGATTATAAAGTCTTTCGTCCTGTTTATGAAACTACATTTGGTACCAGAGTGCAAATCTAGACTGTGAAGTAGAGAAGGTCGGGGAGAGGAAGAAAAAAAAGTTCTAGAGGAGATTATGCACTCTAGGAGAACTTTGTGTTGCATCCAAAAATTCCCATAATGTTATGCATCTCCACAACCTCCTGCCATTCTCCAGGTATTTGTAAGGCAATTGTTTTTGCCATGGTGCCTCCTACACCAGGAAAAATTTGATCCCCTGGATGCTATTTTAAAATAAAATAAAATATATTTTTCTCCGCATTAAGGGTTTTATCTCTAATATTAGAGGAGCTTTTGGTTACTGCTAGATTTAGTAGTCTGCTAAATTTGGAGAAATCAAGCTAGTTGTAGAGCTCATACCAAGCTAGCTTATGACATTGATGGGTTCCTTGATGTGTTGATTGACCGAGTTATGTTATTGTTGACTGTTTTGAGATGGAAGGGACTCCATCGAGCGCCAAATGGTGATCGTTCTACACAATAGAAAACAAGTTACATTATTTACACACCAAGTCCACGCCAATCTAGGTCCCCACATACTATTTGGATCAAGTTGGAGGGCATTTCAGTCCTGACAGTTTGCACAAAGGAGATAAACCTCTTCGTAGAAGCCATGTAGATCAGAAAAAAACCATCCAAGCCCTCTCCACGGTCGAGTTTCCACGCAGATTTCCACAAGAAATAAAAATACAAAGTATTATATTTTCTAGTGGCCAAAGCCGTGAATATCTCCAAGAGACCTACATACACAAAGACAAGGTGTGAAGCTCAATGTTGCATACACAAAACACAAAATCCAATCAATCAAAAAAATCAGAATCGCCCGCTAAAATCAGAACACCCACTAAAATCTTCCACTTGAGAACCAAGAACAACCTAGGTTTAGTTAGAAAAATTATGGACCAATTTTTTTAGGTGTTAACAACCAAAGTCTCAGGACAATAAAATTCAACTAATAGCTTTTCCCATTATAACAATTACTAATTCCACATTATAAATCAATGAGTGTAGTAAATCCACACCTA
Organism: Taxus wallichiana var. yunnanensis; assembly: GCA_018340775.1. Lineage (NCBI taxonomy): Eukaryota > Viridiplantae > Streptophyta > Pinopsida > Cupressales > Taxaceae > Taxus > Taxus wallichiana. The sequence continues at coordinate 775,684,847 of CM031244.1, forward strand.
GCTCAAAACTCCTTAGGGATTAATTTAATCACTGATTACATTGACATTTTAGCTAAATATTCCCTAATTAAAAATTTTAGGGTTAAGGTACCAAAACAATTAAATACCTGAGGTACTTAATTCCATGAGATCCAAGACAAGAGCAAGGTTTAAATACGAGGGGAAGAATACATAATTAAAATTATCAGAGTAAATTCTTATTTACCCACTCCCAAAATTCGGTTAAAGATTCAATTTGAATTTTCCCATGATTAACATAATTAAAACTTCCTGAAAACACTCCCATTAGATAGGAAATTTCTTCCCCTTTCCATTGATATAAATAAGTCCTCTTAACTCCTTGTAATTCTCAAGTTATGGCCCAATGGGCCTTGGGAGGAAAATTTTCCCAAGGGCGGGCTTGCGGGCCCAAGGGAGAAATTTTGCCCAAGCATCTTGCAGGCACAGGGGAGTGTTTAGCACAATGGGAATTCTTTAGCCATGTGGCAGCTACTTATTGGCTGCGCAGTCGGTGGCTTTGGTGGGGAACATTTGGAAAATATAATATTTCAAAAGGAAAGGCAAAAAGGTCGAAAGGAACCCGTGCCTCCACCGATGGGGGAAGATGCCACGTGTCGCCAACCATCTCTTGTGGGTTGGTGGGCGGCGGGGATATTATGGATATCTCACCCAATAGTTTTCGAAGTGTTAGGGCTTAAAAAGATCTACTCCTTTGCCGATGCCTTGTGAAGCCACGTGGCAACACCTGATTGGCTGCGGGCAGCGGGGGCTACTGAGGAAACTTACAAATTTTTTACAAACTTATTTTTAAAATCACTTAAGGTTAAAATTGATCCTAGCCTCCGTGGATGCCCAACGAAGCCACGTGTTGATCAATGATTGGCTGCGGGCGGCGGGGCTGCGGAGGAAAAATTACCAAATTAACTTTTTGGACTTAGATCATTTTTAGACAAAATGAAGGCTTGTGGATTAGCGAGCACTTTGGTAAACTTCATGAAATTGCCCCTTTTGGGAAACAAGAAAAAAGGAAATTTTTAGCTCACGTGTCCACCCAAGAATATTTTATTCATTTAAATTTGTGAGTTTGATTATTTTGAGCGCGAAATGAAATAAAATTTTCAAGGCCATAAATTTTAATAGGGAACTCATTTTTTGGAAAACAAGGACTATATTGAAATCTCTTGACATCCTCTTTGCACAAAAACCTTATTAATTTAAATTTGATAAATTTTAAAGGGTCAATTTTGAGAAAACTCCCTTTCGTCACTTAGATAATGAACTAGGATTTTAACTTATCAATTTTTTCAAATTTGCCATTAATTCTTTCTCAACATGCCAAACAGTGAGAGGATTTCACTTGGAATATTTTAGCATAGATTTCAAGATAAATTTTTTTGATTGATTTTCATTCAAAAATTATCAATGTTCACACAGCAGAAAAACCTGTAATTTCACCTTTACTTGATTTGAAAGGTTCTTTAAAAAAATCTTCAGTGTTTTAGTTTAGTTTTGGGATTATTCTGATTTCCTTATGTCCAATTGGATAATTCATTGTATCTTATCGATTTATAGATTTTTTTGGACATTTGATAATATGGAATTTGCAAGTATACGGTGAAGTAGAAATGAAGTTTGTACATTTCAAGAACAAAGATTAAACTATCTCTTTTGCCATGTAATAAAAAATTGAATTTATTCCATGGTAGTTGTAAATAATTTTCTTTCCTTCAATGAAATGATAGAGACAAGAATTCAACTTCTATATGTAAAAAAATTAAACATTTCAAATTAGACAGAGCGTATAATATTTCTTCATGCGTGCTTCCTTTTCACTTTTACAAACTGATATTTCCTACGTATATAAGACACAAATTTCCAATGAAAATAATATCATATTAACATGGAAAAACACTTCTATTAATTCAAAGGAATCTCTTACAACTTCTTTCCCATTTATTTTCAAAATACAACATACCAAATGCATATCTTTCTTTTACTGTTCACGGGCCGAATACAAGATATATTCTTACAAAATAAATTACAACTTTCATAGCTAAAATAGAGTAGTCTTTCCAACACAATAATATACAAGATCATCCACTTGAAGGTGTGAATGGTTACAAAAGAAGTTTCGCAGGGACTATCAAAACTTTGTCTTCTTCCTTAATTACAATATACGAATACAACTTCTTACACATTTATTCAAAAACAAAAAGCAGAGTATATCTCTTTCACATTTTGAATTACAACTTTCATAGCCAATACAAAAATACCGCCATCACAAATAATGTACAAGGTCATCCACTTCAAAGTGAGGAAGTGTTCCAATAAGAATAATCTCAACAAGGATCGAAACTTGTCTTTTTTTCTCTACTCCAAGAACAACAACACGAATATCCTTCATTTGCTTTATTTCAATTTGATCACAACTAAACAAGGTGAAAGGCAACGCTCTCCACCAAACCAAGACATCCAATGAAAACGAGATTCCACCCTTATTCATTGGCCCCAGAGCCCCAACCATATTTGCGAATAAGATATGTTTTCCAACACATGGCAACAACAAGCTTCCACAACACAAAGACATTTCTCATTCAAAACACAGTCCAAAATAAAAATTGAGTTTTGCAACAATAAAATAAATACAACAAACAACACTCAGGGCTTCATCATGTAAGCGAAAGGAGCAAGAAACTATGGTGGATGTTAATTATTCCTCCCAAAGGAGAAATGGGTATCACCACCTAAGAACAAACCGCTAAAATACATATCATTTCAAATCCTTGAAATACCCTTATACCTCCCGAAAGTACCCCTTATTCCTCACATTTCCTTATTCCTCCCCAACCTCTTATGGCACACCATAATGAGTAAAGAAATGCAAGTTATTTCTTTGTAATGTGGAACCCAAATCCCAACTCCCTCCACACTTATACCTCCCAAAACACTTATGCCTTGCAAAGAAATGCCCCATAGTCTTCTCCTACTTCTCCTACACCATCCCTAGGCCATCTACCTAAAAACCCACACACATGGCAAAACATTCACAACAATAACATTTGCACAAATAAAATAAGATAATTTCAATAGCCAAGCTCTTGTCTCTCCATAATGGAGTTTGTTCCAAGTTCCAAACAACAAGCTTTCCAATGCAAAACAACCCAAGATCAACAAAACAAATGCCTAGTAAAAAATTTACAACTTTCTCCACAAGCAAGAGCTCCAAACAACAATAGAATTCTCCCCAAAATGAAGTATGCAAAAGTGAAGCAACCCCAAAAAATCTAAGGAATTCAAATATATAGAGAGGGAAGAGAAGAGGATGAGGTGGATCCAAATGGGATGCCACATCACACATCCCCAACTCTAACTCATAAGTCAACTTCAATCTCCAAGGCACAATAATTAGGTGGGTGAATAATATGACAACTTACTTGCACACTCCAAAACAAGCCCATACCCCATAAGTACTGAAATTAAAAAACATGTAGGAAAGTGCAATTAAAACATACAACTTGACTTACAAAAATGCATAATAAAGGCTAGATTTAGACTTTCCAACCATAGGTAAGGTTGGTATGTAATTTTAAGAGGTATGGGATAAGTTTAACTTGTCCCACAAGCCTCCAAAATCAGCCTCCAAGGAAAAATTTGAAATTCAAAGAAGGTGGAGTGTTTCATAATCCAAAAATCAACTTACACATCACTTACAACACTTAATCTGAGAGCCATCAACTCTAATAAATGTAATCTTATGACACATTTGATTACATAATTTTAACAATATGATTACTCACAATATTGACACATAATTTAATTTAATAATTAAAAGGAAAGATCATCACTTTAAAAAATAGATACAACATTAACAAAGCACCAATTAAAATAAAAATATAAATCTCTTGGTCACATTCGAAGGTGATCCCCCCATGGGAATCCCTAGCAACAATCAAACACACACAACAAAACAAGTTTCCATGGTGTCCTTGTTGAATTCATCTAGAATTCCAATGTGGTTGGTCTCTAATCTCTGATGTGTCTTGTGATATTTTTTTAAACTCAAAACACAAATACCTCCTTTGAACTCATGGCCATATCAGAATATCTAAAATATATATAATTACAATTCCAAAATCATCAATATATATGTGAATCACAACAAGATCCAGACAATCAACAATATCATTTCGCAATCTCATCAACAACTATATGATCATCACATTTAATTGAATTTTCTATTTCTAATCAACATATCAACATATCACATGTCCGAACAACATCCATAAATATAACCATGCCAACAAGATGTCAATATATATTTAAATGTCTCTAATAATTCACATACATCATACATGAATCAAAGTCAATAATAATCCATGATTTGACATCTAACACCATACTAAATCAAAACTATAATAATGTTCATAATATAGTCAAAGCATAATCACGATCAATATCAAAGTGTCGAAGGGAAGTGGGCTCTACACCCCCCTCCCTTAGACTCTACTTCCTCTGGAAGTCACTGGAAAGAGAGATAGGAACAAATGCAACAGAAAAAGGATCACTCCATTATGGGATTGCTTGCTTCAAACAAGTGTGGGTCCACAGAACCCAAGTTTGGTCCAATGCAATTTAGCAAGAAGAAGGGATATTGTAAGAGATGAGTTCTAAAATTTCTGCATGCAAGGCTACGAATATTTAAATCTAGATAGTAACTTGACGCTATCAACCAAGATACAACACATAACAATATAACATGAAGATTTCAAAAGAGTCTTAAGAGTAACCACCAAGTATAGGAATAATAAGGAGAATTCCATGAGTTTGAGAAAGACCACATAGTTTCCATGGAGCAAAACATACTTGCAATAACAAAAGTTAAGGTTTCCACTAAGGTTAAGTTATGTTTTCATAGTTTGTTGCTTAGACAAGGCTAACGAGAATCAACCATGGCAAAAATTTTGTACGGGGACATGTCTACTCAAGGTCCCACAATTTGAGATCACACAAGATGAGGTTAATCAATAAGGAAGGACACCTAAAACATCAAAACATTTCCAATCAAGAAAAATATTTATGGAAAGTACTTATATAACTCGAGAGGGTAGAGTTAAATTTTCATGGTAATACCAAGAAAATTCATGACCACAAGTTTTCCTATAGTCTGATATTTACACTTTTGTTTTAAAATTCGAACACACCACACCCATAAAATCTAAAGACATCAAACATTTAGTAACCAACACCACTAGCAGCTAACATAACAATCCAAGAAGCACCATTCTCAATAACACAATGGGATTTATTTATCTTATTTCTCGGTCAAGCTTGGAATAATCACAAGGAGAGCACAAGCATAAATCATAACACCAAGGAGCACTCAAGGTCGGTAGGAAGTAGTGTAGTATTTCCTCATATGTGCTTCCTTTTCACTTTTACAAACAGAGATTTCCTATTGTATATTAGACATATATTTCCAATGGAAATAATATCATATGAACATGGAAAAACACTTCTATTAATTCAAAGGAATCTCTTACAACTTCTTTCCCATTTATTTTCAAAATACAACATACCAAATGCATATCTTTCTTTTCTGTTCATAGAACTGAATACAAGATATATTCTTCCAAAATCAATTACAACTTTCATAGCTAAAACAAAGTAGTATTTCCAACACAATAATATAAAAGATCATCCACTTCAAGGTGGGAACATTCTAAAAGAAGTAAATTGCAAGGGACATTAGAACTCTATCTTCTTCCTCAATTATAATATATAGAATACAATTTCTTACAAATTTATGCAAAAATGGAAAACTGAGTATATCTCTTTCACATTTTGAATTACAACTTTCATAGCCAACACAAAACATCTTTCCATAACAAATAATGTACAAGGTCATCCACTTCAAAGTGAGAAAGGGTTCCAATAAGAATAATCTCAACAAGGAATATCAAACTTGTCTTTTTTTCTTTGCTCAAAACAACAACATGAATATCCTCCATTTTCTTTATTTCAATTTGATCGCAAAAAATAGGGGAAAGGAAACACTCTCCACCCAACCAAGACATCCAATGAAAAGGATAAGCCACCCTTCTTCATTGGCCCCCGAGCCCCAACCATATTGCAATAAGAGATGTTTTCCAACACATGGCAACAACAAGATTCCACAACACAAAGACAAATTTCTCATTCAAAACACAGTCCAAAACAAAACTATAGTTTACAACCACAGAATAAAGACAACAAACAATACTCAGGCTTCATCATGCAAGCCAAAGGAGCAAGAAACTATGGGGGATGCTACTTATGCCTCCTAAAGGGGAAATGGTTATCACCACCTGAAACAAACTAAAAAAATACATATCATTTCAAATCCCTGACATACCCTTATGCCTTCCCCAAGTACCCCTTATTCCTCACATTTTTTATGCCTCCCCAACCTCTTATGACACCCCATAACGAGTAAAGAAATGCAAGCTATTTCTTTTTAAAGTGGAACCCAAATCCCAACTCCTCCACACTTATACCTCCCCAAAACACTTATTCCTCCCACAGAAATTCCCATAGTCTTCTCCTACACCATCCCTATGCCATCTAACCAAACAACTCACATACATGTTAAAACATTCACAACAATAAAATTTGCACAAATAAAAGAAGAGAATTTCAAGATCCAATCTCTTACCTCTTAATAATGGAGTTTGTTCCAAATTCCAAACAATAAGTTTTCCTATGCAAAATGGCCCAAGATCAATGAAACACAGTCTGTAGAAAGTATGTAACATTTTCCGAAAGCAAGAGCTCCAAACAACGAGAATAGTTCACCAAAAAAATTAAGTATGCAAAATTGAAGGAACCCCAAACAAGCTAAGGAATTCAAATATATAGAGAAGGAAGAGAAGAGGATGAGGTGGATCCAAGTGGGATGCCACATCACACATCCCCAAATCCAACTCATAAGTCAACTTTAATCTCCAAGGCATAATAAATAGGTGCGTGAATAATATGACAACTTACTTACACACTCCACAACAAGCCCACACCCCATAAGGACTAAAATTAAAAAACATGTAAGAAAGTGCAATCATAAATTACAACTTGACTTACAAAAATGCATAATAAAGGCTAGATTTAGACTCTCCAACCATAGGTAAGGTTGGTATGCAATTTTAAGAGGTATGGGACAAGTTTAACTTGTCCCACAAGCCTCCAAAATCAGCCTCCAAGGACAAATTCGAATTTCAAAGAAGGTGGAGTGTTTCATACTCCAAAAATCAACTTACACATCACTTACAACACTTAATCCAAGAGCCATCAGCTCTAATAAATGCAATCTTATGACCCATTTGATTACTTAATTTTAACAATATGATTACTCACAATATTGACACACAATTTAATTCAATAATGAAAAGGGAAAGCTCATCACTTTAAAAAACACATACAACATTAACAAAGGACCAATGAAAAGAAAAACATAAATCCGTTTGTCACATTAGAAGGTGATCCCCCCCATGGGAATCCATAGCAACAATCAAACACACAAAAAAAAAAAAGTTGCCATGGTGTCCTTGTTGAAGTCATCTAGAATTCCAATGTGGTTGATCTCTAATCCTCGATGTGTGTTGTGATATATTTTTTAAACCTGAAAAACACAAATACCTCCTTCATCCTCGTGGCCATATCAGAACATCCAAAATATATATAATTATAATTCCAAAATCATCAATATATATATATGAATCACAACAACATCAAGACAATCAACAATATCATTTGCAATCTCATCAACAACTATATGATCATCACATTTAATTCAATTTTCTAGGTCTACTCAACATATCACATGTCTGAACAACATCCATAAATATAACCATGTCAACAACATGTCAATATCCATATAAATGTCTCTAATAATCCACATGCATCATATATGAATCAAAGTCAATAATAATCCATGATCTGACATCTAACACCATACTAAATCAAAACTATAATAATGTCCATAATACAGATCACCACTATCAAGATCAATATCAAAAGCTTTGAAGGAAGTGGGCACTAAAAAATCTATAAGAGACAACAAAAGGAAGGAATAAAACAAAGAAAGGGTGGAGAGAAATCATCAAATGGTGTGAATGAAAGTGAAGATATTTACAAAAATGGTGGTTTTTTCAATAAAAGGGAGTTACTGAGATCCTCTTTCTACAGAGACAACCTAAATTGATGTCATCATTCTACCATGTGTATCTTCCATGTAGACAAATAGCTCATCACTTCAGCTAGGTCACCATTTTCAATAGGTGAGTCGAATCTCATATTTATTAAATATTATTTTCTTCAATTTGTTAATCAAAAGCACAAGTGGTGAAGGTGGTTAGACAAGTAGACTTGGGTGGATGAGGTTTGGGGTTTGACCTAACTCCCAACGCAAAAATTTTGAATTTTTAGTTTAGCGGAAAATTTGGAAAAACCACCAACTTTCGTAGGAAATTTAGTGGGAAAACCTCCTCAAACCTGCTAGTTATAACTAAAACCACCCCTAAACCTTTAGTGAGAAAAACCCTACTTTAGGGAAAAACAATTTCCTCCTAATAGGTCCATTTTTTCATTCCGAGTAACATTTTCTAAAGGAATTGTAAGCAAAAGTATCTTTTTGAGCTATATTTTTACAATTTTTGGCATAAAGGGTCGTATTGGGCTCCGAGGTCACGGGGCCCACAAAAAGAAACACAATTTTCTGCCATTCAATTTTTTCAAATTTTTTGAATGTAATTATATTCTTTAGTATATTGTACTAATTTACAAGTTGCCATAGTCAACCGTAAACTTTGTAATTTTTCTAAAATTGGTAGAATATTGTACTCAAAAACAATAAAATTTGGTTCAAAAACACTCACGATATCCTAGATCTCATGCACGAGTTCGATATATACAAAGTGCCCCCTGGGAATCACTTATGGGTAAATTCATTGTGACTACTACCGTACTTAACACATAATATAGATGCAACAATGTAGTCCAGGCATCAACTCTTTAAATCGATGGGGAGTAGTAAGGTCATAGTGCACACACTATGAGCCATCCCATCCGTCTGTGAATGATTACATGCCATAAATCTTGATTGAGAAATTATCCAAGTATATACTGAAGTTACTCGTGCATATGAGGATATTTCTTTGATCCGATGTCAATAATCACACAGACCCCTTTCAATACTATCATGTTACCACATATTGAATTATTTTACGTACATGAACGCCTCTTTCATGTACCGCTAGGTATATAGAAAGGGTGAGCTTCTTCCACGCATCTTCTTTGGGTTAGAAAGGTTTGGTATATCTAACTCGATGGTATATAGATTGGGAGAACTTATACCTAGAGTGATAAGAGCCTAACCACATAGGTGATTTGTGTAATATGGGCACCAATGCCCCAAAGGATTTCTTTCAGATTAAAAACTACTCGGAGGGAACAACTATGCTACCCGGAAGACAAAAATCAAGACACAACTTGAGTTTGAATAGATTTGACTGTTATGGTACCGGTACTTTGACCAAATCAACAACTGATATAACACAACAATAGAAGTTGGATAAAGTAGATCAAAAGGCCAAAATCATGATCTTGTTTGGATTTTCCAATGATATGCAACCTCGCATTCGAGATGCCAAAACAACCAAAGAAGCGTCGGATAAATTACGCATAGTATATGAGGCCAAAAATAAAAATGTCGTACTAAATTTACGAGTTAGCTACACACACTTGAATTTCAAGCTTCATCTGTGACCTTGTTGAACGACGTTCCCACAATTTCTCTTGATGGAGTAACACCACAAGAAGCATGGTCAAAGTGGAAACTATCTATTGCACACCTTAGAGTATTCGGGTGCAAAGAAAGTATGCATATACCCAAGTAGAACAAAAATAAATTGAGCATGAAGTCATAGAAAATCATCTTCATTGGGTACAATAAATAAAGTATTGGGTACAAATTGATGGATCCGAACACCAAGAAATTCTACACCGAAAAGACATTGAGTTCTTTGAGAAGAAGGAAGAAGATTCTGCTCCTCATGACTCACCCGATATAGATTCTTCACCAGTTGTAAAATATAAAGCTGATGTTCCCACAAATGATGAAAGTGATGATGGGGATGATGGTGTTGATCTGATAGATCCATGACCCACATGAATATTTTAGCGTATGCCCAAGTGGTGAACTAACATGTTACGAGATGCAAGAATGGATAGTCCACTTGATACATCCACCCCTAGACCACAAACTCACAGTAAAGCAAGAGAAGAAGTGAACTTTTCTTTGATGAGTAGAGTTATTGAATTTGATGAGCCCTCTATAGTCTAGGAATCCCTATAGTTAAAAGCTTGGAAAGATGCCATGGACTCTGAATATCAATCAGTAATGAAAAATAACACTTGACAACTTGTCAATCTTCCACCAGAGAAGAAACCCATTGGATGCAGATGGATATTCAAAATGAAGTACAAAGTAGATGGGAAAAAGGAAAAGTATAAAGTGAGACTCTTAGGAAAGGGGTATACACAAAAATAAGGCATTGATTACGAGGAGACATTTGCTCCCACAAATAAGATCAAGACGATCGGGATGATTTTTCTTTAGCTGCAAAGTTTTGTTGGAAAGTCCATCGGATGGATGTTAAAAGTGTCTTTCTGAACGGAGATATACAAAAGTCTACATGACTCAACTGAAGGAATATGTAGTACTTGTTCAAAAGAAAAGGTATGCGAGACTTAGGAAATCTCTGCATGGCCTCAAATAGTCACCCGGGCATGGTACATCAAAATTAATGAGCATCTCGTACAACATGGATTTGTTATAAATCCATACGATCCCAATCTTTAACTCAAAAGCAAGGGGAGATTGTGATTGTCATTCTCTATGTCGATGATCTATTCATCGCTGATAGCTCGGTGAGGATGATTGATGCAACGAAGAAAGATCTTAATTGATCATTTGACATGATAGATCCCAGGGCTAATACACTCTCTTGGATTGGAAGTATTACGAGAAAGAGAATAACATTTTTGTTTCTCAAATGAAATATACCTAGACAATGCTCGAGAAAATTAGGATGATGGATTTTAGACCAATTGCTACATCCATGGAGAACAAATTGTAGTTATCTCGTTCAAATCCATCTCCTGAGGTAAATTTCACTCTCTATCAGAAGTTGATTGGGAGTCTCATTTACCTGACCTACACTAGACCAGATATCAGCTTTGTAGTGAGCTATCTATCCAAGTTCATGTAGGAACCAAAATTTAATACTTGGAAAGTAGCAAGGAGCATCTTGAGATATATCAAAGGATCAGTGGATCTTGGTCTAGAATACAAGAAGAATGACAACTTCTTCTTGTCAAGATATTTGGATTCAGATCATGCAGGTAATATTGATGATAGAAAATCCACTTCAAGATTTGTGTTATTTATGCGATCTGGACCAATATCATGAGGAAGCAAGAAACAACACTTTGTTTCTTGTTCTTCCATAGAAGACGAGTATCGTTCTGTAGGAGAAGATATTTGTGAAGTGATTTGGCTACGTCACATACTCAAAGGACTTGGAATACCACAGGACAAACCGACCACCATGTATGTTGACAATGAAGGTGTTCTCAAACTTGTTCACAATCTAGTTTTTCATGAAAGAACAAAACACATTGAGGTACAAGTTCATTTCATACGTGAGCATGTGTTGAAGCACAATATATAACTTCAATTTTGTCCAACAACTGAACAAAGAGCAGATATCTTCACGAAGTCACTTGCACATGACAAGTTTGAGTTGTTCAGAGAGTTCCTCTCCTCATCCCTTAAGACAATGCAAAATTAAGGGGGGAATGTTAGGATAATTAATTATGCATTGTATAATTAATTATTGTTATATAGTTTTATAACATTATTACATTATATTAATTACTTATATAATTTTATATGGTTTTATTAACCATATTTGTCTTATTATATTCACGGGTATAATTGTTATGTTGTTATAACAATTATGTCATTATTCATTTGTGCTTCTCGGATGTATTTTGGAAGCTCGTATTTTAGTTTGTTGTTGCATAGTTGCAACTCCATATTTGTTTGTATCTAGGCTATCCAATATGTATAAATATTGTATCTTGCATTATTGTAAAGATTGATTTCACATTAATAATTTATACGATATTCCTTCCTTGTTTGTGAAACTACAAAAATTTCATTTTTAGTGCTCCTTTTATTTAGGTACTTGCAACCAACGTTGTGCCGATCCTGGGACCGAGTATGGAAAACCCTTACACACAAGCACAATCAAGACATTTCATCATTTCAAGTAATTTCAAACAACGTATAGAGAGAGGTAGAGATCGTGAGAGAGAAGAGAGTTAACTTCCTCACACATTCACACTTCCACATTCATTTACATTTTTTAAAGAGAGTATGAAATAGAGAGAAATTATAAAACATTTTATTTTTTATTTACATTATTTTGACCATTGCTCAACCCATACCAGTTTTCATTTTGTTTCAAACTCATCTAAATTTTTAATCCATTCATGTTTCAAATACCAAAAATAAATTTCATATTTATTTTAAGAGAGAGAAGGAGGAGAGAGAACACTATAAATTGCAAAATGCATTCATACAAAGTAATTGATTAAATAATACTCTACACACATTGTAACACTATAAAAAGGGTTCACGAGTAATTTACATAACCAATGGGATCCTTAGAATTTTTTTCTAGCGTAGGTTGTGTGTTTGCAAAAATAGACTAAAATAACTAAAGTTCTTACAGTATGGTTTCCAAAACCACTCATTTTAAGTTCAAACATAAGTTTTATTGATCCTTACCTATCTTCTATAAACAAAGAACTTGTTGGATCTGATGAGAATTAGATTACGTCAAACAAGGTTCAATTGATGATGGAAACTTCCAGCCCAATTATCGTAAACACATTGAATACTTCTATAGTCTGAATGACCAGTGGGCCCTAAAATCCACTTAAAACTCTAACTTATGAAATTATTTGTATGAAAGTGAGAGTTGGTTTCCATTCTCACATAGGAGCACTAGAGTTAGGTGAAGATGATTTTACGTTACAAGAAAATGATACAACATTTGTAACCGTGAAAAATGATCACAATATCATAAAGTGGATGCGTCAACAAAAGTGACTAAGTGTTAAAACGGTAATGAATCTCAACTTGTTAAGGAACCTAATCAATTTTTTAATCTTTGTTAAGAAACTTCAGGGTGTCTTGGGTTGACATGGATCTTGTTTGAGGTTTTGATTCCCATTAATCGTTCAACATGGCGCTCCATGCACATGGTTCCAAGGGCCTAATTTTTTTTCTTAAAATTTTAAAGAAAAATTATTTTCAGGAAAGGTAAAAGCCATATAGTTCATTTTAATTTGCATAGTCATATATATATATATATATATATATATATATACATACATACATACATACATATATACATATACATATAAATATACATATATACATATACATACATACATACATATATATATATGTATGTATGTATGTATGTATGTATCTATATATATATATATATGTATATGTATGTATGTATGTATATAACTTACTCAAAACCAACACTATAAAAGAATGATGAAATTTTTAGTTTGAAACAAGAGGAAGAGTGATCCACACCTTATACGCTAATCCCACATCCCCACATTTGATGAGACCACATTAGCTTTAGGTGTTCTAGAAAACATTTGTGGGATTTCTCATTTCTCTTCAAAAATCCACATTCAGAGCATATTTCCATAGCATTTACATGGAAATTTATTAAGCCTCTTAATCCATAAGTAAAATCTAGTGCATTGAGATAATGAAGATTGCACACAATGTCAATGATGGAACGTCCTTGCAAGTCTCCTCTTAAACTCATTGATTTGACATGGAAAGTGTAATTATGATAGATTCTACCATCCCCCATGGTGCAATAGTTTGTTTCATTAACCCATGAACTAGACAAATTTTTAATTCATTTTAGGAGGATTTTAATATAATAAGAGCTTGGGATTCATGGGGATGAAATTTGAATAAGCATGCATATGGGTTAGTAACCAATGGGAGAGCGAGCAATGGAGCGATAATTAGAAATTTAACTAGATTTGTAGCCATTACGAGAATTTGTTTTTTTTTCAGAGAGAGGAGGAGGATGGTAGAGTTTTCTACATGAAAATGAAGTGTAAAACACTACGGATCTCCTAATTCTTAATCTTTTTATTCTTATGAAAAAATCAACAGAAACACAACAGATAGTTTATTTCCTTTCTTCTCCAAACAATAAAAAAAAACCATCATAGGTGAAAAATCCTCTTTTGATTGACAAATTATCTTCCTTCAGATGTAGATACTGATCTAGATCCGTCAATTTGTGTAAAGGAAAAAAGGGAGATAATAACATGGCTACTAATAGAGATTCTTCTTTATCTTACTTGCTAAACTATCAAATATCTGCTAGATCACAATGTTATCTTATGTTTATATTAAATATCATGCCTCTAAACCTCAAATAAAGTGCTTTTATTATTATTCCAAGAAATTATCCGATCTTCTTTGAAAAAGGCTACTCACCCAGGATGCGTGCTTCCAAGACGTTTAACAAAGGCTACATGAAAAGTGGGTGCACTACATCTCCCTCCCTTAAAATATCATCATCCTCGATGGGACACAAAACCAAAGCTCGAAGTGTACGTAGGCAAGAAATTCAAAAATGACACATTTCAGTTCTCAAAACAACTTGTCGATACAATGCACCTACAAGGAAAAGACAAACCTTGGAAATATGTTAAATTTTAATGTTCGAAAGAAGATTGGAAGTTATTTATCTTTGATTTTCCTTCTCAATTAGTATTTAATTTTACAATATATCTTAATCTCAAACTATTAGTATTCATTGTTTAGAATTTCAATTGCCTTATGTTTTTGGGTCCCCTTAGTAATTGGCCTCAAGGTTTCACACAAAACTCAACACAACAAAAATGACCCACAAGACATCTTGCTACATACCATCATGACTGTATCACATAACAATAACTTTAATTCCACCATGGAGAGACAACAAGTAGTCGACATAATGAAGAATTTCTAGCAATTATGTCATAGGCATAGATCCAACACACACAAGTGACTAACAAACAATGAATCATGACACTAATACATATATAACTAGTATGATATGACCCATAAACCATGACTATACTAACTCATTTTTCAGAAAATATCCAATCAACCAAGGTGAGCGTTAAGCCTCAAACATAACAATGTCTAACAAGACTCACTAGAGTACACATAACTCATAACACCAACTCCACACAACACAAAGCATCATGAAACAACTCCAGGTATTTCCAAAATCAACATAAAAAACTCCATATACCTCTGAAAGAATCACCAAACAACTCCATATACCCCCTAAGAGAAAGAATCATAGTGCCAAAACCAAGTCGAGCTGCTCAACGATAGAACCCATCAAGAATATTAGGTCACTCAACCATATAGTGCCATCAAAAATATCAGGTCACTCGACCATAGAGTTCCATCAAGAACATTATATAACTCAACCATAGAGAGCCTTCAAGAATATCAAGGTCACTCTCTCATAGATGGCCATATCTTTTCTTTATTTAATGAGGTCGGATCACCATATGGCCCTAGGCACATAGAGCCCCGTCACCACTAACCCAAGTGATATAATAGCTCATGGTTCAACAACCTACGTTAGTTATCTATAACTCCTTAGGGTTTACCCACATCAATGAAGTGGTTCCATAGGTTCAACCACTCCATGGTGAATCCCATGACCCTATTCCAACATGTTACCACATTAGAACCATCATAAAATTTGTCTCAAATGCCAAGTGGAAAAAATCCCAATCTTTGGGAAAGGATATAAAATTTTTATATATGAAAATAAAATATAAAACTAAGAAAAAATGTCTAAATAGCCATAGTTAGTGAAAAATCCGTATTTTCATGTAGAAACTAAATAAAATGCCCAAAATATAAGAACACATCATTTATCAAGAAAAACTTCTAGTTCTTAGAAAAAGAGATAATGATATATTTACTAATAAAATACATATCGAGCAACAACACATTACAATCACTATGTGGCCTCATACGACAGCTAAAGGGGTACTCATCGAGTTGTTGGCACTCGGAGTTGAGTCTTTAGACTCATAAAAATATACATGTAAGAAGAATTGAGTATATCAAATAATGTAACTGTCATAGTCTCTACCAAATCACCCTCCATACTCCCAAATGGATAAACATATTCAAAATCACATAGGATTGTTTGATGGAAAACCCAATAGGAGAGAGTAGGGACACTAGTTTTCATAAGTTGAGCCTAAGAAGGTGTACATCCATAATATACTTGAGAAAACTCAAATTATACTAAACAGATAGAAAAGGATTTTAGTCTATATAAGACTCCACTTTCACTCATACTTAGCTCAAGATTATGAAAACTTGGTCCATACCTGCTCTCTCTCCACACATACACTCTTAACTATTGTTCCCATTAGGGTCATTTAGTGTATTTTCACAACATAACACATAACTACATTACTTAAAAAAAGGTGATTCACACACATTAACCATAGTGTCTTATGCATGGTATATATATATATATATATGATACAATCATTACTTTCCCATGTTTATGATACATCACATCTCCACATAATGCACATAAGGTGAAAGTAGTATCACAATAGGGTCATATGATTACAATATGCCCCTAATTCATGACAAGAACATAACATATTACATGAATTATACGTATGATGAAAACAATGACTAACATTACAACATACAATTAATTGTAATACAACATGGTGACACATATGATTCATCACAACACATTGGTGATATCATGATAAAATTGAATTCACTATACACCACATTTTTCATGGAGCACATCAACATACAAATTCATATCACATAATAAAAAACACTCTCCAACACTCTGTAATGTGCAATAACAATATTTTTATACACAACAAGGTGACACATCACAAGTGAAATCCTCATTAATTTTACAAAATGAGATAAATAATCTCATAAAAAAACATCAAATGATAACAAACATTCACTAAGTGACATGGACCACATGTACGTTCATAAAATCATAGTTACAACATTGGTCACATAAACATATATCACATTACTCTTCCATCTCTACCACCACCATGCGAAATCATTACAACTCCAATCCATCCTAGAGGTTTGAGAGCATGAACCTCCTCTCGATACCACATAAACACCCACATTTTACACATACAAATGCACACACACATAATAACATGACATTTTTTTTTTTACATCGTTTTGATACATAAAACCAACATTATCACTTAGGATAATATATAACACATGAGATGTTTGTGTAATAATGGACCATATATCTCACATGATAAAACCATATACACATCGAAGAATATTTCCAAAAATGACAAAAGTACTACTGATGACCCACTACAATATACCCTTACTCACAGGCACTTCCCACAACACATCATATTTCATGGTGAAATATTTATTACAATCATATTTTCATTAGTTGAATATATTGTGTGAAGAACACACATAACATGGGACCATTCGTTACTCTACAAATAGGTTTATGTTTTTGTTGAACATTTCACCTATAGTGGTTCCTTTGGAATTTTCTCGTTTCTCTTATGGAAATAACTTTATACATCATGATTGTGATGACGAACATATATATACACATGCCTTCTAATATTTGACTTAAGGATTTGTTTGAAAGATTCGTGTTCACTTGGTTTGGAACATACTCTCCTTACAAGGAGGAAAATTCATAGGAAGAAAAAAGGAAGGTTACTAGATCAATAGAAAACCTATCCCAAGTTTGTTTCATAGCCTTGTTTAATACTAACAATACAATCTTTTAATCTTGAAGTTATTATAACTAAATATGTAGGGTAAATAATTAAGTTGTATCATTCTTGATTCATAATCCATTGCTCTAATTAGGAATTCATATCTTCACAATTATATTACACATGGAAGGGTACATTACACCTGTGTTCCCATTATAGAGATTTTTATTTGAATTAAGTGACAAATTTCACATTTCAAACTACTTTTGTTTCATCATCTTAAGGATTTACTCTCAATAGCAATGGGTTAATTACATGTTTCGACCATAACTTCTACTTCTTGAGTGATCCTAGATTTAATCTTATTTACCCTTTTTACTAAGTACATTTACATGGTTACTTTGGTCTTGTATTAACATAATTTTGGAACAAATGTAATTCCTATAACACTTATGTAACACTTAGGGATTCATGACTACAAGGAGTGGTGACTCTATACCTAACAACTCATTTCACCGCTCTTAAAAACCCAAGTATTAGAGCATATAACCAGACAACCCAAAAACTATATGATTTTCAAATTTCTTCCAAGGAACTAATTAAATCCTCATGTGAATAAGATTAGCGTTTCTTTCACCAAAATACCTTAAGAGAGGATTTACGATCTCCTAACTTCAAAATTCAGGGATGGTGGATAAACTACCCCATATGAGAAACACATGGTAATCCACTACTACATACTAAGGGACACATTTATCTAAGAGGGACAAAAGGGGTTCAAATGCAAAAGCTATAAAATTTCATGTTCAACAACCTTCTAAAGTCATATTTACAATCATTGATAATCATACATCATATCCCCTTTGTCCAATAACATCAAGAGAGGTCACTCGATAAATTACATTTATTAGTGCTCGAGGGTTTCTACACCTTACCACAAGATAAAATTTGAGAAATCAAATTTCCATGTCTTGTAAGGCATTCATGCCACTCAAGGTATTCCAAGAATACATTTTCTCACTTTTGTTTAACATTTATCTTCTAAAGGGTTCTATTAGATTTAGTTTGTTTATTTGATTTCCAATAAAAATATATCACTCAATTGATAATTTGAATTATCTTAACATGTACACATTTTGTGGTTTGATTCTTAAATGGGAAACTATGTTTTCTTATTTATATGTTCTCGTGTGGATAAATTCCATCCACTTTCACATCATAAGAAATATTTAATATGTTGCAAGAAATCTCCATGACACTTAAAATGATTAGATCGACATCAACAAGGTACTTTCCCAAATGAGGGAAAGTTACAATTTTCCTTTACAATTAAAAAATTAATAGTGAATTAATGCACAAAATAACTATCTTTGTTGTCCCATCCACTTTTCATTACATTCCACTTCTAATGTTATTTAGTCTCTAAAATAACCATGATATTTCAATCTCAACATGTCATCTTGTATGCAACTAAAGTAATGTTATGTCTCACACTAAGGCATCTTACACACATTCATACCCACGAGATACTTCTCAACCAGTTTCCTATGGAGGAACACACAACACATACGATATCTCTAAGTCTTTATGACAACGAAAGGTGTTTGGAGCTAGCGTATCTTGGAGCTTACTAGAGAAGGTAATTACATCCAAAAAAGGTAAATAGTTTGAGCTACATGTTTGTTTTGTCACTTTCCGCTCAATATGAAAACACACAAAAATGTAAGTTGATATTTATATTTGAAGATTAAGTGATTTCCTAGGTCATTGCAACACCAGAAAATAGATAAAATCTTGTCATTTGAAATTACTTGCTAAAAAGTTTACTAGCACAATCATATAAAAATATTTCAGCTACAATAAACATTTTAAATGACAAGGTTCTAGTTTCATCCTCCTATATTTATTTTGACACTAAAAGAAGGAATCTTTGACATATTTTCCAAATTACATAATACAATCAACTCCATTTACTTAACATAATATACAATTACAACTAAGAGTAACATTCATTAAATAGGAAAAGTAAAACTACGTATGAAATAGTACATTTTCCCAATACGCAAAACTATCATTTTCATCATGGAAATAATGAAAATAATACATTCTATTCATAAAAATATCACTAAAATATTCTAAATGATTACATTGCCTTTAAATAACATGCTAATAAAAGACACAAATGTCATTTTTACTACTCTTTTGTTCAATTACTTCTGAACCAATGTTGTGTTAGTCCTAGGACATAATATGGAAACCCTATAATTAAGGAAAATCAAGACATTTCATCATTTCAAGTAATTTGAAAAATTATAGAGAGAGAGTAGAGATCATGAGAGAGAAAGAGAGAAACTTAACTTCCACATTCATTTACATTTTTTTAAAGATAGTACGTAAAGAGAGAGAAAGAAACTATAAAAATCTTTATTTTCTATTCACATTATTTTGATAATTTCTCAAACTCATACCCATTTTAATTTGTTTCAAACTCATCTGAATTTTTATCCATTCACGTTTCAAGACCAACACAAATATCATATTTATTTTAAGAGAGAGAAAGATGAGAGAGAGAACACTATATATTGCAAAATCCATTCATAAAAAATAATTGATTAAATAATACTCTAAACACATTGAACAATGCTTTAAAAAGGGTTCACGAGTAATTTACAAACCAATGGGATCCTTAGAAATATTTTCTAACTTAAGTTGTGTGTTTGTGAAAATTGACCAAAACAATTAAAGTTCTTACAATATGGTTTCCAAAACCACTCATTTTAAGTTCAAACATAAATTTCATTGATTCCTACATATTGCCATATAAACAAAGAACTCGTTGGATTTGATGGATTTCTATTACATCAAACAAGGTTCAATTTATGATGGAAACTTTGATCCCAATTATCATAAACACATCGAACACTTCTGTAGTAGGATGATCGGTGGGCCCTAAAATCAACTGAAAATTCTAACTTACGAAATTATTTTTATGAAACTGAGATTTGATTTCCATTCTCACATAGGAGTGTTAGAGGTAGGTGAAGATGCTTTCAAGTTACACAAAATTGATACGCCATTTGTAAGAAAAAAATGATCACAATATCATAAAGTGGATGCATCACCAAAAGTGATTGAAGTGTTAAAAGGGTAATGAATCTCACCTCATGAAGGCACCTAATCAAGTTTTTCATCTTGGTTAAGACACTTTAGGTGTCTTGCATTAACATTGATCTTGTTTGAGTTTTTGGTTCCCATTAATCATTTGACGTGGTGCTCCATGCACATGGTTCAAGGGCCTAAATTTTTTTCTTGAAATTTTAAAGAAAAATTATTTTCAAGGAACGTAAAATTCATATAGTTCATTTTAATTTGCATTTATACACACAAACACACACACTATATATATATATATATATATATATATATAACTTACTAAAAACCAACACTAAAAAAGAATGATGAAATGTTTAGTTTGAAGCAAGAGGAAGAGTGATCCATACCTTTTATTCTAATCCCACAATCCCCACATTTGACAAGACTGCATTAGCTTTAGGAATTTTGGTAAAGAAATTGTGGGCTTTCTCATTTCTTTAAAACTCCACATTGTGGTCATATTGCTTTAGCCTTCGCTTGGAAATTTTTAATCTTCTTAATCCATAAGTCAAATCCAGTGCATCGAGATAATGAAGGTTGCACACACTATCAGATATGGCACCTCTTTGCAAGTCATCTCTTAAACTCACCATTTGACATGGGCAGTGTAATTATGATAGATTATACCATCCCACATGGTGCAATAGTCTGTTCCATTAACCCATGAAGTGAGACAAATGATGGATTCATTTATGGAGGATTTAAATAAAATAAGATCTTGGGATTTGTGGGGATGAAATGTTGGAGAAGCATGCATATGGGTTGGTAACCATGGCGAGGAGCACTGGAACGATAATAAGAAAGTTAACTGGAGTTGTAACCATTACAGGGATGTTTTTTTAGACCAAGAAGGATGATATATTAAGTTGGAGATTATATTTAGAGTAGAGGAGGAGGATGGTATAGTTTTCTACACAAAAATGAAGTGCAAAACACTGTGGATCTCGAAATTCTTAATATTTTCTTCATATGCAAACAATCAAACAAAAATAAGGTAGAAAGTTTGTTTTCTTTCTTCTATTAAAAATTAAAAAAAAACCGTGGTAGGTGAAAAATCCTCTTTTGATTGACAAATTATCTTCCTTCATATGTAGATATCTTGATCTAGAGCCGTCAATTTGTGTAAAGGAAAAAAAAACTAGATACTAGGATGGCTACTGATAGAGATTTGTCTTTATCTTGCTGGAACTATGCAATATCTTCTATATCACAATGTTATCTTGTGCTTCACATGGTTTCATGCTCTAGACATCAAATAAATTGCTTGCATTATTATGCTAAGAAATTGACACGTCTAAAAAGGATACTCGAGGATGCGTGCTTTAGAATATGTCCGACAAAGGCTATATGAAAATTAATTTAAAACAAATTATAGAGAGAGGTAGAGATCATGAGAGATAAGAGAGTTAACTTCCTCACACATATTCATTTACATTTTTTTAAAGAGAGTACGGAAGAGAGAGAAACTATAAAAAAATATTTTCTATTCACATTATTTTGACCATTTCTCAACCCATACCCATTTTCATTTTGTTTCAAACTCATCTACATTTTTAATCCATTCATGTTTCCAATACCAACCAAAATTTCATATTTATTTTAAGAGAGAGAGAGGAGAGAGAGAACACTATAAATTACAAAATCCATTCATATAAAGTAATTGATTAAATAATACTCTACACACATTGTAATGCTATAAAAAGGGTTCACGAGTAATTTATAGAACCAATGGGATCCTTAGAAATATTTTCTAGCTTAAGTTGTGTGTTTGTGAAAATCGACCAAAACAATTAAAGTGCTTATAGTATGGTTTCTAAAACCACTCGTTTTAAGTTCAAACATAAATTTAATTGATTCCTACCTATCGCCTATAAACAAAGAACTCATTGGATTCGATGAAATTCAATTACGTCAAACAAGGTTCAATTTATGAAGGCGACTTCGAGCCCATTTATCGTAAACACATCGAACACTTTTGTTTTATGATGACTAGTGGGCCCCAACATCCACTTAAAACTCTAACTTACGAAATTATTTTTATGAAACTAAGAGTTGGTTTCCATTCTCACATAGGAGTGCTAGAGGTAGGTGAACATGCTTTCCAGTTACACAAAATTGATACGACATTTGTAATCTTAAAAGGATCACAATATCATCAAGTGGATGTGTCACCAAAAGTGACTAAAGTGTTAAAAGGGTTATGAATCTGACCTCATTAAGGAACCTAATCAAGTTTTTCATCTTGGTTAAGAAACTTTAGGGTGTCTTGGGTCGACATGGATCTTGTTTGAGGTTTTTGTTCCCATTAATCATTTGACATGGCGCTCCATGTGCATGGTTCCAAGGGCCTAATTTTTTTCTTAAAATTTTAAAGAAAAATTATTTTCACGAAAGGAAAAGCCATTTAGTTCATTTTAATTTGCATTTATACATACATACATATATACATACATACATACATACATACATACATACATACATACACACACACACACACACACACACACACACACACACACACACACACACACACACACACACACACACACACACACACACACACGATATATATAACTTACTGAAAGCCAAAACTAAAAAAAAATGATGAAATATTTAGTTTGAAGCAAGAGGAAGAGTGATCCATACCTTTTACACTAATCCCACGATCCCCACATTTGATGAGACCACATTAGCTTTAGGCATTCTGGTAACAATTTAAAGGATTTGTCATTTCTCTTCAAAAATCCATGTTGTGCACATCTTTCCATAGCCTTTACTTGGAAATTTGTTAAACCTCTTAATCCATAAGTAAAATTTAGCGCATCGAGATAATGAAGGTTGCTCACACTTTCGAGATAGGGCACCTCCTTACAAGTCACCTCTTAAACTCACTTATTTGACATTGGAAGTGTAATTATGACACATTATACCATCCCACATAGTGCAATAGTTTGTTCCATTAACCCATGAATTGAGACAAATGATGGATTCATTTAAAGAGGATTTAAATAAAATAAGATCTTTAGATTCATGGGGATGAAATTTGGAGAAGCATGCATATGGGTTGGTAGCCATGGTGAGGAGCATTGAAATGATAATAACAAAGTTAACTAGAGCTGTAGCTACGATAGATATGTTTTTTTAGAGTAGAGGAGGATGATATATTATGTTGGAGATTATATTTCAAAGCAGAGGAGGAGGATGGTAGAGTTTTCTACATGGAAATAAAGTTCAAAACACTGTGAATCTTCTAATTCTTAATATGTTTCTTCCTCTACAAACAATCAAATAGAAACATGGTAGATAATTTGTATCCTTCTTCTCCAAACAACAAACAAAACCATGTCAGGTGACAAATCCTCTTTTGATTGACAAATTATCTTCCTTCAAACATAGATGCTAATCTAGATCCATCAATTTGTGTAAAGGAAAAAAAAAGAGATAATAGGATGGCTACTTTTTGATAGAGATTTTTCTTTATCTTGCTGGAACTATCCAATATCTACTAGATCACAATGTTATCATGTGCTTCATGTGGTTTCATGCCTCTAGACCTCAAATAAAGTGCTTGTATTATTATGTCAAGAAACTGACAGGAGTTTGAAAAAGGTTTCCTAAGGATGTGTACTAGAAGAGGTGCGAAAAGGCCGCATGAAAAGTATGTGAACTACAATTTGAAAAGATAAAGTTATGATTAATAACTAACATTAATATAATAAGAGAGATGTTTGAAATAGATAATTTCTACCCACATGTTTTTGTTATTATTAGGAATAGTAAAAAGTAACTTGTTTTACCATGTACATGTTAGTTTTAATTAGATGTCCTTATTTTTAGAATAAAAGTAAATAAAAAAAATATTTTTGTTTACATGAACAAAAGTATGGGCTATTTGTAGATGATAGTTCTATTTTTAAGATGTTTTATTTCTAAGATGTTATATTTTTAAGATGTTGTATTTTCAAATTTGAGTGTTCTATTGTTAGTTAAAAGCCCCGTATATGTTGGATGTATGTTGGAGCCAATTATAAGTGTTTTTACACACATAGATTGTATTGAGATGAATATCTCACATGAAAGAATATACTTATGCAAAAAGTGCTAATTTGAGTTTAGAATACTTTGTTTATTTGTAATATTCTTTATTTTATTTCTATTGTTTGATGTTTTATTTGCCTAATTTCTACAAATTGGTATCAGAGTGTTGTTTTTCAATAGGTTTCTAATTAACAACAAGTTATGGCTTCTATATCTGGTCTATAGACACCATAATTTATAGGAAAGAATTACGAGTATTGGTAATTAACCATAAAGGCACTATTTAGATCCCAAGATGTGTGGGAAATTGTAATGTATGGATACACATAGCCCACAGATGCAACAACATATATTGGCCCCCAAGCCCCAACAATGGAGAAATAGGGAATGTTTGGAACCATGAAAACTTTTACAAAGCCTTCAAAATTACATAAACTCATGACAATAATACTTGCAAGACATACAATTACACTAAAAAAATAGCAACTATATACATTTTTTCCAAACACATAGGCTTATATTCCAAGCCAAAGGAGAAGAGAAATATGGGAAATCCCTTATGCCTCCCTATGGGTTAAGTGTCTACTTTAAAACCTCTAAAAAATTCATCCATAAATACAAAACTTCTATCCCTCTCTCAATCTCTCAACACTCCCTCAAAAATCTTATCGCTCTCTCATGTAAAACATACAAAGATAAGGAAGAAATATCCTTTATCTTCACAAGGTGGGACACCCAACCCAAACTCCCTTAAAATACACATACAAAAATCTTATCCCTCCCTCAAAAATCCCCATTTTCCTTCTCTCCACACCATCCTTAAGGTCATACTACCCCAAATCCAAAACAAACAAATACATTCATTCATTTTACAAACAACACACAATAAGTAAAATAAAATGCAAGGGTATAGACCCTACCTTGCCATTGCAAGAATCTTCAATCAAAAAGAAACAACTTCAAGATTCTTCCAAGTCCAAGCCAAATCCAAAAGAAAGCTCCCAAGCTCCTAAAACAAGTAACTCAAGCATATCGCAAAAATATGTAAGTGTGCAACTAAACCAAGTAACCCCAAAACTCCAAAATAACTCACATAAATAGAAAATGAGGAGAGGAGGGTGAGGTAGCTCCATGTAGGATGCCACATCACTTCTCCTCGAATCCACTTCACCTAGTCAAACAAAAGGACCAACACTCATAAATGGGTGGGTAAGGATATAAAATTTTTCCTTTAACACACAAACCACTACTCCATACTTCTAAGGACATAATTTAAAAAGTTTGTAAGAAAGTGTAATTAATTACCTTGTTTTGCTTCCCAAAAGCATAATGAAGCCTATATTTAACCCTTTACATCACATGCATGTTTGGTGGGTGAGTTTAATAGGTATCGTACAAGCTTAATGTGTCACACAAGCATCCAAAAGTGGATCCAAAACAAAAATTTGAGATTTGAAAAGTGAGGTTGAGTACACAACTCCAAAATCAATAAAATCCATCTCAAATAAATAATATAACAAGGACTATCTACCACAATAAATTCCCACATAGTCACATCTCAATTTAACTTAATCACATGATCAATTAACTAAACAAAGCACATTACTTAAGCAATAATAAAGTGAGAATACTTTAAAATTAAAGAAATCACATACTCAACAAAATAAAAAACACATAAACCCATGGTCTCATTTTAAATTCCCCCTATGGGGACCTCCTAAAAACTCAATCAATAAAACAAAAATAAGCATGAACATAAGTTGCCAAGGTGACCTTTGTTGCAAACATTTGATATTCTTCTATGGTTAGTCTACTAGCCCCTTCTTGTTTGTTGTGAAATAATTTCCTACAACCAATCCAATAATACCCCTTCATCCTCAATGTCATATTAAATACATAAAACAATAAATACATACATATATATATCAAGTAACATCAACATATATACTTGGATGCACTATTAATTCTCTACCCACTACTTATTTAGGACTCCTTTGAGTACTTGTAATGTTTCTAATGAGGTTTGGAATGATCTTATTAAAATATTCCAAAAAAGCGGCTGGTTGGAAAGGGCTTTACTTTCAAGTGCGGGCAAGTGTTTATTGATAAAAGAACTCTTCAGAACTTACCTATTTATATCATGTCAATGTTCAAAGCATTCCAAAGAACAATATTGAATAGTATTAAAAAAATCAAAAGAATTTTTATGGCATGGTACTGAAGACAGGTTTAGATACCATTTAGTGGCTTGGGAGCAGATCTATAAACCAAAGAGGATTGGGGGGTTAGGTATCAAAGAAATCAAACATATGAATGTTTCTCTTATTGCAAAGTTGGGTTGGAGACTTTTAAAAGAACACAATCCTTGGACAAAGTTGGTTAAAATTAAATACCTTTCCAACCAAAGCCATAATTCCTTTATTTCTAATCATTCTCTTACGAATGGGTCTATTTTCTGGAACAATCTTCTTCAAGTCAGACATATTCTCTCTCGGGAAGTAGACTGGAAGCTTGGGGATGGTCAAGACATTAATTTTGGACTGATAAATGGTCGGATATTAACTGGTTTTCCTCTTATGGTCACATAAAAGACAACTTGATTAGAAATTATGGGCACAAAGTTCAGGGATATATTGAGGTGGATGAAAACAAAAGGAAATGGAAACAGTTAAAAGTCGATGAGGATAATATGCAGCCTGATGTTTCTTCTATGCAGATTCATCTCTCCCTCATTCATATCAGTCCTGAAAATCATAAGGATGAGCTCATTTGGAAAGATTCTTTTGATGGAGAGTACTTGATTAAATCAGGCTATAATTCTTTCTTTTCCTCTATTGAAAGTGATCTTTGAGTGGCATAAGTCAGTGGATGCTAGAGCTAACCCTTGAGTGAACTCATTAGGAAAGGGTTCATCATTACGAATAGATGTTGCATGTGTCAGGAAGAAGCAGAAGACATCAAACATTTATTTCTTCATTATAAGTACACTTCCAAACTTTGGCATCTTATTTTAGCTAAATTTAATCAAGATTGGATCTTCCCTCTGACTTGTCTCCGTGGCTTGGGAATAATGGAACTCTCCTTATAAGCACTGTGTGGTAAGGAGATTATGGCAACTAGTTTTACCCCACACCATGTGGCGAGTTTGGAAAGCTCGTAATGATGTCATTTTCAGGAATACTAGAAAGTTATGTAGCAAAGTTTACAAAGAAATTATCATTGATGTGAAGGACAATATTGAAAAATTTAAACCTCCTAAAAATAGACTTTACCCTGAGGAAGAAGAGCACATTTTGGATACTTGGAATATAGGCACTGATTTGCATAAGAATAATAATAATATTGATAGATCCACTATCCGATGGATTAAGCCTCCTAGTGCTTGGCATAAATTGAATTTTGATGGGGCCTCAAAAGGCAATCCTAGAGATTCTAGAGGAGGGGGAGTCATTAGAGATCATAAAGGTTGTTTTGTTGCTGCCTTTTCTAGAAAAATGGGTAGGCAAACTAACCACTACTCAGAAGCTCTCGCTACTCTTTGGGGTATAAGGCTAGCCAGAGATTGTAATATTTCAAATATTATAATTGAGGGTGATTCGCTAAACATTATCAATCTCCTAAATCAAAAACAATCCCCTAGTTGGTCAATCAGAGACTTCATTACTGAAGCTACTGATATTTGCAAGAGTTTTGAAAATTTTGAAATCAAACATACCTACTGGGAAGGTAATAGGGTGGCAGATGATTTGGCAAATTTTGGGGTTAATAATACTTTTCAAACTTGGCTAAGAGGGGAAATTCTTCCCACTAAAGTTAATGAAGACATCATCAATGATTTACATGGCTTACATGGCTTGGAAAGTAATCACTAAAGGCTGTAATGCTGATGCTAAGGAGTGGCTTTTTAAGTACAGTGTGATGACATCATTAAAGATTTGTGTGACCTGGAGCATCATCATTAATAGGCATGGAGCGGATGCTAAGGAGTGATTAAATAATTACAAAGTAAAGTCTAATAATTACATCTATTCACACGATTGGGAGGGATTCAAAAATAGAGCTGAGGCTGATCTGCATAGTTTCCAATTTTTACCATTGTGGGTAGAGACATAGGAAAAATCGGGGGACCGCCTTGCAAGACTGAGCCCACCCATAATCCAGCTTGGAAAGATGATACAGTTCTTTGGAACTACCTTCAAAAAGGGGGTCTAGCAAACTTTATTGAAAAAATTCAAGGCTTTGATCAGGATCTCTCTATTAAATTTGCTCAGGGATGGAGGAATCGTGTGGTTAAGTACAACAACATCGAGGTTGAGATATCAGAGGAACTTATTGCCCAAGTCACCGGGCTCAGTCTAGACGGCACCAAATTCTTTAACAAGTGGGTGGACAGGGATGTAGAAGCTAAGAAGTTTCTTGATGAGGGGGAAAATCTTGAATTTGTGACTGCTGGCATCAAGCTTGCCTCTGTTCCCGAGCCGTTTGCTGAAATCGCAAGGATGGTAGTGAGGTATGTTACTTTAGAAGGGTGTTTTGTCACTATTCCCCAAAAGAATTTGATCTTTCTTAACCATTTTCGTAGAGACATCATCATCAACTTCCCTCATTACTTGTTGAACTCTTTGGAGAAATCGGTTATGGAAGTTCAAAATCACACTAGGGCGGTTCCCCTGCATCAAGGGTTAATACTGCTTATTCACCACCATTGCTCAGCCTATCCCCATTTGGATTCTGCTCCTCCCTCGGCCTTCATTCCTCCCACGCCCCCTGCCTCCATTCCGCCCCTGCCCGAAAGGAAGCTTGACACTGCTTCAACCAGCAAGAAAAGGAAGAAGATGAAAACAAAGGTCCCTGCTTCTGAGAGGGTTCTTAGAAGTCATAAAGACCTGGAGGTTGCCGAGAATCTGCAAATGGGTAATCCGGTGGAGGAGCCTAAGGATGAGGATTTGTTGGTCAGAGTGGGTAAGATGGAAAAGGAAATTCAAGAACTTAAGAGTGTTATTAGAGAAATGGATAAAGCTAAGGGAAAAAGGAAACTGCAAAATGATGAAGAGGAGGATATCACTGCTGAAATTTTAAAGAAGCTCCAATCTCTGGATGGCAAACTTGGAAATGTAAAAGGATGTAACGACTGTATCCTCTTTGCCCTTAAAAGTATCTATAATTTCATTGAACAACATGTTCGTAGTATTTGTAGTCTCAGCGGTATTACTGAGGACATTTGGGGCTCCAAGGAGAAAAGAGATATTGCAATTTCTCAGGCGGATTTGAAAGACCCTTCCCAGGCCACCGCCATTGCATTCTTTGTCTCACTTCAAATGATCAAATCCAAGATTGACCGGGCTATCAAGTGATGTAGAGTTCGTGGTCAAGCACATTTCTTGTGTGAAGTTGCTATTGATTTGGCGGTTTTGGAGTCAGTATTTTTGCTATGATGTCCAGTGATGGTTATCACTTGTTCTTTTTTATCTCTATTACTTTTGTTCGGATCACTGTACGTTTTGATCCTATTTTATTACTATTTTGTCTTATCTGGCTATTGAGCCCTCTGATGTTGGACGTTTTGCTCCTTTTTGGGTTGTTTTTACCTCTTTTGTTATCTGGCTTTTGAGCCTTTTGTATACAGGGTATAGTCCCTTCAAAACTATTTACCCATAATAAAAAAAAAACATCAACATATAACTTAGTTAAATCATCATCAAGGTTAAGTAGTTCTATCGATTAGTTATAAATCGTAAATATTTTGAGTCTACCATTTTCACCAACATCAATGAGATCACAAGACTAGTCGATAATCCAAACATAATAAATACATCAAGAATCCAAAGTGTTAGTATATATAAAGTAGAAAAATTAGATCATTATCAAGACTAAAATATCTATCCATGCATCTAGAAGTCCATACAATCCACAATATGAGTCAAAACATATTGAAAATCAAAATATACATATTGTTTATCAACATGTTAATCAAAATACAATAATAATGTCAATGTATTTACTAAAAAATAATCAAAATCATAACATAGTAAGTGTTGAAGAGGAGTGGTCATTACATCCCCCTCCCCTTAGACTCGACTTCCTACTGGAAGTCACTCGAATAAGTGGGGAACTCGGATCATACAAAGGTGGCATCTTCCTGCGTAATTGATGTCTCATCATAATGATCACACTGGACGTGCACCTGACCAATTTCATTCCCTCAGAGGCCCATGGTCCTATGCTCTATGCGCACACAGGCCTATAGTCCTGTGATATAATTCTTAAAATGGTGTCATGCCAATGAAACTATAAAAACTCTACCTAGATATAGGTACTCCTCCCATCATGATTGATGATCCATAACGTACATGCGAAGTATATCCTCTAATATCTAGTTCACCCACTCACCGCCAGCTATCTCTGGGTGATAAGTTGTACTTAAGTTAATCCTAATGCCAAGATCATGTTACATGGTAGTCAAAAATTCGAGGTGTACACGAGATCATGGTCACAAATAATATTCCACGAAATGTCATGAATTGTAACTATCTCATCCAAGTGCACTCGTGCCACTACACTAGATGTATATGTCATCTTCACAAGTGAAAAATGTGCCACTTTTGTCAATCTATCCACCGTGACCATGATGGTGTCATGGTGATATCTCAACATAGATAGGCCCTCTATGAATTCCATGGAAATGTTATCCCATTTCCACCTCGATATAACATGCGGATATAGAAGGCCACCGATATTGATGCTTGACCTTCACCCTCTGACACTCCAAACACCAAGGTATAAAGTGGGCTATATCCCTTGAATCCGATGATACAATTGTCTTAGTGTGGTGTAAATCTTCTTCACCTTGGATGGGGTGAATAAGGTGCATGATGAGCCTCTACTAAGATATCGTGCCACAACCCTCCATCTCTAGCTACATAAATCCAACCTCTCGTGTCGATAATTCTATCTAGCTCCGTTTCAATCCTCAACATTCCCCTTGACGGGTCTCACGAGACTCAATCTATGATCTAGTTTAAAGGTAGAATCTCTCATGTGGAATTTTTGTAAGATCTCGGTCCTCAAGTCAAGTATCCACCAATGTCGCCATGACAATGTGTTTCTGTTGAATTAAAGCATCTAGAACCATATTCTCCTTCCCCTTCAAATACTCTATCTCCATATCATGCTCGTATAGAAGGTTCACCCAAATCCATTGATGGGAGTTGAGATAGGGTTGTGTGAATAGGTGTCGTAGGCTCAACCTGATCATCTCCGAGTGAGAACCTCCTTCCTAACAAAAATATCACGATCGAGAACAAAGCATGGAAAAATTATGAATGCACAATATCACAAGTTGGGTAACTAACCTCATAATCCTTGAGTTTACGAGGTTCAAAAGCTATAACTCGGACATCTTGAATCAATATTCCTCCTATCCCTTCAATGAAGCATCTGTACATACAAATAAATCCTTGTGCGGAACTAACACTGCTATGATATATGTTGTAGTCAAAATTTTCTTTAGAGTACTTGAAGGCCTACTCATAGTTGTCTAACCAAAAAATCCTCTT
The DNA here is from genome assembly GCA_018340775.1 of Taxus wallichiana var. yunnanensis. Taxonomy (NCBI): domain Eukaryota; kingdom Viridiplantae; phylum Streptophyta; class Pinopsida; order Cupressales; family Taxaceae; genus Taxus; species Taxus wallichiana. The sequence continues at coordinate 775,717,519 of CM031244.1, forward strand.
CCCTTTCCACTGTAGGGATGTGATGGGATGAGAAATGTGTAAGAAGTCCTATATAAATTTCCTATAGTAACTGTTAATCCCATGAATCTACATTGCTCTATCAAACTAGTCAAAGCACTAGCCAATCAATGATAGCTCTAATCTTGGAAGAATTGACTGCGATACCTTCTCCACATAAGATGTGACTTAGATACTAAACCTATGTTTGAACTAATGCACACTTCTCCAAGTTCCCTTAAATTTGTTGCTCTTGAAGAAACTTTAGAAACTCTCAAAGGTACTCCTTGTGTTTCTCATGTGTGTGTGAGTAAATCAATATGTCATATAGGAATATGATTAGAAGCAGTCCAAGAATTTCATGAACACCCCATTCATCAAACTCATGAACACTACGCGGGCATTCTTTAGAACGAATGACACAACTATGAACTTGTAGTGGCCATATATTATATGGAAGGTGGCCTTACGACTATATGCCTTTGTAATACTAAGATGATGGTATCTTAATTTAATATCTATCTTACAAAGTATAGCATCCCCTTAATCTAATCAAACAAATCATCAATTCTTGGAATGGGGTAACGATTCTTGATCATTACTTTTTCAGCAATCTGTAATAAATACACAATCACAGGGATCCATCCTTCTTCTTCACAAAAGTCAACTGGTTCACCCTAAGGAGATACACTAAGTTAGATTAGGCCCTTCTCAAGAAGGCCCTCTAGTTTTATACTTGAGCTCACAAAGGTTAGGGCTAGTCATCCTATATGTTGCGCATGAGATAGGCTCTACTCTAGGAACCAAATCTATATGAAAATATATCATACATGGGGAGGTAGGCCAAGTAAATCACTTGGGAAAACATATGAAAACTACCTAAAATGTGATGATCATCAAATGAATACCCACAAGTCTCTTCCTCTAACCTTTATGTGACTGCAATAACATACAACTAACATCCTCACTACACACCCCACTTAAGTTGCATAACATATATATTATGAATAGAGATAGGCCTCCTAACCCCAACTATCACTACATAAACTCCTAAATCATTAGCAAAGATATCATCTTACTTGTAACAATACACTCTATCCATATGTGTATATAGTCATTCCATACTAAAAATAGTCCCATAAGATCCCAATGGAAGGATGTAAATATCCAAGGTTGTGGTGAAGGGTCCAAGGTCTACTACACACTCCTTGACTAAGGATTCAACTATGATCTTGGCTCCTGAAGCAATCTCTATGTCCCAACTACAACCCTTCCTAACTACCACTACCTTGCATCACTCTACTAATTATGGAGAAATAAAAGAATCAAAAGAGCCTAAATCAAATAAAATAGAGGTAGAAATACCACCAATGCTACTTGTGGTCTTTATCAATATGATTTTGTGCCATGTCACCAACTTTCAGATCTGAAATAGGTCCCTTACCCTTGTTATTAGGTTATGTGGACACTCTCTTCAATGGTGTTCATGTAAATTGTATCCATAACAACTACCAGGCTCCCTCAAATGAGAAACGACTCCCCCCTTGTACTATAGTAATCATTCTCTATAGACCACAATAACTGCGCTATAGATTGTTGTTTCATTGTTGTTGACTAGCTCCAATTGATTGAGCTCAAGTTGGTTTATGTGTCCTAATGAGTCCTCTAAGAAGAGGCCCCATACTATTCCCTCTCGAGGATCTTATCTTTGTGGAGGTCTAAATGGTGGGAAGGTGCTCTGCTACTACTAATGTGGCTATTGTGGCAGCTCAAGGAAGATTGTGCTGAACCTTGTCTACCAAAAGGAGGAGGGTGTTTCCCCCTCAACCGACTATCATGCATCTATTGAATGTGTCTCCTCACTCTATCTCTATCCTACTTTGTTTTCACCCCTGTTCTCCTTTGTAATTTAGGACTTCTCAAGGGCATCGACTAACGTCTATGGAAAATGCATGCACATCATCCCTCCAAAATATAAATTGGGGCCCTTGATGAACCTATGAATCTTGACCTATTCATCCTACATGTAGTCAACATACTAAAGTAATTTCAAAACCAATTGTCATATTCAACCACTATCATATATGTCTATGCAGGTCATGGAACTCATCAATCCTCTACTAAATGAACCATCTAGATAAATAACGGTTCTGATTCACTCCTCAAAGAGCTCCCATATCACAATCTCTAAATCTACATGGAGTTTCTTCTCCTCTATTCTCAACCAAACTCCTGCCCCATCCCTTAGAAGATGAATCATGAAATGAGCCTTCATGTTACTAGAACATAGACATAATTTTAAGCATCCAGATTAAATGAACTAACCAAGCCTCTCTGCATTTGATATCATCCCGTATATCTAGTGAAGCGAGATGGATGAATATTCAATATCTTTTGGATATGATTGGTGTTGTCATTTATCTTTCTCTAGATCTCTCCTCATGACCATCTCTTTGTCTAGGGCTCCTAGGTCTCTCTTTTGATCTCATATCCCTATTTCTATTCTCTCTCGGTGGTGAAGTTGGTCTAACTGTCTCCACATTGGAGTTATCCACCCTATACTCCCCATTTTGTAGCGAAGGGGCATGAGCTTTTTGCGGATAGCTCCTTGTCATGTTGGCTAGGTTGTATTCCAACCGAGCCTCTGCATAGACCTATATTGACCTCCCGTAAGGTTTGTAAAATTACGCGTATATAGCGGTGATGCCCTACTGCGGGGTGCTTTATCTAACTCAACATGTACAATAACTCCTTATCTAGTTTGTTCCTCTTGCATAGACCAAGGTGAGAGTTAGTTCATCATCTAGGTTTTTTTAGTTTTTAAGTTCCTGTGGTTTAATTTATCAACCATGTTATGTGTTCTAAGTTTAGAGTTGGGCTAAGTTTAATTGTTGCATTTTTCTTTCCCCCGAATCCAAGTTTTAAACCTACGACTCGTGATACTAAGTGTAATGCCCATAATTTTAATCCACCAAAACCATGTCCAACCTCATTAATTACTTATGAGAATTACGGGAATTATTTTTTTGTTCAAAAGGTTACAAGCGAGATAAACATTAACTCTAATTTACTTAAAATCCCATTAATAAATTCTACACCTTCATAAGGATGTCAAAATTAAATTAATAATTAAATATTATTAATTAATTTCAAAGTTCATTTCTGAACTTAATCCTCTTTTAAGGTTTCCATTAAAATCCTCTTAAGTTTATCAAGAATCATTTCCTAAGTTGATTTAAATTCATTTCCTATAATAACTTAACATCCATGCCTATCATTTAATTATTTAACCATACATTTTACTTTTAATTAATTTAATCCGCCGTAGGTCATTTCTAAAATACTATGAACAATAGTGTTTATTTAATCCCTATAAAAAAATCTCTTTTATTTATTTATTAATCCATAATAAAAGGGTCACAACTTACTCTAACCCCCTAATAACCATATCCAATGCACTAGGTGGCCCCATTAACTAATTACCCATACCTTTAATTTAAAATACCATTCCCATGAAAATGCCAACAACTTAAAATTTGTAGGGAAAATCCTCCACCCTTAGATCAGATCAATATGGACCCTTAGGTTTAGGTTTTCCTAAAATCCCTAAATATCCTTATGTTACCTTTTTATTCTTTTTCTTTTCCATAATCTCTTCATTTGTTCATTTTTTTTTGTAGGTGGAGGCCATTGAAACTTGAGGGAAAACCATGGTAGTTTATATTTTAGATATAGATTTGCAAATGGGAGGATACTTCCTCCATTTTACTCTCCATTTTAGTTTAGTTTTTCTTAGGGTTAAATATGTATCTATCTCTTTCTTCTTAATTTTTGTTGTAAGGATTCCACCACAATCTTGTTGTGGCTATTTATTTTCTCACATATTCTTGAGTTAAAACAATTGGAGAATGCATTTTGGTTGAAATAAGATTATATACACTTATATATATAAAAAAAAAAGACACACGCGCACACACACACACACACACACACACACACACACACACACACACATCTTCATATACATGTGTGTGTGTGTGTGTGTGTGTGTGTGTGTGTGTGTTAGATCTACATTATGTTCATAAACATTTATCTAAATTACTATTTTGGATTGGAGACACGTTTTTATTTTCAAAAATAACTTCACGCACAAGTGACAGTGTGAGTGTTAGTCGCTTAACTAGTTTCGGTTGTATCTTTCTTTCATGGCTTACTGGTTACACTATTTTAGTATCGGTTTTTTTGAAATGGATACATTTATAAATATATACATATTCAAATTTATACATTCTCACATATTTACATCTCAGTATAAGTCTTTATAAAATATCATATACATTACAATATCTCTTTTTATTGTTTTGAATAGTGATTTTAATGCAACTAAGTACAAAAGGTTGAAATTATGAAATTGTAACCATGTTTCAGAGACTAATGCCGAGTTTTTGTTTACACTGTCGATAACAAGTGACGTCGGTCACACTATGGAAAACAACTTGTTTTAAAAAATGGATGTATATCAAAATATATATTACACAATACATATCAAAACGGAGTTCTATGTTACTATTTTATAACGAGAATATGCAAGTGTAAAAAGAAAATTTCTTTCTTGATTAAAATCATTAAATGTATAACTTTTCCTTTGTAACATTGTTTAAAATTTGACTACAAGGGTTCATTCCAACCACAATGCATCTATTTTGAAAAGAGAGGAATAAATTTTACCATCTACTAAGTATAAGTTTCTTTTCTTTTGCAAACAAGAATGACAAACATTTCAAGGAGAAACAAGCATGTATTTTCAAGTATTTCCAATTTCAAGGAGACCACTTTCAAAATGAAAACAACAGAATTTTTTTTTATTAAATTCCATATTTGGAATGAGTTACAACTATAATAAAATAACACTTACAACTTATTTCAACCATTACAATACATAGTTTGATAAATAAATTTACAAGAAATTTTTCTAACAATACAAGTATACAAAATCCCTCCACTTAAGGTGGAGACAACATGGCAAAATTTACAAAAATGAAGTTTATCTTTCTTTGTCTTAAAAAAAAAACTCTATCCAAGGCATAAAATTTGAGCTCCTTCTTTTCTTCATCTCTCAATCACAACAAGGAAGGTAGCATAGGCAACACTCACCTCTCAACCTTATTCCAATAAAAGGTGAATCCACCCTTCTCATTGGCCCCCGAGCCCCAAAAATGGAGAAATAGGAAATGTTTGCAACCATGAAAACTTTTACAAATCCTTCAACATTACATGCACTCATTCCAATAATACTTGTAACAGATACAAGCATAATAATAAAAATAACAACAATATACAATTTTTCCAAACACAGAGGCTTATAATCCAAGCCAAAGCAGAAGAGAAATATAGGGAATCTCTTTTACCTCCCAATGGGGTAATTTTCCACCTCAAAACCTCTAAAAACATCATCATAAAATAAAAAATTATTATCCCTTCCTCTATCTCTTATCACTCCCTTATGTAAAACATAAAAAATTAAGGAATAAATCTCTTTTATCTTCACAAGGTGGGACATACAACCCAAACTCCCTCAAAATACACATATAAAACACTTATTCCTCCCTTAAAATATCCCCATATTAAAAAAAAAACACACATTCATTCATCTTATAAATAACACACAATAAGTAAAATAAAATGTAAATGGATAGACCCTACCATGTCATTACAAGAATTTTAATCTAGAAACAGAAACTTCAAACTTCTTCCAAGTCCAAGCCAAATCCAAAAGCAAACTCCCAACATTCCAAAACATGTAACTCAAGAAAATCCCAAAAATATGCAAGTGTGCAACTAAACCAAGTAACCCCCAAAAATCTAAAATAACTCACATAAATAAAAAATGAGGAGAGGAAGGTGATGTGGCTTTATATAGGATTCCACTTCACTTATCCTCCAATCCACCTTACCAAGTCAAACACAAAGACCAAGACTCATAAATGGGTGGGTGAGGATATGAAATTTTCCTTCAACACACAAACCACTACTCCATACTTCTAAGGATATAATTAAAAGAGTTTGAAATAAATTGCATTTAATTACCTCTGTTTTCCTTTTAAAACACATAATGAGGCCTAATTTTGACACCTTACATCATAGATGTGGTTGGTTGGTGAGTTTTAGAGGTATGGGACAAGCTTAACTTGTCCCACAAGCCTCCAAAAGTGGGTCCAAAGAAAAATTCGAGATTTAAAAAGTGAGGTTGAGAACACAACTCCAAAATCAATAAAATCCATCTCAAATCAATAATATAACAAGCACTATCCACAACAATAAATTCCCACATAGTCACATCTTACTTTAATTTAATCACATGATCATTAACTAATTAGAGGATATTACTTATGTAATAATAAAGAGTGAATACATTACAATTAAAGAAATCACATACTCAACAAAATAAATACATGAAAGAAAGGAAAAACAACACATAATAAACCCGTGGTCAAATTTTGAGGCCACCCCCATTGGGACTTCATAACAAAATCAATCAATAAGCACGAACACAAGTTTGCCATGGTGACATTTGTTGCAAATATCTGATATTCTTCCATGGTTAGTCTCCTAACCCCTTCTTGTTTGTTGTGACATAAATTCCTACAAGAAATCAAATAATACCCTTTGACCTCAAGGCCATATCAAATACATAAAACAATAAACACATACATATCTATCAATTAACATCAACATATAATGTAGCTAAATCATCATCAAGTTAAGCAGTTCTATCAATTGTTTACAATATCTAAATATTTCAATTATACCATCTTCACCAACATCAAGGAGATCACAAGATGTGTCTGATTGTCCAAACATAATCAATACGTCAAGAATCCAAAGTGTCAATATATATAAAGTAACAACACTAGATCATCATCGATCTTTAAATATCTATACATGTCTTTAGAAGTCCATATGATCCACAATATGAGTCACAACATATCAATAATAAAAATATAGTAATAACTTCCATGTCTCTACTCAACAATAATCAAAATTATATTATAGTAAGTGTCTAAGAGGAGTAGGCATTACAATTTTATGTAAGTGTTAATAATTTGTAGCTAATTCACATCTACAACACTTTCTCAATAAAAATCCACAATCTTATTTAAATTTATTTAAATATTAAAATATGGATCATATTTACACTCAAAATTTTTGAAAAAATAATAATAATAGTTAAACTACACTTTTCATATAATACATATCAAAATTTAAGATTTTTACAATATTTCAACTTTAAAATACCACATTCTAAAATTTACTTCTTTTACTATTTAAAAAACCATTTTAAATTTTGATAGGGTTATTATTATATTTTATAATATTATGGAAATGTCACATTATTCAAAATATGCATATATTATATTGTATAATTTAATATAAAGGACGTTCCAGTGCTAAAAATATGCATATTATAATTTATTCGAGAAGACATTGTGGATATGTAGGGTACACTCCTCTTCGACACTATTTTTACTCGATGATATTATTGTTGGATTGATACGTAGACATTTTGGTTATCATATTTTGAGTAGTAGATGAAAGACTATGCAGATATTTAGACCATTGATATGTTGTGATTCACATTTTCATTATGGCGAAATAGATGACACTAGTAGACAATTCGATATATGTTGATTTACATTATTTGGATTTTATCTGACACGTTATACTTTGGATGTTCTCAATATAGTTATGATCTCATCGATATTAGAATCGAATTATTTGATATGTTGATAGATAATAGAATTACTTAATTTTTGATGACGATTACAGTTTCTATGTATATATTATTTATTGACATTCTTCATGTCGTTGTGAGGCCACAAAGTGGTTATTTTTTTATATTTGGAGGGACTTATCGGCCTATCAACACCAACCCGCACTATGATAATTCTTCATTGGGAACTCCTCGTGCTATGATTATTTACTAATGCACGGTCTTTTCGTTTGGTGGATGTAATCTTGAAACACAACAACAAACATAACACAAGAATACTATAGACTATGATACGAAGGAATGATGAAAACATCTGAAAATATAGGTGTAAATTATAATATCAAAATGAAATTGTTACAATCTCACCCATGAGGTACTTCAAGTGTTATTGACTTCACTTGCCTTCCAACAATAACTATGGGAGAAACTTCATAATGGATTCTTTAACACACCTTCAAAATGATGGCTTCCTTTACACACTTACTCATATAATATTTCTCACTACTTCCCTCTATGCTAAATGAGGGGGCTTGCCTCTTTATTTATAACAATTCAAGCTTATCCACCCTATCTCTAAGATAGGATAGAAAATATCTTCTATAATCATATTCCATGCCTAAACTCTTGCCTTTACATGTAGGATTATCTTCTAAGATAAGATAAACCTTATCATCTCACATGGGTTCCACCTTTTTGGCTTTTCCAAAATAAAATACACAAAATATTTATGACATCACTCTTTGTCCTTATTACGAATATAATATTTCTAATTCATAATCATGTAGACCCTACTTCTCTACTTATCCCAACTTTGACATTTTAACATTCTTTGGACCACTTACGACAAATATTTACTTTTACATCATTCCTATTGTACTTTGAGTTTTACCATACTCTACATTATTGGTGGCACTTTGTATCGATGGCATCGTTATCTTCTATTGGACACCACTACTAATTATACTTAACAACATCCTATTCTTAATACATACATTAATAAAATAGAAATTACGGAGGAAAATATTAACGTCGATATTTTCCCCTTTCCTAACTCTCTACTGTCCTCGAGTAGACTCTTATGGACATTCTAAAGCTGGTGCCTAGAAAATCTTTAACTTGTCATGGTTGACCCATTTTGTAATGGGAGTACCATCCAATTCCTCCAGTCGGTATGTACCATTTTCATGCACAACTGCTATTTTGTAGGGCTCCATCCATTTTGGAAGAAATTTTCTCTGTCTTCTTTTTTGTATCTGGAATCATATACTAGAACCAAGTCATTCACATGAAATGGAGACCAACGGATCTTTTGATCAAAGTATTCTTTCTGCTTCATTTTCTTCTTATAGCTTGTATCTTTCGCTATTTCCCTCATTTCCTCTAGAAAATGAAGATGTACCAACCTTTCTTTTATTGAATCACTTTCATCCATCCTTTCAGGTTTTCATAACTCTCACGGTGGGAATATCAAACTCAATAGGAAGAAGCTGGATCAATGCCATAAGCCAACTGAAATAGGGGTATCATGTTGCTGACTTTGATGTTGCCCTATACGCCCACAATGTTGCATAAATCCTTTTATCCCAATTATGTACCTACTGAAGGCTACATATTTTGCTAGAATTTGACACAACATAAAAAAAATTCGTTCCATCTATCCATTTGTGCTTGGCTTGTATGTTTTCACCTTCACCGTGCTTAATAGAAAACTTGTTGACTAGGGCTTCTACAACCTCATTAATGAAGTGGCTTCCTTGATCTGTTACAATTTATAATGGACAACCAAATCTAGTGACAATACGTTCATATATGAACCTTGCCACTTCTTCCATGGAAGTTGTTTTCATGGCCTAGCTTCAACCCACTTGGTTAAATAATGCATGGCAACTACAATATACTTATTTTGGCGTGGGGTAGTTAGAAGTGGACCTACAATATCTATTCCCCACTTTTCAAAGGGACCAAGTGGAAGAATAGGGCATAATGGAGCTGATGAAGTCTTACGGTTACCATGTGTTTGACAAATATCACATGTCTTACAATAATTATAACAATCTCTAAAAAGAGTGGGCTAGTGATAACTTGCATCCAAGATCCTTCTTGCTTGTAAGTTGTCCGAGAGAAGTGTCCTCCATATGTACCATTGTGGAATTCTTCTATCAACTCCTTTCCTTGATCACCTCCAACTTCTCTCTTGTCTTGTCGATCAAGTCCTATTGGAAATAATACTCCATGCGAGAATAGAATATGGACAATGGCTTGAGTAATCTTCCTCTTAGTATTTGCATTAACACCATCGGAAACTTGAATTCATTCGAGATAATTCCAAATATCTACGTATTCACTAGGGATTGTGTCAAGGGGTTAACAATGCTATATCTGGGAAATCATCATCATCACAAGACAAACCTAAACCCTCATAGGCTCGAGAGAGTGCATCTGCATTGACATGCTTCTTTCTTGGCCTATCTATAATATCAAATTAAAATTCTTGTAGCAAAATTATCCATCTTGCTATCCTCCCTAATGGGTTAGGCTTATTTACAATATATTTTAGAGCATGATGATTTGTTACAACTATAAATTTCTGCCCTAGTAAGTAATTTCTAAACTTCTTTACAGCAAAAATGATAGCTAGAGCCTCTTTTTCAATTACAGTATAATTTACCTTAGCACTGCTCATTTGTCTGCTCCCAAAGTAAACTAGATGATCATTCCCATTTTAATCATTTTGGCTCATAATAGTTCCTAGTGCTGCATCATCGAGGCATCGGTATACACAATGAATGGCTTTCTCAATCTGGATTCTTTAAAATAGGTGAAGACACCGGGGCTTCCTTGATTGTTCAAAAGCTTCATGTGCCCTATTTCCCGGTTCATAAGTAACATCCTTCTTCAAGAAGCTGGGTTAGTGGATGTCAAATCTTTGAGAAATTCTTAATGAACCTTCTATAGTAACCCACATGGCCTAAAAATGTTATCAACTTACTTCTATTCATAGGAAATGGTAACTCTTTGATTTTGAAACTTTATCGGATCGATTACCAATACCATCTTTGGATACAACATGCCCTACCAAAATGCCTTTAGAACATCCAAAGACACATTTTTAGGGTTTAGTGAGGCTTCCGATTCATCTAACCTTTGAAATGTTGTCTCCATCTGGTGTAAGTGGTCCATCTTGCTCCCATAGATGTGAAAATTATCTAGAAATACTCTGATGAAGTTCTCAATGTAGGGTTCAAACACCCTATTCATCAAGTCTTTGGAACGTTGCCGGAGCATTACACAACCCAAAAGGCATAACTCTATAAGCAAACGTTCCCCAAGGAGTGGTGAACGTGGTCTTCAGCTGATCTTTCTCTACTATACGAAATTGGTTGTATCCGCTATATCCATCAACAAAACTATAGCACTCCTGGCCAGCTACTTCATCCAAGATCTGATCTGAGAATGGAAGAGGGTAATGATCCTTCTTTGTTGCCTTGTTGAGCTTCCTATAATCAACACAAATGCGTAGTTTCCCATTCTTTTTTATTGATATCATAATGGGAGAAACCCGATCTGAATTTTCTACAAAAATATGAATCTCGTATCAAGAAACTTATCTATTTCTTCTTTTACAGTCTTGGAAAAATTAGGATTCATTCTATATGGCATTTGCTTTATGGGCTTAGCATCATCTACCAGCTCAATAGAATGTTCTATCTAACTTACTTGACAGAGTTCCTTGTAATAAAAGTGAATATGTGTATGTACCTTCGAAAGAGCTAGAGGTATGATTCCTTCTCACTCTCCATCACAACATCACCAATCTTTATTTGTTGGAGACGATCATCAATTTCTTCTTCAGATAATTTTATGGGTTCATGAGTCGGTGTGACTAGAAGGATATCCATGACCGAAACATTAACCTCACTTTCTTCATCTTCTATGTCCACTTCACTGGTACTAGAGTAATCAGAGGATGTCTAATCATCAATTTCATCACTTGAATCCACAGGTTCTACCTTATGATGCTGAGGGATTACGTTTATCTTCACTCTCTCTCTACCATGTCCAAGTTTCATGAAGTCTTCATTCTATTAGTTTCTTGCATGAACTCTCCTTAGCCATGGTCTTCCTAACAACATTGGGTACACAACAGTACCATTTTCATCACCTGAAAGTCTACCACACATACAACACCCATAATAGATATTGCCACATTTGAAACTACACATTTTGGTTTAGTCTTTCCCTTATTTAATGACCTTAACATAAGTGTTGAGGGGTGATCAATTTTTAAACCCAATATATTTATTACAGACTCGGTCATTACATTAACTCATAACACCTCCATCAACTAAGACATCATGAATTGAAATACCATTACATAATACCTCATCTTGTGGAGCGTAGGGATCGCCTCGCTGCCTCCAAAACAGCAGGGGACCTCAACCTCCTTCCTTCGTTGAGTATTGACTCCACTTCACAGCTCCCGCCTCTTCCCGGAAGACATAGCCAAGAGTTGACCGTATATAATATTTGTAGGCCTTTTGGATAGATCTTCTAGGATGGAGTTTGGTCCTTGTCCACTGTGAAATCAGAAAATCCTGAACACCCAACTTCCTTCTCCTATGTTTCTTACTAGTTTCTCCTTTCATCTTCTTAGGATCATTTCCATCTTGGTTATCTTTTTCTTTCTTTCTTTTTGTTACAAACACATCTACTTCATTATTTATGCTCTTTTATACTACATAAAAATAATTCACAGGTACTTTTCCTTTATCATTATCTCTTGTATCGATGTAGAAGCTCTATCTAGACAATTATACTTATAATGAACCTTTTTATAACAACCATAACATACAACTTCAGAAATACTTCTTTTTGGACCTCTATCTCCTCCCCTGAGAACTAAATTCATTTTCTTGAAGAAGATTAATAGTTAAGCGGCCCATCTTCTTGAGCAGATCTTCATACTCGGTAGATGTACTAGGAGAAATATTTGTGCTTACCGAGAGTGGTTGTGGATTCTAGACCAAAGGAACTGTGTAGGCTCTACTTTAGCAACAATTTCTTTGGGCTCCTCTTCCATGATTTCTTCTTGCCTTATTGCAATCTCCTTTACTTGTTCAATGGTAGTTGGGTGGTCATACTTCAATCATTGTCATCGATCTCTGGGTTCATCCCAAGAATGAAGTGCTTACAGAGGAGATTATCCACGTCGTTCATCAACCTATCTACTAATCCTTCCTTCCGGATCTGGACATCGAGCTTCCTCCTTAGCTCTAAAACACGAGAATGATAATCCCTTATCTTCTTCCTCTCTCCTTAGCTAGCTTTGTGATCTCAATTATGAGATCTCATATATTTCTTTTGTTCACCAAATTCTCCAAGAAAAATTTCAGTTAATAAATCCCATGAATTTTTCACATTATCACCTAGTGTTTCAAACCACTTAAAGGCTGAACCATCCAAAAAGGTAGGAAAAAATTCATTCCATTGTTCCCTTCTTATAAGGCCATTACAAATACAAGATCATTTAAACTCTTGAATGAAAGATGAAGCATCTTCATTAGATTGGGCTAAAAAATAGGAATCTTCCCCATTTTTAAAAGTAACCACAGTGATAAACCAACTCACAAGTACAATCAGTAAGACTTATGTGCACAAATAATTTGACTCACTATAATAGAAAGTGAATTTACACCTTTCTATAGTAAAATAGGAATGACCATGGTAAAACTTACTCACTGCGGTAAAAACTAACTTTACTGTGGTAAACACTATTCACAGTAAAAAGTGAAGTTATTGTGGTAAATACTATTCACGGTAAAAAGTGACTTTACTTGAATAAATACTATTCATGACAAAAGTGAATTTACCATGGTAACTACTATGCACAGTAAAAACAAGGTTACCCTCCAAATGTTTTCGCCTCGGTGGCAATATCTCTCCGTAGAAAATCCACCAACAAGGAATGATCCCGCAACGAAACCAAAATTTCAACATCAATCTGCACTATAATAATTCTTCACCGGTAACTCCTCGTGCTATGATTATTTACTAATGCATAGCCTTCAGTTTGGTGGATGTAATCTAGAAACACAACAACAAACATAACACAAGAATACCATAGACTATGATACGAAGGAATGATGAAAAATCTGAAAATATAGGTGTAAATTATAATATCAACATGAAATTGTTACAATCTCACCCATGAGGTACTTCAAGTGTTACTGACTTCACTTGCCTTCCAACAATAACTGTGGGAGAAACTTCACAATTGATTCTTTAACACACCTCAAAATGATGGCTTCCTTTAAACACTTACTCATATAATATTTCTCACTACTTCCCTCTATACTAAATGAGGGGGGTGGCCTCTTTATTTATAGGAATTTATGCTTATCCACCCTATCTCTAAGATAGGATAGGAAATCTCTTCCGGCCAATCATATTCCATGTCTAAACTCTTTCCTTTACATGTAGGCTTATCTTCTAAGATAAAATAAACCTTATCATCTCACATGGGTTCCACCTTTTTAGATTTTTCCACAAATAAAATACACAAAATATTTATGACATCACTCTTTGTCCTTATTACAAATATAATATTTCTAATTCCTAATCATGTAGACCCTACTTCTCTACTTATCCCAACTTTAACATTTTAACATTACCGGACCACTTACAACAAATATTTATTTTTTACAACATTCCTATTGTACTTTGACGGTTATCGTACTCTACATTATTAAGCGGCCTTTGTACTAACAACGTCATTATCTTCTATTGGATGCCACTACTAATTATACATAACATCCTATTCCTAATATATACATTAATAAAATAGAAATTACGGAGGAAAATTTTAATGTCGATGGAGACATTATATCATACATGAAAAAGCGGATACGGGACTAACCAACCAAAAATGTTGGGTGTTTTGCAACATGGCCAAATTTGAAAACTAGTGTCTAATATTTATGTTCTATTATTGCATGACTAGTTAGGAGGTTTCCATGGGGGCTGACCTAATATGTGTGGCCATGGGGTGTAATGTTTTCCCCTTCTTTTAATTTTGTGTGTTTTATTTTATGTTATAGGTATTTAATTATTACGAAATTTTAGGCACTTTATTAGAAATTATTAATGTGTCCTAATTAGCTAATTAAACTTAATTTTTTAACTGAAATAAGGATGTGACAATTGGATAAATATGAGGGTAGATGGTCCTTGAAATATTTTAGAGTAAATTAGATTTGTGTTGGGTTTGGTGTCGTGTAGTCTTTCCCAACATCAAAATTCAGATTTTGACTTGGGAGGATTTTTTGGAGGCTTGTGCGGCAAGTTAAGTTTGTCTCATGCCTCTTAAATTATTCAAACAACCATACCTATGGTATGTGGAGTTAATTTTTGGCTTATTTGTGAATTTTGGAGTTTAAAAGTGAAAATAATTACACTTTCCTACTTACCACAATTAATTTGTCCTTGATAAGCATGGTGTGCAAGTTGGAGTGTCATGTGGGCATGTCATAAGTCTTACATGTGCATTTAATTACTTTGGGCTTGGTGTTTGACTTGTGTGTTGGAATGGAGGAATGATGAAGTGGCATCCTACATGGAGCCACCTCATCATCCTCACATCCCATTTCTATTTATTGATTGAATTTGAAGGATTTTGGGTTACTTGTCTCATTTCTTCTCTTGCACTTTTGAAATTTGGTCTTGAGTTGCATGCTTGGAGCCTTTTTGGAGTTGCATTTTGGATTGTGCTTGGTTTTAAGGTGTTGAAAGCTTGTTGGAGTGAATATTTTTGGAGGCTTAATGGAGGTAGGATCTCCACCTTTGTTATTTTCTTATTTATGTATGTAGATGTGAAAATTGTGTTTGTATGAGTATTTGCATGGGTGTTGTGAATGTGATATATTGGGGTTGGGTAGCTTTCCTTAAGAAGGGAGTGGGAGATGGAAGTATGAGCCAATAGTGCGGGGAAAATGGAGTTATGAGGCATGAATTTTGGAGGAAGTTTGATTAGGAGTTCCACCTATGTGGAGTGAAAAGGAAAACATGGAAATATTTTTTCATATTTTCTATGTGAGAGATAAGGATGTATTTGAATGTTTTGTATTGTGCACATAGAGGATTTTGCGTTGAACTCCTACTTCACTTGGGAGGAAAAAGGAGGTGGTTCCCATATTCCTCATTCCTTTTGATTGATGTCAAGACTATGTGTTGTTTCAAAGTTATAAATATTGTTGAGTATCTTCATTTGAATGTGTTGTATGTTTTGTGGATTATATGTTTGTGGAAGCCATTTTTGTAAAGGTTTTCAAAGTTGCATTTCACTCCTCACTTTGTTCTTTAGTTGGGGCTCAGGGATAATAAGGGAATGAATTCTCCTCTTATATGATTAAAGTTTTGGTAGAAAGCTTCACCTATCCCCCCTTTCTCTGTATTATGATAAAAGTTTTTTGAAGAGTAGATGGATGCATGTTGAAAGCTCAAAGCTGGGAGATGACCTTGAAAGGAGACTTGTGTTTTGACCTTGTTGAAATAATTCTCCATGTTTTAGATCATATTATTGTTCCCACTTACAGTGGAATATTGTAAAATTTGTATGATTGAAAGAAATCTTTGTATACATCATTATTCAAGTTTGTAATGTTGTAGTGAAAGTATAATGCTTAAGTTGTAGTGTTTTCTTGAAATTAAACTCTCCTAAAATAATATTTTGTTCAATGTTACAATATATGTATATATAAATTTGGAAAAGAAATATGTCATTGAAAGGAAGTGTTATTTATTTCTTTGTTGTTTTTTCCAGAAAGATTGAATATGTGAAAGAGAATGAATTGTAGTTTATGTTATTTTCAAATTTTACATTTTATTGAAAAAGAAATAATACAGAAATGAGTTCATGTTTATGTAATTTTGAGTTATGAGAATATATATCTTATCAACCTATCAACCAATGAATGGAAGACACATTAATTAAAATTAATGTTGCATTAATGAACACCAACCTAAGTAGAAAAAAACTATTGAAAAATGTATATATTGAAGGTTTTTTTCTAGAAATGCAAATTGCCACCGTGTGCAAAGCGGCGGTTTGCAACTCGCCCAACATAGAGCGGCAGTTGATGAACCACTCCCAAGGCAAGGTGGTGGTCACAGACCATCATTTTGTGTAGGGCAACGAGTTCGTCATTTTGTGAGAAAAATTAAATTAACTACGTAAAACCTAAATTGAAATTTGATTGAAATCTAAGCTTTAAACCATCAAAATGAAACTACCAAAAACTAGTAATTAATTAAATGTAACTTTTTAATTCTTTTAATCATTTTATGCACACCCAAATGTGTAAAATTCATAGATTTAATGAAATGGAGTTTTCCCCAATTGTTGAACTCAAAGAATGTTTACATTAAATAACAAAAATAGATCCATGGTGGGATCTCTACTTTAAGCAATGAGAAATATTACAATAGTAAACCCTTTACAACTAAAACTAAGAAAATTTCTCCATGGTGGCATTTATTGATGTCATGGTTTTCCCTCCTTATCCTCTTCCAAATCTACAAAACAAGAATGAACAAATGAGGTTGTTTTTGGAAAATAGAAATAAAAGGAAACCCATAAGGATATTTAGGAAAACCAAATCTAAGGGTTGAAATAGATTCAATCAAATGGCCCAAATTAAACCCTACCTTACTTAAGTGGGAGGTATTATGTGGGAATGAAATTTAAATTTAAAAAAGAACATGGGTAATGGGGTGAATGGCGCCACTTAGTGTCTAGGGAAAATAATTAAACTTTTGTGTTAGAAAATAAAGGAATCTTAATGCATGATAATTAATTGAACTTATGGAACTTGGTAAATGTATAGTTTTAAACCATAAATATATCTTAGGAAGTAAATTAATAATATTTAATTATTAATTTAATCTCAACTTTCACAAGCTTATGTAGAAAGACTCTAACCAAGAAATTTATTAACTATGGAAATGTCTAACCTTGCAAACCCCTTTTAAAATTAAAAACTTATTACCGTAAACTTGACTATTAAATTATTAGTTCTATATTTTTTGAGAGTAGAAATTTCTAGGCGTTACACTTGGTATTAGAGTCATGGGTTCGAGCGTTTGGACCCCGAGAAAAATTTGAACCACAAAACACAAAAAGTAAACCTAGTGTAACTCTAAACCTAAAATACACAGTTGTATGATATTTTAAAACGTAGAAAACTTAGAAAATGGAAGAAAATCATAGATGATGATAAAATAACTCCTTTCTTTTTCTCGTGAAGGAGGCATAGACTAGGCGAGTAGTTCTTACACGTGAACCTAGATCTACCACCCCAGTTAAGTAGTAACAACTATATTGCCTCGAGATAATAAAAACACTACATGATGTTAATGTCACTTTACGAGAGGATTTGTAGGAGGGTGACCTTGCAAACAAGATTGAGAGCCATCGGTGGAGGATTGTGCATTGTCATGTCATAATGTTGTGGACAGGGGAAGAGCACTCTCATTTGGAGTCAATTGGACATGAGTCACATCCTAGAGAAAAAAAGATAGATCTTTGAGACGTAGAGAGGATCTAGGAGCCCTAGGCTGAGGTTTGTTCATCTGAAAGAGACCAAGGGCTCGATAATCGAAGTTACACTCACCACAATTTTTTTAGTCACAAGAGGATTTTAGGATGAGGCATGGTTGGTTAGCTTGTGCAAATGCTTCAAGCTATATGTTCTTGTACTAGTAACACGAAATCTCATGTTGTTATCCACCTTCGAGAGATGGAGCCAAAGTTTTGTGGAGGCGAGGAGAAGAAGTTCCATATATATTCTGAGATAGTTCTTGGGAGTTGTTTGAGGATCATTTCAGGAGTAGATACATATTTAAAAGATTCATCTAACTACTGATTGATGAGTTTCATGATCTGGGATAGGCCTCCATGATGGTAGCAAAGTATCTGGGTTGTTTATTGGATCTACTTCATTATGTGTACTCAAGCGGGATGAGTAGGTTAGGATTCATAGTTTCATTAGGGGTTTGAACTTAGAATTGGGTGGGAAAATTCACATTCATTTCCTGCAGACTCTATCAGAGGCCATGGAGAAGGACTATATTGCATAGGAAACAGGGTAAAGACTCAATAGGCTTGAGATAGAATGAGGTTCCATATACAACTTATGTAGGACAAGGTATGTTAAGGGGATCCCATCCTCCTCCTCATGGAAGCCACAGTTCAACAAAATCTACCTTTAGGCCTCCTCCTCGGTAGAAATGGTAGACTCGACCACCATTTTGGCCTCTAGAATTACATGATGCTCGTGAGAGGGCATAGTATGGGACCTCAACTGGGGGCCTAATTATAATTAGGGTCCACTCGAGGACAGTCAATAGGAGTACGTCCACCACAACAGTGACAAAGATCTATGGTTGGATCATCGGTTTCTAGAACATGGACTACTAGGCCACCCGGAGGAGAATGCTCGGTGGAGAGAACCAGGTAGTTCTTTATGGTGTGGTTTACATGTTCATCATTAGAGAGAATGTTGTCAAAACCCTATTAATGAGGGTAAGGCACTTGTTTCCAAGCCTATGATTGGTGACATGGCTAGGAGGAACATGGTTTATGTTGCATCCAAGAAGCGCCAGGATGAGCATCGGGGCACAGTGATTGAGACCACAGGTATCATTGGTTGTATTTCTACCCCTATCTTATTTGATTCAGGCTCATTAGATTATTTTATTTCTCGATCTTTATTAGAGTAATGCAAGCCGGTGGTGGCAGTTAGGTAGGGCCTTAGTTTGGATGTTGAGATGGCTTAGAGCCAAACTCTCAGTTGACTCCTTAGTTAAGGAGTGTGTAGTGGACCTAGGACCCTTCACCATGACTTTGGATCTTTGTATCCTTCCCTTGGGTTCATATGGAGTTATCTTGGGCATGGATTGGTTGTCTACACATAGAGCTAGAGTTTATTATTACAACAAGGTTATATCTTGTGCAGATGATTTGGGAGTGGAGTCAGTGATTGTTGGAGTTAGGAGACCCATCTATATTCACACTATATCTGCAATGCACTTGAAGTAGTGTGCTTGAGGGGGTTGTCAATTATTTACCATCGTTGTTAGTGACAGATAAAAGGGCGAGACTCATGGACCGTCACTTGTTAACCACTCCATTTTATGAGTTTTCTAATGTTTTTCCTCATGATTTATTAGGTTACATCCCCATGTGAGATATAATTTTGTATTGATTTGGTTCTAGGAGTGGAAACTATCTCACACGTACCATATAGGATGACCACACCTGAGCTATGTGAGCTCAAGTGGAAATTGGAGGGTTTCTTGATAAATTCCTAATTAATCCTAGTGTATCTCCTTGGGGTGCACCAGTGATCTTAGTGAATAAAAATGATGGATCATTGTGTTTGTGTGTGGACTACAGACAACTAAACAAAGTAACGATCGATAATATTTACCCCCTTCTATAAATACATGATTTATTTGATCAAATGAAGGGTCCTACTATATTTTATATGATAGATTTAAAGTTAGGCTACCATCAGCTAAGTTAGGCTATCCACAATACAACTTTCCACATAGTATATGGCCACTATGAGTTCACACTGGTACCATTTGGTCTGAAAAACTCACCTACAATATTCATCATGAGTTTTATGAATGGGGTGTTTAGGAAATTTTTAGATCACTTTATGCTCATATTTCTTGATGACATTCGATATACTCATCTACACATGAGGAAATCCTTAGAAAAGTTACTGTAGTGTCTTCGTGAGTAGCAACTATACAGAACTTGTAGAAGTGTGCCTTTTCTAGTCAAAGGTTCAATACATGGGTGACATTTTTTCAAGGGAAGGTATTGTAATTTTTCCTTCCAAGATTAGATATATTATGGATTTTCCAAGCAATCAATATGACCAAGGTACGTAGCTTCATGGGTTTGGGAGGTTATTATCGGAGATTTGTTAAGGAATTCTCTCAGATTGTGCACCCCATCACTTCCTTTTAGAAAAAGAGAAGAAGTTTTTTTTTCCAATGGATGTGAGTAGGACTTGATACATCTTTGAAGGAATGCCTTTTTTATCAGGTAGTGATTCTTGTAGTTCCAGATCCATGGAGGGATTTCTTCATGTGTACAAATGCTTCTTTGGTAGATTTAGGAGTTGTTTTTATGTAGGAGGGATCTATAGTTACCTTTGAGTCTAAAAAACTCAAGGATTATGAGATCAATTATCTTACTCATGACCTTGAGCTTGCAGTAGAGGTGAATGGTTTAGTGTATTGGCATGATTTCCTTTTTGGTAAAAGTTTTATTCTCAAGATAGAACATTCGAGCTTACGTCACTTATTCATGCAGCCCAATGTCAACACTCATCAATGGCGTTGGATGGATATTCTATGTGAGTACGACATGGAGATGGAGCATGTGAAGGGGAAGGATAATGTGTTTGTAGAGACTTTGATTCAATGGAGGCATTTAATTATGGCTACTTCAGTGGGTAAAAACTTACGAGTAGGATTTTGTGACAACTTCCACATGACAACTTCTACCTAGCAGCTAGAGCATAAATTGAGTCTCAGAGACCCCTTGAGGGGAATTTTGATGGATTTACATTAGATTCAGATGGAATTATTAGACAAAAAGGTCGTATATATGTATGTATGGATGGAGGTTTGAGATATGATATCTTGGAAGAGGCTCATCATGTACCTCATTCAACCCATCTAGGGGTGAAGAAGATGCATGCCACCTTGAGATAGTTGTACCATCGGAGAGGTCTTCAAAGGGATATATCTTAGTTTATGTTGCATTTTTAGAGTGTCATAGGATGAAGGTGAGAATCGCATCCAGGTGGCCTTATCTACCCGCATGTTATCTTTGGAGTGGCAATGGAACATGATTTCCATGGATTTTATAGTAGGGTTACTGATGTCGAGATACCACCACAATGCCATCATGGTCATGGTGGAGAGATTGACAAAAGTGGATCATTTTTCTCCAGTGAAGACCACCTATACAACTAGTGCAGTGGCGCGAGTGTACTTAGATGATATTTTCATACTACACGAGATCCCACAGAAGATTATTTGTAACCGGGATCCCTTATGCACCTCTCATTTTTAGACTACCATGTAGCATGCCCTTGGTACAAGGATAAACTTCAATACAACATATCATCTAGAGACAGATGGACAGATGGAGTGGGTGAACCATATTTTAGAGGACATGTTTTGGATGTATGTCATGGACCATCAATCGAGGTGGGAGGAGTATTTGTACTTGGTGGAGTTTTCTTATAATAACATATTTTATATTTCTATTGGTATGGCTCCATTTTAGGAACTTTATGGCAGGGAGTGCATGACACCATTGAGTTGTAACAAATTTGTTACGGGACATGGAGCAACAGTTATTTTTATCAAAAATAGACTCCGGGAGGCACATGATAGAAAAAAGAAATATCCATATTAGAGGATAGTTGACGATAGCTATGAGGTGGGCACAAAATGTTTTCTTCATGTCAGACCTCATAAGAGCCCTATACGTTATGGAAATGGCTCTAATTTAGATCCTATATTCATTGTTCCATTCGAGATCTTAGAGAAGATCAGTCCCTTATCTTATCATCTAGTCTTACCACCCATCTTGTCTTGCATCCACGATGTATTTCATGTTTATATTCTTAGGAGATACATTCCATATCTCTCTCATATATTGGATTGGACTTCATTTTAGGTAAAGGAATAGGGGCAGGTGACTTTGGATCTGTGTGCATCATAGAGTGCGGGACCACGGGCCTTCAAATCCATGAGATTAACTAGGTGCGAGTCCAATTGGATAGGTCGATGAGATTACATCTAGATGGGAGGATATAACTTTGTTCACAATCCCATTTTTGCACACCTATTTCAGTGACTTCTAGGAGGAATTCGAGTCTAAGGTGAAGGGGATGTAATTTCCACTCCTCGACAATATTTTTAATATAATGATATTATTATTGAATCAATACTTAGAAATTTTGATTATTATATTTTGAGTAGTAGATTATAGACTATGTAGATATTTGGACTATTGATATGTTGTGTTTTACATTTTGATTCTCGATACACTAGATGACATTGGTAAATAGTTCAATATATGTTGATTTACATTATTTTTATTTTATACTTGACACGTTATACTCTAGATATTCTTAGTAGAATTATGATCTCATGGATGTTAGAATAGAATTATTTGATATGTTGATAGATGATAGAATTACTTAATTTTGGATGACGATTATTGATTTCTATGTATATATTATTTCTTGATGTTTTCCATGTGGTCACCAAGCCGAGAGAGGTATTTCTTTTATGTTTGAAGGAAATTATATCACACATAGAAAAGGGATAGGGGACCGACCACGAGAAGAATGTTTGGTTTTTTTAACATGGCCAAATTTGAAAACTTGTGTCTAATGTTTACGTTGTGTGATTACATGCATAGTTAGGAGGTTTTCCATGGGGGTAACCTCCCATGTGTGGCCATGGGGTGTAATATTTTCCCCTTCTTTTAATTTTGTGTGTGTTTTATTTTGTTTTTATAATTTCAGCCACTTTATTAGCAATTATTAATGTGTCTTCATTAATTAATCCAACTTAATTTCTTAACCGAAAATAAGGATGTGACAATTATGAGGGTACATGGTTTTGAAATCTTGTGGATGTAAATTAGATTTTTGTTGGATTTTGTGTTGTGTACTCTTTCCCAACTTCAAAATTCAGATTTTGACTTGGGAGGATTTTTTGGAGGCTTGTGGGACAAGCTAAGCTTATCCCATGCCTCTTAAATTCATCCAACAACCATACCTATGGTATGGGGAGTTAATTTTAGGCTTATTTATGCATTTTGGAGTGTAAAAAGTGAAAATAATTGCACTTTCCTACTTACCACAATTAATTTTTCCTTGATAGGCATGGTGTGCAAGTTGGAGTGTCATGTGGGCATGTCATAAGTCTTACATGTTCATTTAATTGCTTTGGGCTTAGTATTGGAATGGAGGAATGATGAAGTGACATCCTACATGGAGCCACCTCATCATCTTCACATCCCATTTTTATTTATTGATTGAATTTGAAAGATTTTGGGTTACTTGTCTCATTTCTTCTCTTGCACTTTTGGAAATTTGGTCTTGAGTTGCATGCTTGGAGCCTTTTTGGAGTTGCATTTGGATTGTGCTTGGTTTGAAGGTGTTTGAAAAGATGTTCGAGTGAATATTATTTTCTTATTTATGTTTGAATATGTGAAAACTATGTTTGTATGAGTATTTGCATGGGTGTTGTAAATGTGGGGTAAAAGCACAATAAAATGTCCCACTTTTTGGTATGTTTTGTACCATTATACACATGAATTTTCAGTTTCATTGATTTTCTAAAGGTAATAGCCATAAAACCATACACATTCATGAAATTTCACAAACTAACGAAATGTTGTATTTAGAGTGTAGAATACATGTAAATTTTTATAAAAAAAAATACAAAAAAATGGTCTTTTTCTTAATTTTATTCATACGTTGTTTCTTATGTTATAAAAGAGGAATGACTGTCCCCGGGTGGTTCTTTTAAATGAAAATTTATTTTTTCACCATGAAATTTTAGATATATGTTTAAGATTTGAATTTTGAGGTGCTGTCAAATTTTCATATTTTTTGGACTTATATTTTTTTTTAATTAATTATTTAGTAAAAATATTTTCAAATAAATGGCGTACAAATGTTTATGCTAATAACTTTTAAGATTTATATCAAAATTGAATTTTTTTTTCACAGGTAAGAAGAAGACTTCAATAAATAGTAATTTTAATTTTTCAATTTTTTTGACATTTTTGCTATTTTTCAAATTGGGTTGATTGTATACAATTGATTGTCCTAAAATACCATATGTTAGCAAAATATAAAAATAAATAGTAAAACATATTTTTAAAAATAAAAATTATATTTTTAGAAAGCTACATGAATTTTGTACTTTGTGTTAATTTTTGTAATTTTATTCATTAGCGTTAACCCTAATTCGTGGCACACTAAGTGGCACTTTTGGCATAAAATTATCCTCCAAATGGATTTGGCGCCAAAATGTGCCACAAAGGTGCCACATAGGGGGGTTCGCGTGAAGGGGGTTCGCGTGAAGGGGGTTCGCGTGAACCCCCCTTCGCCCGAACCCCCCTAAACCTTAAATCTCACCCCAAAACTATATAAATATCTATATATAACTCTTTGCCGCCAAAATTATTTGAATTCAAGGGGTTCGCGCGAAAGGGTGTTCGCGCGAACCCCCATTCGCGCGAACCAGTTTCTTCATCCTACGTGGCAGTTCAGGCGAAGGGGGTTCACGCGAAAGGGGTGTTCGCGCGAACAACCTCGATTTCCGATCCCGCCCAACTTCTTACTCGCGTTTTTGGGACATGAAGTGGGACACAACATTGTGCTTTGACCCGACATGATATATTGGGTTGGGTAGCTTGCCTTAAGAAGCGGTGGGAGATGGAAATATGAGACCATTGTGGAGGAAAAATGGAGTTCTGAGGCATGAATTATGGATGGAGTGTGATTAGGAGTTCCATCATGGAGAGTGAAAAGAGAACATGGAAATATTTTTGCATATTTTCAAGGGAGAGATATAGATGGATTTGAATGTTTTGTATTGTGATCATGGAGACTTTTGGGTAGAACTCCTAATTCACTTAGGAGGTAAAAGGAGGTGGTTTCCATATTCTTTGTTCATTTTAGCTTGATGTAAAGCCTATGTTTTGTTGGAAAGTTGTAAATATTCTTGAGTATATACATTTGAATACATGTTATATGTTTTGTGGATTGTATGTTTGTGGAAGCCATTTTTGTAAAGGTTTGGAAAGTTGAATTACACTCTTCATTGTTCTTTGGTTGGGGCTCGGGGACCATAAGGGGATGGATTCTCCTCTTATTGGATTAAAGGTTGGGCAGAGAGTGTCACCTATCCCCCTTTCTTTGTATTGTGATGAAAAAAATTGAATAGTTGATGGATGCAAGTTGAAAGCTAAAAGTTGGGAGATGACCTTGAAAGGATACTTGTGTTTTGACCTTGTTGAAGAATTATCCATGTTGTAAATCATATTATTATTCCCACTTAGAGTGGAAGATTTTAACCTTTGTATGTTTGAAAGAAAGATTTGTATATTTCATTATTCAAATTTGTAATGTTGTAGTGAAAGGAGAAAGCTTAAGTTGTATAGTTTGCTTGAAATGAAACTCTCCTAAAATTGTATGTTATTCAAAGTTAGAATATGTGTGTGTGTGTGTGTGTGTGTGTGTGTGTGTGTGTGTGTGTGTGTGTGTGTGTGTGTGTGTGTGTGTGTGTGTGTGTGTATTTGGAAAAGAAAGATGTTATTGAAAGGAAGTGTTGTTGAGTTCTTTGTTGTTTTTTCCAGGCAAAATTGAATATGTGAAAGAGAATGAATTGTAGTTGATGTTATATTCAAATTTTACATTTTAATAAAAAATAAAGAAAAGAGAAATGAGTTGTTGTTTATGTAATTTTGAGTTTTGAGACTTGATATATTATCAACCTATCAACCAATGAATGGAAGACACGTTAATTCAAATTAATGTTGCATTGATCACCAACTTAAGTAAAAACCTGTTTGAAAATGTATATATTGAAGGTTCTTTTTCGTGAAATAGAAGCTGTCATTGTGTGTAGAGTGGTGGTTTCACAACCACCACCCAATACAAAGGGGCATCGATGAACTACCCCGCAGGTAGGGTAGCGGTAATAGGATTGCCGGTTTGCGTAGGGCGGTATTTCATAATTTTTAATGAAAAAAAAGTTCGAACTGTGTAAAACCTAAATTGAAATATAATTTAAATATAAGCTTTAAACCATCAAAATGAAGCTACCGACAAAAAGTAATTAATTAAATGTAACTGTTTAAATATTTTAATCATTTTATGCACACCCAAATGTGTAAAATTCATAGATTTAATGAAATGGGTTTTTTCCCAATGGTTGAACTCAAATAATGTTTACAGTAAACAACACAAATAGATCCATGGTGGGATCTCTACATTAAGCAATGAGAAATATTACAATAGTAAACCCTTTACAACTAAAACCAAGAAAATTTCTCCATGGTGGCACTTCTTGCTCTCATGGTTTTCCCTCTTTCTCCTCTTCCAAACCTGCAAAACAAGAATGAACAAATGAGGTTGTTTTGGGAAAATAGAAATAAAAGGAAACCCATAAGGATATTTAGGGAAACCCAAATCTAAGGGCTAGGATAGATTCAATCCAATGGCCCAAATTAAACCCTACCTCACTTAAGTGGGAGGTATTTTGTGGGAATGAAATTTAAATTTAAAAAAGAACATGGGTAATGGGGTGAATGGGGCCACTTAGTGGCTAGGAAAAATAATTAAGCTTTTGTGTTAGAAAATAAAGGAATCTTGACACATGATATTTAATTGAACTTATGGAACTTGGTAAATGTGAAGTTTTAAACCATAAATTTATCTTAGTAAATAAATTAATAATATTTAATTATTAATTTAATTGCAACTTTCACAAGCTTGTATAGAAAGACTGTAATTAATAAATTTATTAATTGTGGAAATGTCTAACCTTGCAAACCCCTTTTAAAACAAAAAAATTATTACCATAAACTTGACTATTAAATTATTAGTTCTATTTTGTTTTGAGAGTAGAAATTTGTGGGCATTACAAGATATATTTGATGATTAGAAATATTATTTAATGCAAATATATTTGAAGAAAACCAAATAATATTTTTAAATGCGAAGAGTTGACAGATGCTATTAAAAAATTATAGTTTTGAAATATGTACGGAAAAGTAGTTCATTAAACTTAAATAATGTTAAAAATTTAATTTATTTGTGTTTAAAACATTTAAAAGACTAAAAATTATGGATTTCATGTCTCCGACGCTGACTGCTAAAAACCATAGGTTTTGAAATTTACTTTTGGAGGCAACATGTCCAGGTTGTTCATCCAAGAAGATGCGGATAATGGATTTGGTGGGGTGATAGGACCTACGGGATTTAGATTGGTGCTTGGAAGATCTTTTTCCCCTATTCATGGCCTCACCCTTGTTTCCCCGTCTTCACTATAGGTGGGTCTTGAGGTCATGTGGAAGTTGTTGTTGATGGGAGCAGATTGACCGCTATGGGTAGCTGCAAATGCTCTTTTGAGGTGGCTAAATACTCTATTCGTTTCCTTGCCAAGCCAATGAAACATGCAAAGTCATCTCCCATTATATGTTGTGGAGCAGATGTATTGAAATCAGAGACATATTTCAAAGAATGGAATCATCTGTAGATTCGAAATATCTTCCTGACCCTACTTGTTCTCCATGAATGGATCTCTCTTTCGTGGAAGCCACTTATGGTAGGTAAAGTTGACATTTACCCCAAAACTAGGGGTTTCTTCATAGTTGTATTTGATGTTACGATGATAGAGATCTGATTTTTGATGGATTATGGGATTATCAAAACCATTTCTTTCTTATGAAGCCATGGTTCCCTCTTTTCAACCCTATTACTGAAACTTTCCAAAGCCAACTTCATGGATTCACTTTCCATATCTACCTCTACAATTTTGGGGTGAGAAATATTTAATCTCTATTGGTGATTCTTTATTCAAAACCTTGGCTATTGACACTAAGATGACCTTGTATGAGTATACTACGTATCCTCGCATCTTGTTTGTTATGAACTTATCTATAAAATTCTACTTTAGAACTCTACAAATCACACAACTATGTTGTTCTACTTTCTACTTTGGAAAATGACAATTTTTCTTGAAAATTAGAGCTTCGTGACTGATTATCTAGTGTTATAGAAAAGAAATTGTAGAGAAAAAAATAATTCAATTTCAACACCAATAATTTTATCTTGGAAAACTCTAAGGAGGAAAACCATTCGGGAAGGGAAAATACTCTTTGTTCCCACTATTATTGGTCTAATATAGATAACTACATATTACAATAAGTATGGAAAGAAGTAATAATGTACACCTTATCTCTAATTACTTGCTTTCTCTATTTCTAAACCTTGCTCCTACAATTCCATTCCAGCACTAAACATCTTGCTCATTACTCTCAATATACTCTACTTCTTGAGCTCTCTAGATCTTCGAATGCCTATTCTCTTGCTCCATTCATGCATTTATAGGCCTTCCCATGTCCTCCCACACACTGGAGAATGTGAAAGAGCATGGAAGGGAAGAGACCTAGCTGGGCACTTCAAATTCACTTCCATTCGCATTCTACTTTTTGTTTCTATCTGAAAGTGCTAGGATTGCCACCTTAAGAAAATCGGCAGTCTCAAGACCACTGCCCTAACTGGTCGACTGTTTGAAACCACTACCTAGCTAGGGTGGCGGTCCTAAGACTACCGACCTTCTCAGGGTGGCAGTCCTGGCACTTAACCTCTGTTTACCTCATTTTTATTATTTTTCTAGTTTCTTCTTTTTGGTGCTGATGGGACTGATGAAGTGGTGTGTTTTTCTAGATCCCTATGGATCATAAACACTTCAAAGGATTTCCCTACTTTTGTTGATATTCATATTTAGGATAGGATATGGAATCAAATCATTGACTATGAAGGCTTCCCCTTTAGATTTCAGACTTTCTTTTCCCTTGGCCAATTAGTGGTGGATTGTAAGTTTGGGAAGAAAAATACCAATAATAGAACTTCTTGGTGGAAGAATGTTGATTCTAGCCATTTGGTTATGTTGATCACCGTGATTACGAGTCAAAGATGGATCTCGCATCCGAGGAAGTTGTGGATCTGGGCGGGATATGGTCATCCCTTCTTCTACCCTTGTAGATAAGGATCCTATTCCTTACACTGGGTTTGGGAATTTATCCCTTCCTCTTTCTCTTGATTCTTGATGATCCTTAATCAGGTGGGTGAAAATAATATTGAAATTTGTATACCGGTTCACACAAATGAAAATGTAAATCCAAACTCTAGAGACGATTGGTCTATTGTGAGCATTGAAAAGAAAGGGAAAGTTAATGAATCCCTTAAGATGCATCTTAGATCCCATGGGAAGAAGTCTCATGGATAGTGTACTTATGAGCTTGTTTTTGTTGTTGTTTTGACTTTCTTTTGTTGTCGATCTTTGTCTCTAGAAGAGGCAGCCCTACGTGTTCCTAATTGATATATATTTTATCTCCACAATTTCTCATTATAATGGGGAAGGGAGCCATCAACCTTTTTTACCCTTAATAAAAAAATGAGAATAGTGTATAATTTTTATATTGTATACAATTTGAAATTTCACATCATTCAAAATGCCTAATCCATTATTTAACTTATACATTAATGTTGCATTATATACATATATATTTATTATTTTCTATTGTTGTAAATAATAGTTTTTATTTTTGTATAATTGGTTGGATAAATAATATTTTGTTACATTGAATTACAACATAAATATGCTTAGTATTAATAACTAGTTAATAACATTTATTTTAGAAAATTGTGTTACAAAATTTAATATATTTATAAAAATAATATCTTATACAAAACATGTAGGAGGAAGTCAATAATAGAATAATTTAATTATGTCTTCAAATTTATCAAAGAAAAATAAAATACAATGAGAATTTATGACACTTATTATTGATCATTCATCTTGCATGTCTTCATGATAAACATCAAATTCATCTTGAGCCAACTCTTGATATTGCTCTGAACTAACATCAAATTCTCCTAAATCAATAAATAAATTTATCCCAGAGTCTTCTCTCTCATCCATGATATCATCATCCACAAGATTATCAAATATTGTTGGATCATATTCATCACCTATGCTTTCTGTCTCCCCATTTTCTTGTCCATCACACTCCTCTTCACCTTCTTCTTCTTGTATATCTTCATATGGGTTCTCAACATGTTCTTGTACATGTTCTCCTATATTGTCCATTAATTCAACTTCCTCAGTACTATGTGTCCCATCCTCATCTATATTATCAACATTATTTGTGTTTAAAAATGATGCATGACGATTCCACCTTGGATTGTGCTCTATGACAAAAGACCAATTTTGATTTTGCATATCTTGGATGATAAAAATTTGTTCACATTGCTCTGGGAATACATATGGCTCATTTGTGTGCATAAAATCTGATGTTTTAATCATAGGAAAACCATTTCTATGCATATAAATTGTTCTATTATTTCCTTTCTCAATCAATGAAAACCACTTGACTAGAAATATAACCTTCCTAAAGGTCCTAAAGTCAAGTTCCATAATGTCCTCTAAAATTCCATAGTACTTCATCTTTGTTTCAATTTCATTAGAATCCACCACATCAAAATATGTTGATATACCACAATCAAATGTACGCCTAAGCTTATCCATCTTCTCAATTTGAAAGTGCTTACCATATGCCCACATTGATTTGTAATGTCTCACCTAGAAAAATAAAATATTTACAATGCAATGTTAATAACTCATTCCTAAATGTTTATTACAATATTTTTTTATTGAATAGAATTTTTAAAATAAATAAAATGTTAGCATGCACACACCTTCCCTAGATTTATTCCATTTACTATTTCTAGTTCTTCCCTTGATATATTAAGAGGATCTCTTTTACTTTCTTGTATAATATTATCTCTCAACCAATCCCATGGGCATTTATCTGGCCATGTATTTTTAATATTTTTCAGGTAACTGTGGGACTTGACTCATGTATTTGAACCTTCTAGATGCTCTTCTATATGTAATTGTGTCAGCTTCTTCTTCTTTGATTTGTATAGATCTATCCATTTATCCATGCATTTTACGTGATGTGCAACATAGAGGTGTATTTTCTCATACTCATTTCCATCTGTAAGTGAAATTTATTAAATTATTAAAATTAATATAAGGATAAACTATATAACCACTAAATATTTTATAAACCATGATGCATACCTCGTAATTTTCTCAACCTCCCTCTTCCTTGTAGTACTTCACTTGTTAGTATATCTGGTTGAGAAGAACCTGAATGCTTTGCATACTAGAATGAAAATATGGTAAGTAATTAGAACTGACATTCACCATTTCTTTGAATGTGATGTAACCCTCCGCAATGGAACCCTCTGGTCGAGCCTTTTGTCACACAAAATGCTTCAATACCTTCATTAAACGCTCAACAAGCCACATTGATCTTGATGCGACTGGACCACAATATTCTATCTCATTAACAAGGTGTATGAGATAATGGACTTGTGGATCAAAATATACAGTAGGAAGATACTTTTGAAGTGTACACATTAATATAGGTGCTTTCTCCTTCCAATATATAAGGTCTTCCATTTTAATCTCTTTTGAGGACACAAACCTAAAATATAATGTTTAACTAACATTAAATTTGAGTTATAAACAATTTATTTTTTTATTAGATAGGGTAAAAACAGGGATCATAAGGACTAAGCCTATAAGAAGGAACAACTACAGAGCGGATGTTGGTAAAGATTCAACTCTGAAAGGATGGAAAACAAACAAGGAAAATAGGGAGACCTCAACAAAGAAAGAAATGGATAAAAGGTTACGAAACCCCTTAGGTTCTCACATGTAAATAAATATAAGTTATAAACAATTTATAATTGTATATAAAAAGATATATTAGATAAAATTAAATATTTTATGGTTACCTGATATATTTTGATAAGAAATATATAGCATTGGTTATATTTCGATCAAAGGTACTAGGAATAACAATGGGAAGTATAACCTGTAACAAAGAAGTGTACATTTGTTATATATATTAGTTAATTTATCTCAATGAAATTTAAAAAAATACAACCATTTTTACTTTAAATATAAAACTCACCTTAATCATGTTGTGCCAATCATGTGTTTTTAGTCCTATAAGATCCTCATTTTTTGCTCTAGAGAAACAATTCTTGATTGTGGCACCATAACCTGTAGGGAACCTTATTTTCTTTATGGATTCATTGATATGATTTTTCTCCTCATTACTCAATTTCTAAGGAGAAGGGGGAAACGAGTTATCATCAGCATTTGACCATAAAGGACGCATGACTTTACTCACTTCAAGGTCTTTCCTCAACCATATTTCATCTTATAAAATTTGACTGCAACAGGATGAAAAACTAACAAGGAAAAGAGGGAGACCTCGTAAAAGAAAGAAGTGGATAAAGTGTTACGAAACCCCTTAGGTTCTCACATGTAAATAAATATAAGTTATAAACAATTTATCATTGTATATAAAAATATATATTAGATAAAATTGAATATTTTATGGTTACTTGATATATTTTGATAAGAATTTATAGCATTCGTTATATTTCACTCAAAGGTACTAGGAATAACAATTGGAAGTATAACTTTGCAACAAAGAAGTTTACATTTTTTTATGTATATTGATTATTTTATCTCAATGAAATTTTAAAGAAATACAAATCTTTTTAATTTGAATTTAAAACTCACCTTAATCAAGTTGTGCCAATCATGTGTTTTTAGTCCTAAAGATCCTCATTTTTTCACTCTAGATAAACAATTATTAATTGTTGCACCATAACTTGTAGGGATAACTATTTTCTTTATAGATTCAATGATATGATTTTTCTCCTCATTTATTAATTTCCAAGGAGAAGGGGGGAATGTGTTATCATCAGGATTTGGCCATAAAGGACGCATGACTTTACTCACTTCAAGGTCTTTCCTCAACCGTATTCCATCTTCCTTTTTTCCAATGATAAGATTCCATAGTGATCTCGATACATTGCATCCAATGTGCATAACATCAAGTAGGTGTACAATGGGCATACTCCTATAATACTCAAGTTCATAAAATATTGAGTACCTTTTCATTCACGGGGTAGTTGTTCTTCACAAAAAGAAAAACAATTATAAATTAGTGTTATAATAAATAATGGTTTTAAAAGTATCAACAAAATATTCTAAATTTTTCCTCACCTCCACCATCATGATAAGTAATATACCAGTCATTTGGAGTCAAAACCTTTGGAATAGGTTCTCTTACTGGTTTCGTGTTAAAATCATTTCATTTTCTTACTCTATATGGATGATTAATAGGCAAGAATTGTCTATATTCATAGTATATATCCTTCTTTAAGTGTTTTGAGTGTCTCACAATTGTTTGAAATCCACATGATGGACACCCAACTTTCCCTTTTGTTTGAATACCTGTAGTCATGTATTATCATTATGTCAATGTAAAATTTTGAATATTTTCAACAAGTATAAAATGATTCACAATATTAAATATCAAGAATATATTATATATCCACTAACCACAACATAAAGATAACCCTGGGGCATCATGAATGGTCCAACACATCATGCCTCGAAAGAAGAAATCTCTCCTCCCAATAGGCCTTGATATGTCATGCATTTCAAATCCGCCCATAATTGTTTAAGCTCATCAATGAGGGGCCTCAAGTATACATCCATATTACGTACTTGATACTTTCCTATAACCATAAATAAGTTAAAAATAATTAGATATTATTATAAATTTAATATTTCATATGACATTAAAGAAATCAAAGATATAAGTTAGGAAGGTTAATCACCTGGAATAATTAGAGTCAACATTATATGTTCCTTCTTTATCGCCATCCATGGTGGGATATTATTGAGGATTGCAACTACTGGCCATGTAGACCATCCCGATGATTGAATTGAGAATGGATTAATCCCATCCATAGCTATTGAAATTCTTGCATTTCGTTTCTCACGTGAAAAATATGGCCATTTCTCATCAATTTCTTTCCATGCCTTACCATCCCCTACTGATTCGTAAGGTTCCATCATTGCTTCTATTCTCAAAATGCCAACCCATGAACTTTGCTAATTCTTTACATTTAAACATTTGCTTGAGTTGAGGAATTAAAGGAAAATGGCGAAGAACTTTCCGAGGAAATGTTTTTGACTCAACAACACCTTGATGCTCATATCTACTAGTATGACATACATCACATTCTTGTAATGATTCTTTCTCACCATAGTATAACATACAATCATTAGGACATGCATGGTAAACATTATAGTTCAATCCTATATTTTTTAAAGAGTGTTTCACTTCCTTGTAGGATTGAGGAAGATGATTCCCCTTCGGAAGAACCTTGACATAAAGAACTCTACATGAAAAGAACACACAAATCAATTAGAAACAAATAATATCAAATATTTGTGTATGTAATCATTGTAAAACATGATTAAAATTGTTGATATAAGGAAATGTCAAGAAATGTAATATTTAATTATTAAATTTTCATACCTCAACAAAGCAGTAAAGCTAGTGTCTTACCACCAAATATAGACTTTATGTTCAATAGCAAAAATATTGTCGATAATACATATATTTCTGCATTTTCATACAACATTTTCCTTTCCATTTCATTCAATTCAGAGTCCTTTTCAGTGAAAATGTCATGAAGTAAACTATCAATAGATGGATCCATGTTTGGAACTTCATCATTCATTATGTTGTTTTGGTTTATATTCTCCACATGTGTATTAGTTGTATTAGGTGGAATAACATTGGGAACCTACAATAATATTTTATATTACTAAATAATCCATGAGGAGTAGGTGAAATTAAATCATGTCATATAACTAAACAAGACAAGTAAAATTAAATTTCCAAATATACCATGTCAGTAGGTTCCATATGACCATTTAATTTCAAGTGAGAAATAGCTATAGAACGTCTCCATCTTCTGCGCCCTTTACATTTGAAGCATTCACAATATATACTTTGCTCATACCAATCACTAGTGTAGGGTTGAGGACCACCACTAGAATCACTATCACTTGGAACTTGTAGGCATTTTAAAATCTACAAAAGTTCAAATAAATATATATTAATGATCAAAAGTAAAAATGATAACTCTTAGTGTTTAATGCAATTTCTAGATTATAAATGCATAATTTTAGAAATATATAAATAAATTGTGTATATAAAATCAATAAAATATAATTCTATAGAATCAATGCAAAATTTAATGGTTTAATTCTTTGTCAATAAGAAGCAAACACAATTAAAATTTAATTTTCTTACAAATTTATGAAAATATTAAAGATAATTCCACATAAAATGTGTATGTAAAATGTAGAAGAATAATTTAATGACTTAAATTTGTGGTTTTTAAATATATTTATACTTAAATGATTTAAAATAGCCTAGAATAATAATCATTATTATAAAATAAAAATATAGTTAACACAAATAATACTTAGCTAGTATCATTATTTATTATTAATAACTATCATTACAAAAATCCATAACTAATAAAATATTATATATTTTTATCTACCATTAATATAAATATTTAATTATTTATTATTTAGATTATTGAACATAATTTTCTAAATATTAATATTAGTTGTTTGATTCATGATCACTATAACTAGCATTAATAAAAGTTAGTTGTTTCATTAATGATAACTATAACTAGTATTATTATCTTTCAGTCCTACTCAAGTCTATCCATAATTTGTTGTAGACAATTTTTAGGAGTCTTTCCAAGTGTCCATTTTCCACAAAATTTTCCATGATTTATGGTTTAAACCTAAACAAAAAAATCATTTCAAATATATTTGAAAGTTGAATTCAAAAAAGTTGCAGAACTTAAAATCTTCACTGGATCATGAAATTAGAAGGTTTCTGGACTCACTTTCACATCGACTTGCAAGGAAGATATTCTGTTTAAGGCAAGGATTAACGTTTTTTACTCTTATTTTTTATATATTATGTACAGTTTTTAACAATGTCCCATAATCCCATTTCTATAATCTAGATCTCATCAATCATGTACTTATACTTGATTTGTTGTAAGAATTATTTTTATTAGAAAATCTAATGATTGATGCCCTAGATTTTTAATGGATTATTTTCTCTTACTCTTTATTTGAAGTGTTATAGAATTTGTACATTGAGAGTTTTAAAAAATCTCCAGATATTAAGATTGAATAATCCTTTGTGACTATGAAAAAATGTAGTGACATAATAGAGGAAGCAATTTCTGATCTCCCTTTTCTACAGAGAGGAAGTATGGAAAAACCGAACATATCAATCGTAAATGGTAGAAAAATATTGTTGCCTTGCGTACCTAGGGTTGAAATATAGTTCTTCTGATCAAAAATCCCTTTAGACGTCTATAATAGCTTAACTAAAATAGAGAATGAGAATTTCTCTCACTTAATTTTAAGCTTAATATATTCTACAGAATTAAGTATATAATAAATTAAGTATACAAAATAAATTTCTTACAAAATAATAAGAGCAGAAGACAAAGAAAGATTTATGGGAAGATATATAGATGACTGATCGACCTCTTAGGATAGATAATGATTTTAAATCAATATAAGAGGAAATAAGAGGTACTGAAGGTAATAAAGTAAAGATTTCTGGATTGAAAAAAAAGGAACCATGGGTCATGAGCCACATTTCAAAGACTTTCAAAAATCGTAATTTTGAGGATGAACGAAGACATAAGAAATTGAACAAATCCCTTGGAAAGAAGAAGACAATCTAGTGCAACTATAAATGCGACGACAATTATTCGGTCAAAAATGGGTACGAAAACCAAACACCACAGCAAGATGAGAGGCCAAATCCCTTTCAATGTACTTGAATATGAGATTCAAAAGTGTTGCCAAAAGCCAAGGTTTTTCTTTGGCTTGCAGGCTAGAGAAAAACGCTTACAGGTGAGAACCTTAAGAAGAAAGCTTTTAGAATAGGGTATCAAATGAGCATGTGGATCGGTCCAGTGAAGATGTGGATTCTTATTACTCTTTGGAAAATGGACCCTAGTATGATTTCCTCGAAGACATGGCTGAAAAGGAATAATCATATGTTTAGAAATGTTAAGGGTGAAAAGGATTCAAAGAATATGGGAAGAAATTGAGAAGAACCTGCACCTTTCCATAGGCAACTTGAAGTGCAAAAACAATAAAGGGGTTAAACCAACTGAAATTGACATAATGAGGTAGTGTGGCAGATACAATGGCCAATCTATGTACCTACATAGGCAATGAGAAATTTATCAGAAATGAGGAAAATTTCATGATTCTCATTGAATACAAAAACATTCTTGCCATTGAATGTAGTAATAATGAAAAAACACGTAGAGAACATAATAGTCTCAATGCTAGGATAAGCTTTAGTTAGTTCGTCAAAGGAAGACACATTCCAATGTGTATTAAATCTACAAGAATGGAAATACATGTCACCACCCACAATTGGGGTTGTCTAACATTTCTCAATGGACCAATTAAAGGCTTGCAAAGGCAATGTAAGTATCCGAATAGAAAGAGAAAACACAAGAATAAAATTGGAAAATTAAACAAGACCGTTAGAGGCGTCAAGATTAGAAAAACCTTTTCC
The DNA here is from genome assembly GCA_018340775.1 of Taxus wallichiana var. yunnanensis. NCBI lineage: Eukaryota > Viridiplantae > Streptophyta > Pinopsida > Cupressales > Taxaceae > Taxus > Taxus wallichiana. The sequence goes on from CM031244.1 coordinate 775,755,723, forward strand.
AAAGGAAATATTAAAATTAATCACTGTCAACACAGAAGTAGACATTTGTAACTACAGAAAAAAAAACGATGAGCTTGATTAAGCACTGAAATATAATCTAGAAGGCAACGGGAAGAGAGAAGAATTTAAATATTTTTTGGCAATTTGCAGTGGCATGTTAATAAAATGGAGGAAGGTGTCAACTAATCAATTAATCAATCCCACCCCTTCGCAAGACACTGCCAGAAATGCTCTACGCGACGATAGCTCAAAACATCTCATCAAGATAGATAATGAATTTTAAAAGCTACCTTGCAGCTATTTTGGTAGATAGAAGTTTGGTTCTTATCTCAGACCAGACTCATGGGTCCAATGCTTCTGCTCGTATTATTTTTAGGGAGAAATTTATTCTGTAGCTTAATTTTTGTTTCTCCCACTTATGAAGATTAACTAAAATAGAAAACAAGCATTTATATCAATTAGAGGAAGGTAGAGGAAGTTAGCTAAAACGAATGTTGTATTATTAACAGAGAGTGGGAGTTAATCTCAGGGTGACACTGAATAAAATAAAAGGGATTTTTTTATTAGTTAATACAAAAGGACATGCACCTGGTATTTTGCATGAAGCATAAGAAATTCTTAGAAGCAGGCATTTAACTATTAAGGGGGATTTATTATATTTAAAACCTCAAATCTCCATGAAGTAACATTTATTATTAGCATGAGTTTTATTTTTAAAGTGAAACATTCTAAGGAAATGTGGGGAAATTCTATAAATAATTTTTTTATAAACGGATGCAAGGTGGAACGAACAATAGTTTAAGTCCAGTTTGGAATACAAATTAGAAAATTAAGTTTAGATTAAATTAAAATGCATGAGCAGTTTGCTAAATGTAAATCCAAGTTAAATTAAATTATAAACAAACCATGCATATTTTTAAATAGGGGATACATGCATATTTTTGAGTATGTACTCGAGATGAAATTTTATCCAAATTCCTTCCCTTATCTCCGTGTCAGATAATATTTCAGATAATATTTCTCTTAATTCTCCAACTATGAGGAAGTCAGATCAGCTATGTTCTCTTGGTGGTTTCCGTCCAAGATTTTACCAAGCCTACTTGCATATTGTTTCAAAATTTATCTTGAGTGCAATTTTAGAATCTAGAGGATTTAACAAGGTTTGGAAGTGGATGAATTATAGCGCTCATTCCCAAAAACAATAGGCTAACTATTTTTATACCTATAGGCTGATTCCCATTTTGATTCCTTATCTTTGTTAATATTTGGAGAAAATGCATACTCAGTTTCATAAGCTCCCCAATTTTTTTTAGTCTTAATCAATTGTGATCGGTACAAATGCCTAACCTTCTGTCTTCTAACAGAAGAAGAAGAAGACATAAATAAACAACATAACTAAGGAAAGAAAAATAACGTATTTTCCTCTGGAAAACAACAATGCCCACGGATCTGACAGATCTCAGAAACCCAAATGTCAAAAGCAAGAACCATTAGAATTTCAAGCGATTTGGGCTTGCATTTCACACATGTGACCCTGCTCCTGAAAAATATAAAACTTATAAATCTCTATCAACATTTTGGGATCATATTCCTTCACGCCCATCTACCCAAATGGATTCCCATAAAAAACCCATCGTCTCGGTAGAAGAAAACCGTGATATTAGCCACATTCAACATCATCTTCACATACGCATCCCTCAATTTCATCAGCAAATGAAATACTTGACATTAGCTAACGGTATTACTGGATAAATACCCTCTAGGCTATGGGATAAGGGTGCTTCCTTACATGTACTATTTGAAGGAATGATTCCTCACTTCTCTTTAAGTCCTAAATTTAAGACATAATAATCTAGAGGGAACCATACGGCTATCTAGGATCTCGTCCTTGGTTATAAGAAATCATAATTAATTCAATTGGGGATCTGTCTATATTGGAAACTTATATAGCCACGAAAAGATTAAGCACAGCAAAATATAAAGCGAGTAAATGAAATTAAATAGCCAAAAAAGACACAAACCATAAACACAGATTTACGTGGTAAAACCCTCAAGAGGGAAACATCCACGGAGCAACGGTATCGATTCTCTTATTGTTCAAATCTGGAAATTACAATCAGCACAACTCTTCCTCTTACAACTCTATTTTTTTTGTGTGTTTAGCCTCAATGGGCATACATGGATTTATAGCATTCTCACAAAACTGAATTCATTAATGCGTTCCTATCCATATTCTAACTAAAGCTGTCTTGTTACAACAGCAAGCTGAATAATAGGATCTTGATCCACCAGAAGAGGAATGGTTGTCATCTAATCTCAACAATCTCCACCTTGACAACAATTAACCTGATACCTTGCTCATTGCTCATCACCTTTTTTGCAAGCCAAGAGAAGCCAAGCACCACCGCAGCTTCTCTAATATAACCGGTTTCATGAACATGTCTGCACAATTCTTTTGAGTGTGGACCTTATCAAGAATCACTTGTCCTTCATCAACAACATGTCTTACATAATGGTATTTAATTGGAATATGTTTCAACTTACTATGGTAAGCTGGATTCTTAGCCAAATAAATTGCACTTTGACTATCACAGAAAATTTTTACACTTTTAAACTGTCCTAACTCACCCAATAAACCTTTTAACCATACTTTGCCTCTTTGCAAGCATGTGAAGTAGATACATACTCTACCTCAGTAGTGGATAAAGCAACAATGCTTTGAAGCTTTGACATCCAACTAATAGGACCACCTGCAAGAGTAAAGACATAACCTGAAGTAGATCTTCTTTTGTCCAAATCACCTGCAAAATCAGAATCAACATAACCGCAAACCTTATCACTGCAACCATCAAAAGTGATACAATAACTGCTTGTGCCTCTAAGATACCGAAGCACCCATTTCACTGCTGCCCAATGTTCTTTACCTAGATTTGCCATGTATCTACTGACAACACCAACTGCATGTGAAATATCTGGTCTAGTACTAACCATCGCATACATCAAACTTCCTACTGCATTAGCATACGGTACACGAGACATATACTCCTTTTCTTCATCATTACTAGGACACAAACCTGAAGAAAGTTTAAAATGCGAAGCTAAAGGGATATTCACTGGTTTCACTTTATCCATATCGAATCTCTGAAGTATTTTCTCCACATACTTCTCTTGTGATAACCACAGCTTGCCTTTCATCTTGTCTCTGTGTATCTCCATGCCCAAGATCTGTCTTGTTGCTCCTAGATCCTTCATATCGAATGTCCTAGCCAACTGAGCCTTTAACCTGCTGATATCAACCATGCTCTTGCTTGCAACAAGCATATCATCAACATACAATACCAATATAATGAACATGCCATTATCTAACCTTTTAAAGTAAACGCAATGATCATATTCACTCCTGGTAAAATTATGGCTCACCATGAAGGAATCAAACTTCTTGTACCATTGTCTTGAAGACTGCTTCAAGCCATATAATGATTTCTTGAGTTTGCAAACAAACCTCTTGTTGCGATTTTGAACGAACCCTTCCGGTTGTTCCATGTAAATTTCCTCATCTAAATCTCCATGTAGAAATGCAGTTTTAACATCTAGCTACTCTAATTCAAGATTATGCAATGCAACTAGTGCTAACACCATACGAATAGAAACAATTTTTACAACTGGCAAAAAAATCTCATGAAAGTCAATACCTGCTTCCTGAGAAAACCCTTTTGTGACCAGCCTTGCCTTGTACTTTGAAATAACATCATCAGCACCTTTCTTCAACTTGTATACCCACTTACAACCAACCGATTTCCTGTTCTTAGGAAGTTCCACCAGATCCCATGTTTTGTTTTTAATCAAAGCATCAATTTCCTCTTTCATGGCATGTTTCCATTTGTCACTATTTGAAACCTCTATTGCTTCTTTGTAACAACTTGGTTCTCCTTCATTAGAAATTAAAGCAATAGAAGTGACAAAATCATCATACCTGCTTGGAACTGATCTGATCCATGTAGACCTTCGTAGAGCTTGTTGTGGTATTTCCTCAATTTCTTGAGGTGTTTCAATCTGCTCATCCTCCTGAGTGATTTCCTCATGAATATCCTGCTCACGGACATCTTCATGATTTTCACCCGTGGATGAATGTATATCAAATTGAATTTGTTGTGATTGTGGTACATCAACCTGTTTCATAACATTCTTTCCATCTGATTTCATGAGGGAAATTTCATCAAATATAACATCTCTGTTTATGATGATCTTATGGGCAGTAGGATTCCATAATCTATACCCCTTCACACCATCACCATATCCAACAAAGACTAATTTATGTGACTTAGGATCTAACTTGGAACGCTGACTCTTCGGAATAAGTGCATAGGCATCACAACCAAAAACTCTAAGACTAGAATAATTACATGGTTGACTGTCGATACCTCTCTTACGGAATCTTGCAGGTCAATTACGCCGATGGTGATCGATTAACCAGGTAACAAGCTGTAAGCAAAGCTTCTCCCCACAATTCCTGCTACAACTTTGCATTACTGAGCATGCTCCTTGCTCTCTCGAGAAGAGTCCTGTTCATGCGTTCAGCAATGCCATTCTGCTGCGGAGTGTACACAGTGGTTTTATGCCTATCGATCCCTTCATTCTTGCAATAATTCTCAAACTCCTTAGAAGTAAATTCCCCTCCATTATCTGTTCTAAGACATTTAATGGATTTACCTATGCTCTTTTCAACCAAAGCTCTAAACTATTTAAAAGTGTTAAATACATCAGCTTTCCTCTTTAACAAATAGATCCAAACTTTCCTTGAGTAATCATTTATAAAACTAACAAAATATGATGATCCTCCATATGAGAGTTTCAGAGCTGGACCCCATAGGTCTGAATGAATATAGTCTAGGATACCTTTACTTGTATGTTTTCCAGGTTTAAACTTTTGTCTAGCTTGTTTCCCATAAACACAATGCTCATAGAACTTTAAATCTACAGTTTTTAAACTAGGAAGAAGTTTATGATCAGCAAGTACCTTAATTCCTTTCTCGCTGATATGACCCAGTCGTTGATGCCATAAGCGAGTGGATTCACCTACATCCTCGATGTGGCTCCTGCTTGATCAATTTCTGTCCTTCATTCAAGTCTATACAAGTTCCCGACTGCGTTAGCTTTCATGACTATCAAGATACCTTTTGATATCTTCAAAACTCCACCTTGAATCTGAAACCTTATGTCCACTAGAATCCGAACTCCCAAAGATATCAGATTCTTTCTCAAGTCAAGCACATGTCTCACATCTGTCAGTGTTCTAACAATCCCATCATACATTTTAATTCTGATACTCCCTATCCCAACATTTTTACATGTAACATCATTACCCATGTAAACTACCCCATCATCAATAGATTGATATGTAGAATACCAATTCCTATGCAGACACATGTGATGGGATGCCCCAGAATCAATTAACCAGTCATAATGGTACTGTGAGACAATAGACGTAGATAATACCTCATCAACCATACCTGAGTCCTTCTCGGCTATGTTAGCCTCCTTTGTAGAGTCCTCCTCCTTAGATGCCTCTTTACGTTTCCAACAATCTTTCTTGAGGTGTCCTGATTTGTTACAGAACCAACACTTCAACTTGCTCTTTTTGCCCTTCGACTTGGATCTAGCTGGGCCCTTCGAATGCTGTCCTCTCTCAGTAGTTCTGCCTCTGGCCATCATAACTTTTGTTGTTGAAGTTTCCAGAGAAGATCTCTTTCGAGTTTCCTCAGATATCATAGCTCCAACAACAACATCAAAGCTAATGACCTCTTTAGAACTAAAACTAATAGAGGTTACGAAATGATCCCAAGATTCAGGCAGAGAACTTAATAATGTTACCGTCTTATCTTCATTCAAATTTTGTCACTGTTGTCCAATTTACAAATAAGAGTATTAAAAGTATTTAAATGTTCCAAAATTTTCATACCTTCCTTCATACATAAGGTATACAACTGACGCTTCAGGAGGATTCTATTCGTCAAGGATTTAGTCATATACAAGCTTTCTAGTTTTGTCCAGAGTCCTGCATTGTTGTTTCAGACATGATGTTGAATAATACATCGTTGGCCAAACATAGGTGAATAGCACTAAGAGCACGAGTTTCCATCTCATCCCAGTCATCATCTTCCATACTCGCGGGTTTCTTTTGCCTTTCCTCAAAGTGCCTTCACAACACCTCCACACACACACGTATATCCCGCATCTTGACCTTCCATAACTTTCGGTTATTCTTACCCTCAAATTTCTCGATCTCGAATTTAGCACTTTGTGTCTTTTCCATCATGCTTGATACAGCGAATGAATTCTCCTTCAAACTCGCCCCTCGTGGCATCCCTCTAACCTTGCTCGATACCACTTATTGGAAACTTATATAGCCACGAATGTTAAGCACAACAAAATATAAAGCGAGTAAACGAAATTAAATATCCAAAAAGGACACAAACCATAAACATAGATTTACGTGGTAAAACCCTCAAGAGGGAAACATCCATGGAGCAATGGTATCGATTCTTGTAACGACCCAAAATTTCACACACAAACAACACGGAAAAACAAAGGATAATTTTTTTGACTTTCTTTGACACATAACACGACACAACATGTCGTCATTTTGAGAACAACATAGAAGTCCAACCACATGACACTCACACAGCTAGGGCAAGCCACAGTAAGAAATGATTGAAGGTTATTTATTTTGATAAAACACCCTTTAACTCATGACTTATGTTTTCAGAGAGATTCAAGATATGATTCGTACAAATTCATCTTACCAACTGAGTTATTTTCTTATACACTGTAGAGTAGTTCACTTAAAGTCTTCTCCTTTATGACAATTATTTGTTTTATTTATTTATTTGATAAAGATGGTAATTTAATTCCACAAGGCCATCTATTCACACTTACGTTACTAGAACTCATTCATGCCCTTATGACAACATTGGTTCGCATTCAACAAACTTAAGAGAGAATTACAAGGCACCTTGGATAAAGTTAAAGGAAGAAGGTCAATTGAGTTCATCCTTGAGACATCATTAGTTATTACCAAGATTTAATTGGAGCTTGAGGTTTTATCCAGAAATATTAAAGATTTTACTTAGGCTTCATTGAAGAGCTTTACAAAAGGAACTATTCACTTTCCAAAAAAAAGCGAGAGATAAATTTCGTGGTTTCTAAATTGTTTCTTCTTACTTAATAAATCTTATTATATTCTAACAACTATCAATTTATTTTACCTTAGAATTTATTTACGAATTTCACCATAAAAGTATAATGTTCGCTAGTGTAGTTAGGGATAACATGCTTTATATAATTTTACTTAACCGAGGATAGTTTCACCTTTGATTACTTCAGAATCTCTTGTTCTCAAGTAATTCATCTCTACATTAATTTATTTGAATATATATATTTAGTGAACTTCTATAAGGGTTAACCACTCCATTTAATTTTACTCATAACACATCATTACAAGGTCTCGAAAGTTTTGACTTAACACTTTATCCTCAAAAATCAAGGTTTTACAATACTTATGCCAATGTAATGATTGAATATCATTTCTTACCAAGGTAAGTTACTAGTCTAACAAAAAAAGGAAAGAACACTTCACCACGTAGTTTTCTGAACATATCAAGACAAGAGATCTTCTAAACTCCTTGCAAGCAATGTTACAAAATTTACAACGCATTGAACTTTCTACAAAGAACTTCATAGTTTGAACTGATGAAACTTTTACACTCTTTTCCTTTAATCTACTCGCATAATCCATCTGCACAAATATTTACTAGAGTCAGTTCGCTAGAACTGAGCATGATAAGATATAAACCTCACCTAATAACTTATGCCATCTAGCATTTAAATAAATGAAAGTTTGCAATACTCCCTATCAAATAATTCCTAATCATGTATTCAAATCTTAACTGCACATCTCATGATAATACATTTCATACCCATTATTGTTCACTTCCCTAAAATCTGCTTACATATGAACAAAAATTCCAAGTGGAGAGATATGCAACCTTAACCTTGCATTTAATCATAATTAAATTACAGTAATAATAATAACGCTCACCTAATACCCTCAACCTACTTCACATATATAAGTGTCCAACAATATTATCTTTCAATTAAATAAAAGCACCAACGACATTAAGTTTATATAATAAATACAAGTATCAACCTTATATTATTCATCGATATTACCCAAGTATCGAACCTTAATAGATAATCAATGATATGTAAGTATAATTTTGATATTTATCCCGCAATTTTAAGAGTATATTTACGTTAACAAAGATTTCGCCAATCAGCAAGTTCATGTATTATTTAAATATCCTTTTGGTTGCTTATTACCATGTCTTATATATTTCTTCTAGTAAAAGAGTCCAACTCATAAGAATGAGTTATGATCGACAATACTATCATCTCATTGGTAATATGCTAAAGATACATGTGACTAGCTAAGATATGTAAGTGTGGTCCAAGCCACTATGAGTATAAGTATCAACATTATCTCAACTCCTAATGAGATGCAGTATCAATTTTTTTTTATGCTAACATAATAATCATCGTAAATGCCAAAAATATTCCACTCATTAACCAAGTATTGAAATAACATATTTATCCTTACTGGTTACCTGATAACATAATATTTCATATTATATAATTCAACCTCCACTTGCATATCTCAATTTATGGGTATTAATCATTGTCCTATATAATGAAGTTAAATAATTTCAGGTCGACTTCTATCCTTCTTGTTATACATGGTGTGTACAGTCCCATTATAGTAGTTGTCACCTTTACTTAAGGCTATGCATGAATCCATTATAGGGTAGTTCTCATAACTTCCTTATTCATCTGCTTTTCCTACCAAAAAGCATTTCAACAAGCTTATAAGTCAAAGTATAGGATAAATTTGTAATTTCATAATTCAAGCATTGCACTCAATTCATATGTCCGAGGGCCATCACATGTCAGATCAACTTGAAGGATGTACACATTCATGAGAGTTCGATGTATCTAATATTACTTTAACGATTTGAAGATCCAAGTAGTGCCTTAAACTTAAGCCATATAATTATTCACGCAAGCTAACGTCTTGAGTGCTTACCAGTATTCAAAAGTTCACAAAAACAAACCCCATCAACAAATGCTTGAGCATTCCCATCTAAAAAGAATAAGCTTATAGTACTAATACTAATAAAGCGAGAGGGCACAGGTGAGGGGTTTCAAAATCCCAAGGTAAACGGTGATCAAAAGAGTCAGATGGTATCTAGAAAGACCAGTAAAACCAGTACGACTCTCCCCAAATAGAAGCCTCCAACCCTAATGGGGGTTTATATTATTATCAATCCACATTAAAAGACAAACACAGTCTTCCAAGAAGATTCCGTTTTCAAGCCATGTTCTACATAATAAAAACAATACAAGGAATATTCTAAATCTCATTCACACACCACAATATTTTCTATAGAAACCACTGTTCACAGGTATAATCATGGCAAAATGATAAACCAACTTTATAAGATCGATAAGCGAGAATCACTGGAGAGAGATCAGCTCATGCAATTATGATTTAAAAGTCATTCGAAAACCCAACTCTTTTTGGGCATCTCTTTCAAGAAAGAGTCAACATATATATGAAAATAAATATTAAATAATATCAAGAGTCCAAACGTTATTTACTTAGTAAAAAAAAACACATCAACAATCCAAAAGAAACTCACATCTACAGAATTCAAACAAAAATTGCAGAGGTTGATTTATCCAAATACTAAAGGAAATAAATCATTAAGAGAGAGGGTTAGTCTTATCATGCCTTTAATGCGCTTCCCAAGACAAGGGCACGCTGAAACAGGCCCTGCAACAGCAAATTGTGCTTCATGAATATTCTGATATGAAACAGATCCACCTCTATGAGATTCTCTTCCATGAGTTACATCGTAAAACAAGTAAGGTCTCAATAGAGAATCTTTGTAATAAATTTCATCAGGTCTCCAGTAACACTCTTACTGTCACTTAATCGATTTTGATAAAAATATCTTGAAGGAGAATCCCAAATTTGAGGATGCATTCGATACTGAACAGATAACAACATAGTTGGACAACCTGCTTGTTGGAAGCACTCAAAAGGCTTCCACTATACTTTGTAACATGCTGCTGCCATTAAGCTAACTCATCATTGCAGGCCATTCTTATGGATCCCCGACAAGAACACACCTCGCAGCACCCAATGAAAGTGGAGGTAACATGCCTACTTCACTAGCTTGTAGCTTCATCTATAACCACCATATCAAACCCAACTGGCGAGGGCAGGATAGCAAGGAAGGGCCAGAGCAGGGTAAAAAAAATGAGGATATTTACATTGCATGCGGCCAACAAGAAAACAATGCTCCTTTCCCCCAAAACGTATCAGGAAACAACATAAAACCATGTCCATATTGTGCTATCAGGCCCTCATCTACGGGGCAGAGAAGAAGTAAATGGTACGCATGATAGGATTCCACGTTTGATACAAGAAAGAGAGGGGGGAAAACGCAGCCAAGCAAAAATCCCTTCACCACACAACTCACGCGGCGGGCCATGAAACACAGTCGGGTAGATCATGAAAGACAAGCAGTGATTGCAAATCAAAAATTTAATAAATGGGGCATGTGCGGCCACCAACAAGGAAGGTTGAACACGCCAAGAAGGATGGGGGTTTTTAATGCAATGGCAGGTGGCTATTAAAGCCACCCACCTCCAGCCAACCAAGGAAAAAAAGTCAAAAGACATTAACATTCCCTTCCCCACGCCAAACGTGGTACACAAGGAGATCAAAAGGGAGAGACAAGGTCGGTTGGGGACATAAAAATCCATATTTAAAATTAGTAATTTAAAACAATTCTAAGATTGAGGGATCGGTCGACCCAGGAGGAGAACAGGGTTGAGTACTTAAATAAAATATTTACGTGAACACCATCCCCAAACCGTGGCGCCACCACAAAACATACTCTTCCTCATTTTTGCAACGATGTTCGATCAACGGGAGCGACAAACAAATTAAAAGGATAGTTTAAAGATAACAAAGGATGATGTCGATAACAATCGACATAAGGAAAATAATAATAAAATAAAATCGTTGATCGATAATACTATCATAATGTCATTATTATTATTATCATTATTATCATTTTACAGCTTGCAAAATAATTATCAATTATAGTCATAATGGTCAGTAATCGAGGTCGATGAATTTAAAAGGAATATTATTATTATTATGGGCATTCTCTTTTTAACTGGACACGCCCTATCAAAACCCAAACGTTATTCCGGCTGCCTACAAGGCTTCGAAGACACAAATTTCATTAAATAAGGAAAAGTAACGATCGTTGCGGAGGCCAGCACAGGAAGCATTACACAGTCCACACACAGAGGTGTCGATAATGACTCAAGAAAGCAAGAAGGAGAGGGAAGGTGCTAAAACATCACTAAGACATGGTCCAAGACATCGGAATTACACACAGTCGTTCGACGCTCAACAGAAATGGGTCACTGTGACAAGAATCGGGGTAACCATCGAATGGGGCATCGCAATTCTCTTATTGTTCAAATATGGAAATTACAATCAGCACAGCTCTTCCTCTTACAACTCTATTTTTTTTTGTGTGTATAGCCTCAATGGGCATACATGGATTTATAGCATTCTCACAAAACTGAATTCATTAATGCGTTCCTATCCATATTCTAACTAAAGTTGTCTTGTTACAACAGCAAGCTGAATAATAGGATCTTGATCCACCAGAAGAGGAATGGTTGTCATCTAATCTCAATAGTCTACTCTTCGTGTACTGGTGATGAAAGGAAATCATTTCAGTGGTAGTATTCCTTTGGAAATTGGACAATTGAAGCTTCAAATCTTAGACCTTTCCTCAAGCAGTTTTTGCCATACAAGCATGAATACATTATTTATCTAATTACTATATTCTACGTAGAATGATCATAAACTAATAAATTACACATTTATGCCTCCTACTGTAATCTAGCTTTGTTAATTATTATTTCTACGGTTGAATTTTACATGCAGTATTTTTTATTAATCCACAAATCCTGAATAGAAATTTAGGCAAAGTATTTGAAAATTTTAATAAATCCATGGCCAATTAAAAATTACAAGGTCAGTTTTAATCAATTGATGGCTTGTAAACATGATCAGTTTTAAAAGCTAAAAATATACCTAAACAAGGTCAGTATCTTCAATTATTTTAATCAAGTAAAGAATTGAGGATATAAAGCCAACTCCACAACCTTTGCAAATACCCCATTTCCAGGAAAATACTATATTTCATTTTAATGATTTAGAGTATAAACTAATTTCTTCAAAATAACATCTACATGTGTCTCAAGCTTGATTGTAGAGAGACACTTAAAATCCTTCGTAGATGTTTCAGCATTAAATGAAGGTAAAATACAGTCAAGGAATTTTTCAAAAAAGGTACGTAGTACAAAATTTACAAGCTGAAAACGTATATACGGTTTTTCCTATGAAAATAATACATGTTTATTGTGTTTGGTCTTCAATCCTGAAGCTTAAAAAAGTGAAAACACACATTCATTTCAATGTAAAAATTAAATATTTATAGATTTGAGATGAGATGTGCATGTAATTTTGTATGAAAAGTTAAAAATTAATTATTAATAGATTTGAAGCAAACGTGAGATATGTATTTCTTTTAATCAAGTTAAAATTCAAACTACATGTTTTATTATTAGTATTTTAAAGTGATTATTGTATGTCATGCATCAACAATATTTAATTATTTATTTTAATAATTATTTATAGATTTATTCTAAAATTATATAAAATATAAATTATTAGTTATTTTTAATAACTATTATTATTATTTTTATTATTGGTAAAAGAGGGTTAAGGGGACCCAACCCTATACAAAATATGGAGAAAAATATAAGACAATGATTAACATACGAAGTTCCTTTTTAGTGGAAATAGATATCAAACCAACAAGAAGAAGAAGAAAAAAATAAGCGAAACATAAAACTAATGACTATCTCAAGATTTTTACCCCTTCCCTTTGGATCTTAACTGCATCTTGAGGGGAGAGATAGCCCCTTTCTTCTTCCTACTCACAAAATCCATTCCATTTCCATATTTGAATTTACATTTTTCATTATGGATTGGAATCAATACTTCAATCTATTCCTTGATATTTTGGGACCCTATTAAAGCATCCACATGATTCTTTCTACCTTCTTGCACTTCCTCCTTTTCTGGATCAACCAAATTCTTAGATTCAGATTCTGAATCAACATCTGAAAGATCATTCACAACCAAATGTTTAGTATTGTAATTATTCCACCATGAGCTTCTGCCTTTAGCATGTTTTCTTATCAAGTGAAAATTTGAAGATAGATGGCCAAGAGAAAATCAATTTATACACCTCAAGGGAAACCCTTCATAGTCCAGATTTTGTAACCAAATTCTATCATCCACCTTATGTTCAATAAAGCAAGCGAAACCTATAGAAGTATCCAAATCAACTAAGATTCTAACATACGTAAGGTGCTTAAAATCACCAGTTTTTGGATCAATAGCTAAACATTTCCCTAAAGTATTACCAATAGCGGTTAAAAACCTTTCCAACAAAAATTGGAGGGGTAGATATGGAAGATGAATCCACACGGGATTAACATGGAAGGTATCCAAGACCGGGTTAAATAAAGGAAACCATGATTTCATCAATAACATCTGAGATTTAAAATCCCAAACTTTTCCAAAAATAAGATCCCTATTCGCAGCCTGAGCAAAAGCAACAATGAAAAAACCACTAGCACTAGAAAAATACCCAACCTACCTTCCATGAAGGGAACCCATTGCCTCAAAATCCAATCAGGAAGTGCTGACAGACTTGGACAGAAGTTGTTAAATCTGCATATCAAGCCATTCCTTTCGAATGAAGCTTCAAATTGAACCACCTCATCACCAAAATAGACTCACGGGGTTGATTTCACATAATCCATAGGCTTATTGTGATTGATGTCCATTAAACCTTGTTTCCATTACTAGATCATTGCAGCGCATTCATGTAATATGCCCAAGTAGAGGACTTATTCAGTTTGACTATAGAGAAAAAAATAGGGGCTGAATGCCACCACCATTTACCAATAACCCCTAGTTTGAAAGACCAATAGACCAGTTCTTAGTTCCATCACCAAAAATAATCTCATACACTACTGAGTTGCCTTGAACAGGAGCTCCACAGACTAGAACAAGGGATAGGGCACCATATTTTCATGCAAAGAAACCACATAGCCATTAAGCTCACAATCTTTGGTCACAATGTCATCCCAAGAGAGATCCTCTAGGTCTATAGCCTCCTCAAACAAAATAGAAAAAATACCAACTAGAGCACCAAGCACATTTCCCACAAAGCGACTCCTAATACAACCTCCTAAAGGCCCTCCACCCTAGTCTCTATCGAAACTAGGGAAAGGGCTTCCAAGATGAAACATATTAGCGAGGGATTTATCCATCGCCACAAAGACAACATTAGACACATAAATCACAATAGATCTAGTCCCACCATTAGAGAGGCCATTACAAGAAAAAACCTCAGGGCTCAGCCTTAGTGAACTTGCGAACAAACGATCCCTAGATGTAGAAGACTCCACTGTAAGAGAAGGGGCACAGACTAATATAGGGGATCCATAATCAAAACCTCCTGTGTATGCATGCCGCCATCATCAAAGAGTTTAGGTCTAGGGTTTTGAGCAGAGAGCTCCATTCACAGATAATTATTATTTATTTATAGATTTAGTATAAAATTATGTTAAATATTGTTTTTTAAAGATAAATATTAATATTTAAGAGTTCATTACTACTTTATATTATAATGTTACCAAATATTATTTTTATTATTTTGAGCATGTATTTGAATAATTTTGTATAATTAATTTGTTTGTTTGTATTTAAATAAAAATCTTGTTTAATTTATTGTCTAGTTTCATTATATTTTAATAATTGATGTAAATAATGCTTCAATTTTTTATAAGTTATTGCTTTTAAAAATGCAGGTTCAAATCCTATATTTTAAATTTTCACATATTCATGTAAATGATTTATGGATGATGTTGCAGGTACACAT
This sequence comes from Taxus wallichiana var. yunnanensis, assembly GCA_018340775.1. Taxonomy (NCBI): domain Eukaryota; kingdom Viridiplantae; phylum Streptophyta; class Pinopsida; order Cupressales; family Taxaceae; genus Taxus; species Taxus wallichiana. The sequence goes on from CM031244.1 coordinate 775,770,893, forward strand.
TTTAGAAACCAAATCCATCTTCTATTTATATTTTTCCATATATCTCAAAAAATGATACAAAATCAGGTAATCATTTGTACTCTCTTCCTCTGTTGAATTTTATATACAATTGAATAAGTAGAAGCATTTTATTATTTATTTTCTTACATTCTTATAATTCAATAACTTAATTTTTAAATGTTTTTGTTGGTTATAATCTTCATGTATATTTAAATCCAATATATTGTAATTGTAATTTTTCTATTCCACAGGTATCTGTAAACATTGACCTAGATCATGAAGAAAGAATTCTTCAAATGGAGGAAAGAAAAATTGCATCCCAAAAGGCAATGTTAGAAATCCAACAAAAAAAGTTAGAACTTCAAGAAAAAGAGCTAGAACTAAGAGAGCGTGACCATAGACTTACCATTGGATTTTCTTTACCAAATGAAATTCCCAATTATCCTCCTAAACACAATAATAGTCAAATCAATAGTGTCACAGATACTCATGGAATCAATGATAACATGAATAGTGTAACAAATCCTTCATCAACCAATGATGAAATCAATGATGAACATTCAAAACTCCCTTCAAACAACACATCTTCTACTATAAGAATACCTCATAATACCAATTGTGATCATTCATCTAATTATATTCCAACAAACAACACCCTCTCTCTTAATTCTCCAATCCATGATAAAACAGTTAAATGTACGAAGGTAGAGTCCATAGGGAGAAAGAAAGCAACACTTTATGTGGACAGTAAAGGGGAGGTCCTACATGTGGAGGGTGGGATAGAATTTTATCAAACATTGTATGATTATACAATGAGGTTATTTGGACCAATTATCGACAAGCCTTGGCCCCAACAATTGAAGGAAAAAAAGAAGGAACTAGAAGAATTTATGGCTACAGAATATGGTCATTGTTTTGATAAGAGGTGGATGAAGTCAATGGCATGCAATCAACTTCATAACAAAAGGGGATATTTCAAAAATATCTTAAAGAAGGATGGAAAGACACCCCCTGAGCCATATGTTGGAAAAGAAACATGGAATGTTTTAAAGAAAGAGACAAAGCGTGGTAGAAAGGATAAAAATATGAACATTTAAAATATGTTACTAGAGATCGAATGCAAGCACATGGGTACATGCACAAATTGGGAAGAGGTGGTGTTCGATCTTTAAAAGCTACAGTGGTGAGTATTTTTAATTTTTCAATTTATCTTAATATTTTATTTAGTTTATATTGTGGATGACATTTATTATTTTTTTCATGAAGTGGAACCGCTATCAAAGACTTCCTATTGAAGAAGAAATCAAATTTGCTGGAAAAGAAGGTTTTATAAAGATGAGGAATGAAAAGATGGAAAAAATTAATAAATCAAATGAAAATAGTGATACGTCAAATTCGGTAATTTTTTGATAAGAACTATTTTTGTGTAAACATATTTATTATTAGAAAGAATATTTTTATTTTATGAACATAAATTTATTACACCATTAATTCTTTCATTTTCTTAATATAGGAATCATCACAAGCATGCTTGGGAGGAGATGATACTTTTGAAGGAGACGATATAACTATTGGTATAGACAATGTTGAAGATGATATAGCAACAAATGAACAAAATTCTTTACGGGGATTTGAATAATAAAATTTTTAGTAAATTTCTTGTTTATTGAAGTGTTGTAAGCATTCAAAAACAATAACTATTAGGAATTATTTGGATGTTACATTTATTTGACAATATTAATTGAGGAAAGTTGAAAAATATAATGATGTGTACACATTCTTTAATAAATATAACATATTTTATCTCCACATGTGATCTTTTCAAGTTGGTATTTCATTATTTTTGATATTTTAAATTATTAGTTTATGTTGATATTTATTGTTAGTGCATACATATAAGAGGGAAAAAATATCTAGATTGTTAAATTGTTTTGTTAAGATCATATAATATGAATAGAAAATATTTATTTATAATATATTATTCAATGTATAAATATGAAAAATATTTTATTTCTATAAATATATTGTCATTTAATAATAAAATTATATATTTGTGCATGTTTTAAATGTAGACAATCCACATAAAGAATTATTCAAAAGAATGGGAAATTCATTTTTAATAGTAACTTTTCTACAATTTTTAAAACATTATTTCACAACTAATTATTGTGGATCAAATTGTAGCTTCCACCTATGAGTTTTATGTGGTAAGGAAAATTGTAGAAATTTTCACAATTAATTATTATGGCAATCAAATTGTAGCTTCCACCTACAAGTTTTATGTGGTAAAGGCAATTGTAGAAAAAAGTTTTTGAAATTTCCACAAATATAATATTGTTTAGAGATGAAATTTAAATTTGTGGAGTCTATACAAAGATTGAATCTATAGAAAAACTAGATTTTGGTAAATATTGTGGAATACTAAACAAAAAAATTAGAAATGTTACAAACATCACAAAGTGTGGACAATCTACAATTAAAAATTACAGGTTAGCTCTAAATTTTATGAATTGTGGACCATCCACAATATAATGAATAGTGGAAAAACTACAATAATATATAAAAATGTGGATTAGCTACACATCCAATGCTACAATTTTAGTTTGTGAAATACTAAATAACCACAAAAATATTGTTGAAAAATTGTGGTAAATGATCTAGTATGTTATAGTGTATATATAACATACTCTCGCTCAAACGAAAAGAAAGACACTTTGAAGGAAGTAAGAAAGAAAGATGGAAAATATATTTTCTATATTCATCAAGCCATGAATGAAAGCATCCTACCTAGAGTGGTGGCGTCTAGTAAAGCCCAAATAACATCGTACACTCTCCAAGTTGCATATAAAGGTAAAGTGAAAGTAAACACCGAAAGTTACAATTACTTCAAAGGGATTTTAAAAATATGTCAATGAATGATTCAGATTTCATAGAATAATTCTTTACTTTTGTAGTCAGTTTATTCAATCAAATTAAATCCCATTGTGAAACTATTGAGGATAGAAGGATTATTTAAAATTTTCTTAGAATTTTTCCTGTAAAATTTGATCCTTTGGTAGTTGTTATTGAAGAAACTGAAAGAGGGATTCGCGAGAACCGATGTCGAAAAGAAATGCACCACAACGAAGTTGCACTCCGATGGCAACGTCGAGCCAACGCAATACGCAAGATTCAAAAGAATGAAAAGAAGATTGCAAGTAAGAAGAATGGGTCCGCTCATACTCATAGATCAAAAAATAGGAAGTAAAAATAGGGGTGTTGTGTAACCCCATGCCTAAACATGGAAAGAACTGAATGACGCCACCGATGCATATGACATTGACCGATGCATATGACGCCACTAGAAGAGGAGTTACAATTACAAATAAGGAATGTAACTTCTATGATGTATTGACGAAATGATAATGTCGATTCTATGTGAGAATCCGACACTTGTCATTTGACTTACTAAGACCTATGACTCTCAAGGTGAGATGACTCACCAGGTGATGTGGACGATGACTGGACTTTCACACACACCAACACCCCCTTCATCGAAGCGAGAGGGAAGAGGTCAAGGTAAGCTTAATAGGAAAAGAAGACTCCTGAAGACAACTAAGAAAGATGTGTCAATGGGCCCCAAAACTAAAGGCCCGATAAGGTGCCCATGTATAAACAACATCTTTCTCGGAAAGAAGAGGAGGAGAAGAAGGAGGAATATATAGCTCAAGAAGATGGGCGGCTGCAGTGAGACCTCACCCCAAGAAGAGACCGCAAGTGAAGAAACTTCACCTCAGTGAAGGGCTTGGTGAAAATGTCTGCAACATGATTAGCTATCTAAACATATTGTATGTCAATGATGTTTTCATGTATCAGCTCCCGTATGAAGTGCATATGAATCTCAATGTGCTTCGTCCACTGATGCTGAATGGGATTTCTACAAATCGAGATAGTGCTCATGTTGTCACAGTAGATAATGGTAGGCCACCAAAAGTGGATGCCAAACTCTGTCATAATACCCTGTAACCAAACAAATTTCTCGTGGCATTAATCGCTCCTCAAGATTTTGCTTTGTCGATGATATGGAAATGGCATTCTATTTCTTGCTGGACCAACTGATAGGACCTGAACCAAGAGTGAAATCTGTAGCCTGAGGTAGACTTCCAATGATCTAGATCACTGGCCCAATCTGAGTCTAAATCCAACCAAGTCAATCTCAATCCCTCCTAAGTAATGAATACCATCTGTGTGAGTGCCACGAACATAGTGAAGGATCCACTTTTCTACTTTTAAGTGCAGCTCATGAGGCTCCTACATAAATTTGGACACGATCCTCGATGGCATACGATAGATCTGGCTGAGTGTGAGTAAGGTAGATCAAGCTTCCCACCAACTGTCGATAAAGGGTACCATCAACCAAGGGGGAAGAGCAATCAGAAACCAACTTAATCCTAGAAATAAAAGGAGTAGGTGAGGACTTGTAATCGGACATGTGAAACCGAGAAAGCAAATCAAGAGAGTACTTAGGCTGTGAGATCATAATTCCCGAGTCAGATTGTGAAATCTGGATCCCAAGAAAGTAATGAAGCAATCCTAAGTCAGACATGGAGAACTTGTTGGCCAAGGAGATCTTCACAGAATCAATGATAGAGGAAGAGCTACCTGTGATCAACAAGTCATCAACATAGAGAACAAGAATAAGCATGGAGTCATCCTATCACAGAATATACACATTTGGGTCAGAGTGACACCGAGTGAACCCTGATGTAAGTAAAAAGGAGTCCATCTTGGCATACCAAGCTCGAGGGGCTTGTTTAAGGCCGTAGAGAGACTTCTTTAATTTTTAAATGAGGGATGGATCATGGACATAAGCCGAGCTTGTTCCATATAGATCTCCTCCTTTAGGTCCCCATGAAGGTAGTGCACTCTTAACGTCCATCTGGTGGACTTCCCATCTATTAGCGGTAACGATGGCAAGGGTCAGTCGAATGGAAGTCATCTTCGCAACCGGAGAAAAGGTTTCTGAGTAATCAACCCCAGCTACCTGGGAGAAACCCTTAGCTACAAGTCACGCTTTATACTTCTCAACTTCTCCATCAGCTCCATACTTTATTCAATATACCCACCTACACCGAATGATTTTTCTTCCTTTCAGAAGAAGGGTAAGATCCCAAGTGTCATTCTTTATGAGTGAGGAATACTCCTCATCCATGACAGAATCCCACTCAGAATCCCGTGCTTCGTGGAAAGATGTTGGATCATAAGTAGAGGTGAAGGAGTGAGGTCCAGTGAAGTCTGAGCGAGTACGTCTCTCATCCAATGGATCTTCAACTAAATCTCCAACACTCTATAAATTTTCCTAGCCCAAAGAGGTCCCGATGGCTTAGGATCTCGAGTCAGAAGATTCTTCACTTAAGTGAGAAGGGACATAGTCCTCATCATCACTACTGTCAGAATCAGAAGACTCAGAAGTTTGAGGATTGGGAGGAGTAGGGAGAGGTGGAACTCACTCAACAACATCATCATTTGAAGAGTCAAAATCTGAATCAGTGGGCAAAAGGACCTCAATGGAAGTTGAAGTCAAGGATGACTCATCAAACTTCACACTCCTCTCAATATAAAGCTCATGGGTGGTAGGGTTCAACAATCGATATCCCTTCACGCCATTAGGATACCCGACAAAGATACAAGGTTTGGATTGTGGATCCAATGCCTTGCATTTCTTCTTGGGAATCCGAGCCATATCCTTGGATCCAAAGACTCAAAAGTGCTCGACATCGCTTGCTTGTCCAAACCAGGCTTCAAAGGGTGTCATCCTCTTCTTGCCTTGTGTGGGACATGATTCTGAATATAACAAGCACAATTCACACTTCACCCAATACTGTGGAGGAAGAGATTTCGAGTGAACCATACAAGTAGCCATCTCCTTTAAAGTTTGGTTCTTTCTTTCTGCAACTCCATTTTGGGAAGGGTCAGAAGCAACTATATCTTTGTAAAGCAATCCCTCGCAAGGCGAAATCCTCAAACCTGTTGCTCACATACTCACCTCCATTTTCGGTTGAAGAACCTTGATAGACTGTTCCACTTGTTTCTCAGCAAGATCCTTAAAGTTTTGAAAATGCTCAAAACTTCAGACTTAAGCTTAAGAAAATATACCCAAGTATAATGCGAAAAGTCATCAATGAAGGTTAGTATATATAGAGCTCTAGTAAAAGAAGGAGACGGAAAAGGGCTAGAAATGTCACTATGAACAAGATCCAAGGGACGAGTAGCTCTCCAGGATTTTCCCTTGTCAAAGCTTTTTTCAGGGTGCTTTCCAAGGGTACAACCCTCACAAAGACCCTTAGAAAACTTAACTCGGGTAGCCCATTGACCATTTCATTTTGGCTCAATTGTTCAAGGTAACAATAATTTAGATGCCCAAAACACTCATGCCATAACTTGCTAACCTCATTTGCATGAGTGAGCAAGGCATTGGGCGTCGAATCAAAAGAGAAGTGGGAAAAGGTATACAACCGTGAACGGTGATCTGCCTTTCCCTCAGCCACAGTGTAGTCAGAGTTAAGCTCACGAATAATCACCGAGTTAGGACCAAATTCCACTCACATTCCTTCACCAAGGTGGGTGATTTGGTAAACCGATAGGAGATTGGTAGAGAGATTGGGAACACTCAACACTTGGTTAAATGTTCCACCTTCTATCTCTACCGATCCACTACCGGAAACTAACACATGAGTGTCATCACCCAACGTGATTTGGGACATGCCACATGGTTCAATGCTAGAGAATTCAACCTCTGAAGAAGCCATGTGGTGTGAGGCACCGAATCGATAATCCAAGTTGATGATGGAGTTGATCTAGCTACAAGGGCCTTACCTTTCTTCTTTTCATTTTTAGTCTCCTTTGCATTAGAAGACTCACCTTTCTGAGCATTTTTTTTAACGGATTCAGGAACACTTATTTTATTCTTCTCAAGTAAATGAGTTAAGTGATCAATTTGTTTCCGAAAAAATGTTGCTCATCATGGCTAGTATTCTTACAATAGGAGCATTTATACTTTTCCTTCTTTTCTTTAGGCTCAGAAGTCGAAGTATGAGTGATGGGCTTAATCAAGTGGGGTTAGTTGGTCTTGGTTTCTTTCTTAGGTTGGTCCTTAGTTTCTTTCTTCTTTTCATTTTTCTTTCCCTTATTCGCCACAAGGGCATGTGACTTGGATTTTAGAGTCCCCATTTGAATGAGTTTGTCCTATTCTCGAATGAGTTGGGATGAAAAACTGTCAAAGGAGGGCATAGTCCAAGTACTACCCAAGGCAGCTTTCGTGGCATGAAAAGTTGAAACGAAAACAGAGTATTCAGGACCTAACTTAGAAATAATCAACAAGATCAATTGAGAGTCTTTCTTATCCACTTTACATTCCTTTAGAAGCATTCTAATGTGGAAATTTTTGAGAAAAGGCCTCAGTAGGTTTTCAAAGTCACTAGGATTTAACCCTAGTAGTTCGTTCTCCAACTCATGCGCTCTCATGTCATCTTGCTTCCCAAACATATCATCGATCATTTTCCACGCTTGATCGGTGTTGAGGAAGTTTCGATGTGGAAGAGCAAGTCGGGAGAGATAGACATACATATAAGACCTAAGGCTTCATCACAACGGTTGAACCATTTATATTTTTCGGGTTCATCATTAGGTTCAGTCTCTAACCCCATGGTAACTCGGTATAACCCTTTACTTCACAAAACCAATATAATTTTAGATTTCCATTTGAAGATATTAAAAGGCGTGAGCACTGGTACTTTAGAGATATCCATAATGAAGAGATAGAACCAAGGAATGTAGAAGGAAGGAGAGAGAAAGGAAACAACCACCCCAGAACAAAATTACACCCCCAGTTTGGCACTTTATAATTCAATGCGTTGATTAAAACCAAATGCGAATATGTTCCAAGAACCAGTTTTTCACTCACCTTGCAATTAGCGTAATAACATGCAATGGTGGAGACAACAATCAAGGTTCGTAGGGCGCAACAGATCAACACTGCAAGCAAGCACAGAAAGAGAGAAGTAAAAGGGGAAAGAAAGAGATTTGTGAGAAATAGTGTCTCACATCACATGAAAGAATCCCTTTGTCGTAATACTGTGGCGCGGCACTTACAAAGTCCACAAAAAGGAATAAAACAAAGCTCAAGAAAAAATGAGCTGAATTAAGCAATACAAAGACATCCCCCCAAAATGTGGCACTTTATAAAATTAATGCATTTAAAAACTAATGATCCCATCATCTAGAGTGTGAAAAAACATGTAACTTTGACTAAAGAAGTGCTCAAAACAGAGCAACGAGTCAAAAGTTATAGCAAAAACTAATTCCCGAATCGATGAGAGAAAAGCGAATAAGCCTACAAACAGATTAAAAATGCCTAAACACATGCAAAAGGTGTCGTATGTATAGTCATTGGAAATGGCACAGACTTGAGATAGGGTTTGTTTGTATTGTGAGAGGGGATTAGCCACCGCTAATCCTCGGACCTCACCCTTCCTCTTCGACACTTTCGGCTTTAGGTTAATAAAACAAGCCAAAAAACTTACAATGCCAATAAAATGTAATGTTTTTACCTTATACCTTTTAAAAATAATGAAACAACACGTTTTTTAGAAAAGGGATAAGATAAAAAGAATGCAAACACATTTTTTTAAGAAAAGTGAATAAAAAAACATATTTTTAGAGAGATATTACCTGGCAGCGGATGAGAAGGCCACGTGGGAATGAAGGGCAGTAAAAATAAATAACTGAGTGACTTTCTACTACAGGAAAAATGCCAGTAGGTACAAAAAATGCGATAACATGGAAAAAAGCCACTTAAGGATTATCTCTAGAACAGTGTAAAAAATGCTTGAAACCAGTCCAAAAACGCCAGTAGTGGAGAGAAAAAAATGCTCTGAGTCCGACCACAACCAAGAGAAGTTGGGAAAACAGCTAGAGAAGTTGGGAAAATGCAAAAATGGAAAAAAACATCCAGAGGATAGAAAAAATGCCTCAAACAGTTAAAAACACACGGAAGTCATAGAAGGTTGAGCGTTGAAGTCGGGAATGCAAAGAAGGCTCGAAAAAACGTGAGTAGACTCCTAGACTCCCAAAAATGTGAGAGATCAAGAAAAAACGTGAGAGGTTTGCAAAAAAAACGCTTGAGACCAGGTAGAGGTAATTTTGAGACAAAGAAGGAACCACAACGAGGAGGAAAAAAAGCTTGAAAAGTCCGAGTATACACCTGAAGAAAAAAACAACGATCCCAACCAAGAATCACAGTCCACGCTAAAAATGAGCTCTTCTTTTACCCCCGCAGCACCGAATCAAGACAACCAAAGAAGAAACACACAAACAACCCAAACAACAAAGAACAAAGATCTAGAAATATCCAAATATGAACTAAGCCGATAAGCAAACCAGCCAAATACCTTAACTTGCAATCATGAAACGTCAATATGAGGTGAGCAATAATTCTAAAATGATAATCGAAAAAAAAAAAAACTTGCACACGAGGAAATGAGAAGAAACGAAAAGTAATAAACAACCGAGAAAAAGAGTGCACGTTTATCAAACCAGCTCGATACCATGAAAGAGGGATTTGTGAGAACCGATGTCAAAAGCAATGCACCACAACGAAGTTGCACTCCGATGGTAACATCAAACCAACACAATACACAAGATTCAAACAATGGAAAGAAGATTGCAAGTAAGAAGAATGGGTCTCGCTCATACTCATAGATAGAAAAATATGAAGTACAAATAGGGGTGCTTTATGTAACCCCATGCCTAAACATGGAAAGATCTCAATGATGCCACTAATGCATATGACGTTGACTAATGCATATGACGCCACTAGAAGAGGAGTTACAATTCCAAATAAAGAATGTAACTCCTATGACGCATTGACGCAAATGATAATGTCGATTCTATGATAGAATCCGACACTTTTCATTTGACTTCCTAAGACCTATGACTCTCGGAAAGGCGAGATGACTCACCTAGGTGATGTGGACGATGACCGGATAGTCACACACACCAATAAAACTAATGATCTAAGTCAATTTTTAATTGATGAGTTGCATGCATCACTAATAAATCATTAACTAAGGTTGAATAAATCACATGTAATTGTAGATCAAGGTTTTTCATCACAAGTATTAGGAATTCGTGGAAAAGGGAGAGGAAGCTTCATCCCTAGAGTTAGAGGAATAATTTATTATAGAGGACACAACAATAGTCCATCAAAAGCAAGTGAAAGAGGACATAGTAAGAGAACAATCATAATCATTTTTCTAGTCAAAGATAGGATAAGTGGCATGTGTAATGTAACTATCATTGCAAGATATATTAGCACTATACTTATGATTGTAGGAAAAATTAGTCCTGATCATAACAAGGCGAATCAAAATTAGGTTGGGAGCTCTACTCCAAGATCCATGTTTATTGCATGAAAAATATTTTAGAAGAAACACCTTATTTATCACCTATTGAGTGAAATATATCATAAGAGATTCCTAGTGATGTATGGTATTTGGATTTCATTGCATAAATCATATCTAAGGTAACTTAGATTTATTTTCCAATTTGGATGAGTTAGTAGAGACAGATGTTACCCTTGGGAATAATAAAAAAATGTCTATAGAAGGAAAAGGAACAATCAATATTCTAACTAAAATGGGGAGAAAAGATGATGGAGGATTTTTATTATGTTACAAGTTTGAAGCACAATTTTATGAGCATTGTTTACATTGAAGAAAATGAATGTGTGATCTTGGATAAAACTCCAAGTAATCAACTACTTGCTAAAGTGAAGATGACAAAAATATAATGTTTCTTTTCAACATTAGAGTAACCACATCCGTAACTTATACTACAAATCAGATCCTGAGCTAAATAAATTGAATCAGATTTTCAGAGTTGAAAAAGATGAATTGTGGCTATGGCATCCCAAGTTTTGTCATTTAAATTTTGGAGGTTGGAATTTGTTACACGTAAAAAAATATGGTAAATGGTTATCTTTTGATTCAAAACCAAAGAGAGTTTTGAAGGTTGTATTGTGGGGAAGTAATATAGAGAATATTGCCTAGTTGGCAAATAAGTAAGAGCAAGTGCACCACTTGAAATTATTCACTTAGATTTATGTGGACTTATGCAAACAAATTCTATTAGAGGTTGTTCATATTTTATAACATTCATTGATGATTATACAAGGAAGACATGGGTGTACTTTTTGAGACACAAATCATATGCTTTTGATATATTTCAACAATTGAAGGCTCTAGTGGAAAAGAAAATTGGGTACTACATCAATTTTCTCGATGAAAGATAAAGCAGGTGAGTATGTTTCCAATGCCTTTCTAAATTTTTAAAAATATCATTGTATACATAAGTAATTTACAACCACAAACCTGTGTGGTAAAGAGAAAGAACATAACCATCATGGAGATAGCGAGAAGTATGATGACGGAAAATAATATTTCAAATGAGTATTCAATGATGGTAAAAACTACCGTTTATATTTTAAACCATGTGGCTAGTAAAATCATTCAAAACATGGTTCTCAACAAGCTTGACTAACAAGAAGCACATTATTTCTCATTTTACAATTTTTGGTTGTGTGGCATACACACATGTGCCGATGAGATAAGGAAGAAGTTAAACAACAAAGGAGAAAAGTGCATATTTGTTGGATATTAATATAATTAAAAATCCTACAACTTGTTTAATCTAATTACTACAAAGGTCATAATGAGAAGAGAAGTAAAATTTGTTGAAAATGAGGTATACATTGGAAGTATTGAGATAACATTCAATTTAGAAGTAGTTATTCCTCATGATGATATGGCAAATGAGAGTATAGAGCAGTAAGGTATTGTATCTTCTTCGAATCTTATACATGTACCACAAGTTGTTGCACAAGATATGCCTCCATCGACATATATATAAGAGGTTTATAAGATATAAGTCCTATTCAAACATGCAAGATACAACACAAAGAACACAAGAAACAACTCCTTTAGTACAAAATAATCCATCATTTGATAGCCATTTAAAGCGAAACAAGGATTCTTAGAGAGATTTATTATGTTCATGATACAACTAAATATTTTTCGTTTCTGCATTTTTTTATCAAGGTTCAGATCTAGTGTACTTTTGAAGAGGCTATAAACATCAAGTTTGGGTTCAATATATGGATGATGAGATAGATGCCATAGAGAAGAAACAAACATGGGAATCGGTAGATCTTCAGAAGGAAAGACATGATACGAGTGAAGTGGTTCTACAAGACCAAATATAATTCTAATGGTAAATTACATAAACATAAAGCAATTCATGTTGCAAGAGGTTTTTAAAAGAAATATGGAGTTGATTATAATGAAACTTTTACACCTATAGCTCATTTGGACATGCTTTAGAAGGTTATCATATTGAAGGTCGTGAAGGAAAGGTATAAAGGTTGAGAACCCGGATCTTGACACAAAATGATTGATTCTTATTTGATTCAAAATGTTTCTCAAAAGGAGAAAACATATAGAAATGACATATCACTTCATCAAAGAGTTGGTTAACAACAATGAGATTTTTTTAAATTTTGCAAATCCAAAGATCGGTTTTTTGATATCTTTATGAAATCTTTAGGAAAAGGAAGTTTTTAGTATTTGATAATTTCTTTGATATTTTGTGGTCAAGAATATGTCACATCTTAAAAATTTACACTCGAGATCTAGAATGATTAAAGTTTGAAGGTCAAAATTAAGGGGAGCGTTGAAATAGATAATTTCTCCCCTACATGCTTTTTGTATTATTAGGAACAACTAAAAACAATTTAATTTTCCATGCATATGTTAATTTTAATAAGATGTTATTTGTAGGAAAAAATAGAATTTAACAAATTAACTTTGTTTGCATGAAAAAAATCATGGGCTATTTGTAGATGATAGTTCATTTTTAACATGTTCTCTTTTCAAATTTGAGTGTTCTATTGTTAGATGAAATACCTCTATACGTTGGAGGTGATTGCAAGTATTTTTACACACACAAATCATATCAACTTGAAGATCTGACATGGAAGAAGATATATATCCACAGAAATTCATCTTTAAGTTTGGAATACTTTGTTTACTTACAATATTCTTTATTTTTATTTGCCTAAATTCTACAAGAGATACTAATGTGGGAAATTTTGAAATTGGGATTGGAGTCCATAGAAGGGTCTTGGATTTTTCTTCTCTCCTCTGTAAATTATATCATTGTTGAAATTGAGCTATAGTGCATCGGATTTCTGTATTCTACCCATGGGGACGTCTTTGAGACATTTTTTTCTTACTATATATAATACATGGTAGTAGAATGAATTGCTAGAGATTCAAGAGAAGTGTTGGTTAGGATGTTTCACTGTAAGAATATGTTTGTTAGAGATCGTGGAATGGAATAGAAAACCTTAGTAAATTGGTTAGTGAGTTATGAGTTAATATGAAAAAGAGAATCTGGAATTATGGCCATATATTGTGTGTTAAAAAATATAGGAACAATACATAATTAGTTATTCACGAATATTGCCAAGTTTTTGGAATTATGTAATTAACATAGCAGATATAGGTTAGTAAACTTACTCAATTGGTGGGAAGATAATCTTAAGGTTTTGGATGGAGTAATATTAGAAATCGACATTTCTGTTAAAAGGAGAAGTATTTTTGAATCAATATTAAAAATAATTGTATGCAAAAGTAATGTCATTCTGAAAAATATGATTGATACATTTTGCTAGAAGTACACTATCGATGGAAATGGAAAAATATATGTGGAAGACAATGTATTGATGCAAAAACAAAGGAGAAAATCATTGAAGAAATAATCGATATATAGAAACAACTTATGATAAAATAAGAATATCATTTAATTTTCACTTGTATGACTGATAAGTCTGTTCTCTCTAGCATCTCTTAGACGCAAAATGATACATGTAAAGTGTGGAAAATGAATTATTCATACTTTCATCCTCAAAGCCACATCTATAAAATATGACACGTAATATTTTGAATATATAGTTGAAAAAAATTTCCCTCAATATATATTATGACATTTTGTTAAAAAGAAAAAAGATAACAAAGGTGAAGAAAAAAATAAGAAGAAAGCCCGATGAAATAAAAGGATGATGGTAAAAATCAGAATGGAGGAGGAAAAACTAAACATAATGAACATTAAAAATGAAAATAGAGTTTCTACTTTGTGCACAGCTAGAAACATCAAATATAGATAGATAGATAGATATATAAATAGATAGATATTTTAAACAGGAAGGAGATTTAATAAAAGCTTATACAAAACTTCCACAAAAATAGATATTACTGTACATTCATTTTCTCTAAATCTTTAGACTCCGCTAATGGCTATGCTCTAGACTCCTTTGATGTTTTTATTTCCTTCTTTCTATAGTCTTTGGACTTCTTTTATAACTATGTTACTCCAGAATTATGTTAGTTTGATTTGGGCACAATTTTATTCGTTTTTCTCCTCTCTCACAAAATTTGTTCTATATTTTCTTCAACTACATTTTGTACACTTAATATGTGAAAATACATTTCCTTATATATTTTTCTCCCAAATGATGGCCAATGTGCGAACCAAATTTGTGCACCAGAGATTGCTTGGGATCATGCGAGTTAGAGAAGTAAAGTTTGGGGTATACATAAGACAACAATAAATGCTGGTGGTTTCGATTAGTTTTCCAACACTATCCCTTAATCACAAGTATCACTACAAGCGTTTTAAAATGTAAAAATGGTGGTCTGGAACTTATTGCTAGAAGTCCAAATATTTCTATGAAAGTTTGGAGAAATTTTGGAACTAAATATATGAGTCCGTAATTTTCTCCCAATTTAAGATATACTTTGTTACAGTCCAATGAAATCTTGGAGTTGATTTTGTGAGTTAAAATTTTTTTGCACTATTCTAGAGATATTTTGGATGAGTCTAATGAATATTTGGGGCTCAATATAATAGTCGAAGATCTTCTCCATGAGTTCAGAGAATTTTATTGCAAGTCCAAATTTTTATATAAATAGTTTGGAGAAATCGATATGGGCTCAGAGACTTTTTATGGATCCATAGTTGACTTTGAAAGTTTGGAACTAGTATGTAGTTGATTGTATGAGTTTTGAGCTAGTTTGGATCTTGTTTCTACAATATCTATGACTCTCAATTAATATATTAGGTGCTCAAAAGTTTCTTGAAAAATGGTCCATGAAAATACCATGGGTTACTACTTAGATATACAATATTAGAGTTGTATCACTATGTAATCTACCAACTCTCTGATGAAATGATCATGGATCTCAATATGCTTGCTTCATCCATAGAAGATGAAAATATTTATCATAGATTTTGAGAAAACATTGTCACAAAATGTGGATGTGGCATCTCCTTATCCATTATTCAAGTATGTTAGGATTATCCAAAGCCAACTAGCTTGACATGCTTCTACATTTGCTACAATATTCTCACTTCTATCAGAGAGAGAAAGTGTATGATATTTTTTTCATGTCAATAAAATGACTCCCTACCCAATATGGAACATATATCTATAAGTTCTCTTCTTATCATTGACATTAACTTCCAATAACTATTTGTATAACTAACCAACATAAAGTTACTTGTTGTAGTATACAACATTCCATGGCCTTTTATGGCATTGACATATCTGATGATTATCTTAATTGATTGTTAGTATTTCTCATTGGGTGTTTCTATAAATTTAAAAATGAAGATAACTACATGCATCAAATGAAGCCTAGTTGTTTTCAAAAACGTTAAAATTAATATAATGCTCTTGTGTAAAGGTGGATTGACCTTGTTGATCTAATATTCCGTGTTTAATTCCAAAATTGTAGCTATTGGTGTTGGTTAAATATTATTATTTATCATTTTAAACATCTTTACAACTTGTAAGGCATACTTGGCTTGAGAAATTAATATTTCATGATCCATTTGTTTTATTTCACTTCAAATAAAAAATTAAGTGACCCAAGACTGCCATGTCTCAATCTTGCTTTTCATAATTATCTTAAAATCAACATGTTGATGCGAAATTATAACACCCCTGAATGGCCTTAGATGTGAGTGGGGAATTCGGTGTAATTTCAGACAGCATTGGACCATCTCTGAAGTTGTGGGACTTGCAAACTTGACATGGTCCTCTGAAGAAGGTTGGCTTCCTCTACCTAATCCTAATGCTAAACTACTTCTAAGGAAGGAAATGCGACTATCTACTCCTAATCCAAGTTTCCAAGGGACCAAGGTGATAGAGTGCATGAATACAAATAAATCCTACACTAAAGCAGATATAGCACCGAGAAAAGGGGGTTGTTGATCACAATCTCAGCTACCTAAAATGGAGAGAGGTGATAATGAAAGAGGATGAATGAGATGCATCACGGATGAAAGATGAAGTTCACACAGAACACCACTTCAAAACCATTAAACACACCTCCCAATACCTACTGATATAGATATCAAGAATATGCACAGATGCCTTGCAATGGTGAGAGGAAAGAAGAGAATAAAATAAGCAAATGATGGACAAATGCATCACAAAACAGATTTTATTGCTCCATGAGTTCACACAGTACATCATCAGTGGGCAAGAGGCAAGAAAATGCCATTATAAAGTAATGAGAGGAGGCTTAAGATCTACATTCAACCCTAGGGAAGGAGGAGAGAGGGGGCAGGAGAGAAAAAATAACTAACCCTTAGAAAATGCCCCACCTTACAATATATAGGAAGAATGAAAGAGAAGGGGGAAGTGTAATGCCCGTGTAATGTTAACCTGTACTCTCTGCCCTAACGACTCCTATTAATAAGCATGGGAAGGTTTTGTGTGTGCATTCACTGACCATTATCGTTGACTTCATCCTTTGTTATAGTGATGAAATAGCACTCTCCCCCTAAGTCTTTCCTTCTCAAGTCATGAGTGACACCTCTAGGCACCATGCGGACCTTGTGAGTGTCTGTTTGATAACTTTTTGTTAAAGGAAAATCTTGTT